>JAHREE010000279.1:3999578-4033611 GCA_033628505.1 Tringa tobata | reverse complement strand
AAAACTGGTTGGTCTCAGATAAAGACAGGGAGATAACTTACAAATTGCCATGACAGGCAAAACAGACACAACTTGGAGAAAATTAATGTACTTTATTGCTAATTTAAAAAGAGTAAAGTGGTGAGAAACAAAGAATAAAACGCCTTCCTGCCCTCCCCCCTTCCCTCCCAGGCCCTACCTCCCCTGCCCTCAAGCAGTGCAGGGGGATGTGGAATATGGGTTGCAGATAAGACATAACAACTCCTCTTTTCTGCTCCTTCCGATCATGCTCTTCCCCTGCACCAGTGTGAGGTGCCTGCTGTGGGGTACAGCCCTTCATGAACTGCTCCAGCAGGGGTCCCTCCCAAATGCTGCAGTTGTTCATGAGCTGCTGGAGTGTGGGTCTTCTCCATGGGCTGCAGTCCTCCGAATAAACCTGCTCCAGCGTGGCCTCTCACTGGGCTGCAGCTTCCTTCAAGCATCTCCACCTGCTCCAGTGTAGTCCTCTGTGGGCTGCAGGAGTACAGCCTGACTCGCCATGATCTCCTCCAAGGGAATCTCTGCATCTCTGCTCCAGCAGCTGGAGCAACTCCTCTCCTCCTTCTTCTTTCACCTTGGTGTCTGCAGGGCTGTTTTTCATTCCTTTCTTCTCCTTACTCCTTTGTCTTGCACACTGTTGTGCAACCTTTTCTGTCCTTTACTGAATACCTTTTCTCACAGGTGCCACTGTCTTGGCTGCGGGGCTCAACTGCGCCCTGTGGTGACTCCATTGGAGCTGGCTGGAAACTGGCTGTGTCTGGCACAGGGCAGAGGCTGCCCTGGAGCCTCTGCTGCCAGCACCTGGGCACATGAACCTAATACACTAAGATGCTGTTGTAATAAGAGACTTAAAATTTAGTTTAAATAATTTTAAAAAGAGATACTGTATAAATTTTGTGTAGTCAATGTCTGTTTTTTGGTCATTTGTTAAAATATTTTGTTATTGGCTAAATTGCAATGGCTCTCAAGCTCTTCATCAGAATATTTCAGTTACCCTATAATTTTGCAATGTTAGCAGAAACTGGGATAGGGAAATTGTTCCATCTGTCAGCAAGTCCAAGAAGGTGAATCACTAGGGGGGTAATGCTCCAAATTGAAGTTCCCAATTTGAGGAAGAGGTTTTAGAGTAATATGATTTGTTGAGTCTCTTTCTACAGCATTTAGATCAAAGATAAATCTCCATTTTCTTTTATATATGCAGGTAGTTATTCGACGGCTTCCTCCTTGTCTTACTAAGGAGCAACTGGAGGAACAGCTACATCCTCTACCTGCCCATGATTATTTTGAGTTTTGCACTGCTGATCCCAGGTGAGGATGAGCAGTTTGTGTAGGTTTTCACGTGCTTAAGACCTAATTAAGGTATTTTGGTTATACCAAATCATGTATTTTTTCCATCAAACCCTTTTTGTTAGTTTTGTTAGTTACTTAAAATATTTGTGAAAACCTGGATACATATACAGAGGCAATGCACTCCCTCCCTTTTCTTTTACACCAGTGATTTTAAACAGAAAATTTTTGTGTAAGATAAAATTTCATTTGAAACCCTGATATTTCTTTTAAGTTTCATTAGTAAAATGCAACAGACTGTTTATCATAAAGAGTCAACCTAGGGCAAATATCACAGAAGTTTTTTCATTAGTGCCATTTGAGCTTAGTTTCTTTGTTTGTTTACATGTTTTTGTATTTATTGCATACAGTTTTTCAAATAATCCAGTTCTATTCATTTTTGTCTCGTTCAAAACTAAAAAAAAAGATAGTGGTTGATTTAAAATGGAACAGACTTGCTATCACATTTATATGATTTACATGATTATTACATTTATATGATCGCAGTGGTAAAATACAGTTCTCTTTCAAGCAAAACAATTTCCATAAGAGAAGGTACTTAACCATTAAAATAAAGAAAATACCCTGTATGCTACATCTGCATGTGTTCTGAAAAACTAAAGTATAAGATCTGTCTTGCCCATCTTAGTTTATCTGAGTCTGCAGTGAATGATTCCACAGGCACCATATTCTTTCCACTGGCTACAGAGGGATCCTGGGCGTTTATTGCTAACCAACTTTTAAAGATAGGGGTGACCACACCAAGACTGGTAGCCTTTCCTTCATAGGGAATTGTTTGTGGCAAATTATACTTGGAACGGTCTAGTTCGTGGCCTGATTTTATTTTAAAGGATACTACCACTTCTTGCCACCACTGTGTTACGAGACAGTTAACTCTGACTGTACAGGTTCTCTCAGAGCCAATCCCACAATCAGAAAGGAACAAGTGTCTGTTCAGCAAAACTTTGCTGTCAGCAGTTGCCTGACTTTGTGACTTTGTGTTACACGTATGTGCGGCAACTAAATAGCAGATGCTTCAGCTTTTCTGGCAGAACCACAAGGGATGTGAAATTAGGAGAGAGGAGAGTTTAGTCTACTTGAAAGTCTTTGTTGTTACTTACGTTTTTCTTCTGAACCTCATCATCCATATTTGCAGATGGGTCTCTTTAAGGCTGCAGTCCCAGCTGTTCATCTGATAAGGGGAAAATATCAGAGGCAAACCAAGAATTTAGGGAGTCAGACATCTTAGAAAAGATAAGACACTGACAACAGTTGTACATACAAAGTTTCATTTTTCTCTCTACTTTTATGTGATGAAATTTGGAGTACTCAAAATGCTGTCCATTCATTTAATTGCATCCATGTCACTCCTGAAAGGTACTGTGTTTTTTCTCTCATGCTGTGTTATTCATCATGTGCTTTCATATGGCTAGGGACAGAACATATGTATATATAGAAAAGTTTGTTAGATCGCATATATGATAGTAGTTCATTCTGGTAGAGGGATAAGGACATGCTTAAAACAATTTCAGTGTTCATTTGCCTTGAAGAGCAGATCTTGGTGATTAAAAATAACAAAAAATCTGAAGAAAATAAAGCTGTATTTCTTACATTGTTTTGCTACTAGACGTCAAGATGCAGCAAGCAAAGAAACACGTTTTTCCAACCTTTTTTTTGGAACAGTAATATCTCTGATACATGTTACTTGGATTGTCAGTTTCCTTGAGTTATCTGTATGACCCCTGTAATAAAGTAATGGTCTGGGAGAAGACTCTTCCTCCTTACTTTTGGATTCCTGTTCTCTTCTGCCTTCACAAGTTTAAACTCTCTGGAAAACAGTGTTTTCATACAAGTTTAAATTTTTCAGCATGAACTGTTTTGTATTCACTTTTTTTTTTTTGCTTCATCTTGCTTCTTAAAAATTATGCTTTCCTACAAGAGATGCATTTTTTCAGAATGGGTTTGTCTTTACAAAGTTTGGATGGCTACAACTTCTTTCAGTAAACTACGAAGTTTAAACAGACATTTAGCTGCAGTTCAACAGAGTATTGTCTTGACTGGTTATTTGTTCTTTGAATGGCCTGGGATCGCTTTGCTCCCTTTGTCTGAATGCTGACACATACCCATGTACATCTGTTTATGATTTAACTCTTTACATGTTCACACACTCTAGAATATACAGTAAACTTTCAGAAGTTGTAAACTAGAGACAAGATTAATACAGTGAGTCTTAGTCTCCTCTTACCCAGCAAAGATAAGGATATACTCTTCTGAGTATAAAAAATTGTGCTGCAGTAATCTGTCCTGTTATGGACAGTTCACAGAATTTCAGGAAGATCCTTCTGGATGTGTCTTCATGCCATTCCAGCTGTCAGGAAGAGCTACAGAACAAAGTGGGTATGTTCTTTCTAAAGTGCCTTCTGTCTTTGATCAGCTTTTCTCTAGATCCTGTACCGTGTGCGTAGTGGTAACCAATCCAAAGAATTTAGTGATAACAAAAACATGAGAAGATAAAAAGCAAATGTCATGTTACCTAACAAGAATAATTTGGAGAAGCTACTCAGTGAAGAGGATCTGTTTGTTGGAAGAGGAATGGGCATATAAATGTTTTGATGCAGAAGCAGGCAGATTTGCCTTAAAAGCTGTAAAATCTCAGTTTAACCCCATCCTGCATAACTCTAGATAACAGAAGTTTCTAAGAGCTCATTCAGATTTCTTCAACTGTGGAGTACAGACTTTTTTTTTTTCCACAAAACACTCTGTTTAACTATAGAACCCCGTTTCAGAAATTAATGCCAGAAACTTTACAGGAGCAGTCAGACAAACACTTATTTAGACAAATATTTATCTATGAAAACTCATTAAACACAAGGATACAGGCTTGCATTACAAAGTTCCTAGGCTCCAAGTAGCCAAAATGATATACTAGGTGAAGTGTCAGTGTGTAGTTTCCCCTTTTTAATAAACTTTCTAATCATTCTCTACTAGTTGCTGTTGTAGAGAGGGCTAACTACAGCTGTTTCTACGTTTTTATTTCCAAGGTCATCTCACCCTAGAGGACAAAACAAACAAGATATGCATATCAAGTAGTTCCTCTGTTTTTGCAGTCTAAAGGTTGTCTTTAAGTTTTCAATATCTTATTACAGGCAAGCTATAAAACTTCTTAAAATTTCGTTGGATTCAGTAATGTCATTATTGTATAACACTTGTTCAGTTGCATCCATTTCAGTAAAATCATTTCAGAAAATGACTTGCATTGTGTTTTGTTCATTCTTTCAGATTCATCACATTACATTTATTCCCTTTGTACATGAACATCAGAATACAAACAAAACGCTGTTCCTGTGACTGATTCTGCGGCCTTTAGGGATGTTTGTTGTAGCTGATAATGAAGACTCTGCCTTCCTGACAGTCTTATCTTTTTCTTAGACTCCAAATACTACTTTTTCCAGATACTCTTTTTTTGTCTGCGTGTAAATGTTTCTGAGTCTTCTAAAACTTGAGCCAAGTGATTGAGCTGTGGCCTTACAGGATTTGGGGTATCCCTTGGGACTGGCACTGAATGCTAAAGCCAGTCAAGGAGTCGATGCCATGCCATGTGTCACGGGCAGTGATAAAGCTTCCTGCAAACAGCACTCCTCGTTTTCATAACTGCTTCCTGACATTTTACTCAGCATTATTGCAGGCAAATAGCATTAATGCTGTAGGACGGTAGTATGCACCCAGGAACTGCACCCCTGAAGGGGCAGCATCTTTAGAGCTTCAAGGGAACCACCCCTAGTATGTTCTGGATGGAATGAGTAACAGTCTGTCATCACAACTGCATAGTGTTTCTGCTTCTCTTCTGCTGGGCAAATTGTGCTCATTTGTATCTGTAAAAGGAAAGGCTGAGTTAATTTTAAATTATGCCAGTTCATTCCACTGTGAATTACCACAGAAGATTGAGAGACAAAAGGATAAAGGCCAGTGGATTTTAGCTTGACGTGACAGTGTAGGTGATGAGTTATCAGTTTGATCAAATGTTATTATGCAATTTATGAATGGATGGAGGATTTCATTTAACACTCCAAAATTTAGATGTAGAGATCTATATATACATGTAAATATATATGTTTGTATATATATACACATCATGACTGATAAGTTGATAAGTATTTTTCCTGAGATGTGATGGCTGGTTTTATAGTTTACATGTTGTTTTTATTATAGATAACTATTTAAAATTGCTTTCCTGTATACCAGTCTTTTTACACAGTTGTGTTAAAAGGTGCTTTGTAGAAGAAATAAATGTATTTGTTATTAAAATTACTATAAAAGTAAGGGCTTGAAGAGATGATAGACTAAGTATTACAGAAATATACGTAACCTAGAAGACTGGATACCCTTGAATCCACAGCAGAAAACGAAGAAACAGTGTGTTATACTCTGAGGAAACGTGTACAGTCAGACTCGCCTGGGTTATTCCCATAGAGACTGCTCTAAGCAGTGTCTCAGAGATGCCAACATGTGCAGTGCATCTGTCCAAAACATGTTACGGATGGAAAGCAGCATTATAGACAGCAAACATATGGCAAAGTAGAACCAGCTGTCTGATTATAAAACTAACCATGCAACCTCAAAAGTGAATTTCAAATCCTGAATTAAATCTATGCTGGTAGATACTTGAAAAAAGGAGGAGGCACAGGGAATCCAGTGGCCATTCTGTGGGACTCAGCCGGAAGGCAAAATCCTGAAAAGCAAACACTGTATTTTATCCAATAACTGCTGAATGCAAAGTGCAAAAGTAGAGCAGGAGTGTTTCTTCCTGGGAGAGGGTATTAGCCACAGAGTGCTTGTGGCCCTGTGAAGCCTCCTCATTCCTTTGATGCATGGTCACCCTGGGGAGTTCTCAGTGAACAGGTGAAGAGGGAATCCAGGGTGGGAGGAGCAGTTGGAAGTCAGGTGTCTGAAACCCAGAGTAAGAGACTGAGCCTGAAATGCATAAATGGGAGTCTGGAAAGCAGAGATTTAGAATTTACCTTGCGAACAAGAGATCCAATGTTGCTGTGATACATTATTAACATCTTCAAGAACTTCATTCACATCAGCAGAAACACACAAAAAATACAAAAGCATGCTTGTGCACAGTAGGATATTGATGTGCACACAGTAGCACAATGAAATAGCACTGTCTGTCCATTACTGTTGCTATGTATCAGGGTAGAAGGTTGTAGAAACACAGCTGTGACAATGCTTAACAATTACAGGATCCTTCTCTGATGGAGCCACTTCTATAGAGTTGGTTACTTACTAATAAATGCTTAATAACCATACAAAATGTTTCTCTGTTTCCAAAGATACTCACTCTGATAAGCCTAAGCTGAAAATGTTAGAAAAATATTATGTTGTGTACCAGGAAAAGATCGTGTTGCCAAAGCAGATGAAACAGATGGCGTTGGTGTACAAGCTAAAGGAAGCAAGGAAGGAATAAGTCTTTGTATTTTCAGTTCTGTTTCACGATGGTTATATGTCCAACCATAAGGTTCATAGTTACTGCAGAAAAAAAATGAAATCCAACTATATGATGTTTGCTGTGCACTGAGACAGAGAAGTGCCACAATAATGTAGCGAGTGGGACACTTATCTGTCTCCCAATCCAGTCTATGGAAAGTCTTAATATTTTACAAAAACTAAAGATGGATAAAACACTGAAATAGTTGTTTAGACTAGGAAGTGAAACTCAGTTTCTCAATCTTGGATTATAAATTGGCTGAAAAATAGCACTTCCTTCAGATTCCTGGTTTTGTCTTGTGAATCTTCAGCATTTCAAGTGTATAATCACATCAGTCTCTAATATCAGGCCTCATTTAATTTAAACATCAAAGAACATGAAATGTAGCAATATTCCTGTTAACATGACAGAGAAGGAAGTTTACTTCCTTCTAGTAGTTATCCTTCCTTCCACTAGTTATCAGAGACTTCTTCACTGTTCCGGCCATTAGGCAGCACACAGACATTTCTTCCAGCACAGCAGTAGATGGCCACAATAAAATTTCCTCCTTTACAACCTTTTTAAAATATATTTTTTTAACTGTATGTAATTATGAAAAGTTTTACATTTAATTTTTTTCTTTTTTCTTTTTTTTTTTTTCTTTGAAACTGATGAGAAGGAAGCTGGCTTGTTTTGTCTGCTTTTGCATCTTGGTAGTTACTCCACAGCCACCCTCAAGATACCTTGTGTTGCACGTGCAGACTGGAGGTTTGCAAATCTGATCACAGAGGATTTTGCAAGGTTTGCAGAACCCCATGCCAAAACACGAGTCACGTGCCACCATGTTCATTTGGTCAAGCTGGTTTAGAGGTGGCTTGCAAATGGTCCATAGCTATGTAGCATCTTTGTAGGCTGTAGTGTCTTTCATCATTGCTTCCTGTCAGCAGCATAGCCCTAGCCATGCCCTAACAGGCATTTTTGTGGCTGCCTGCTTACAGTTCACTGAATGCTATTCCCATCCTAGAATATCAAAACACAGTGAGTACGTATGGATGAAATAGCTCTTCTTTAGAATGAGAAGGTTTATCCTCTGCATGCTGTAGAAACAATCCATAGTAGATATTTTCAAAACATCTAAATGAAAAAAGGCCTCTGTTTTTTTTTTTTTATTCCAAACATTTCTCTTGGCTACAATTTCAAACACAAATTTGGTGGGTTTACAAAATCATTGGTTCCTTATTGCCAGCACTGCTTTTTATGGTCACTTTCAAACACCTAAAGTGGAATCCACGTGGATGCACATTTGAAAAAGAAAAAATTGTTTGGTTTGTTATGACTGTGTTGCTTTGAGCTGCCACGTATATCCTGTGATCCAACCCATTTTTTTTTCTCTTTCTCACTCATTGTGAAATCTGATTCTGAAATAGTTATAAGACTGAAGTACAGTTGCAACTGTGTGTTTATTGTCTCCTGCTGCTGGTGGTGAGTTTGAAGACAGGCCATGTGTGGCAATAATATTATGAACATAGGTATTTTGAAATTACGGGCTTGTGTTCAGATACGTTCAAAAAACCTGGCGTGATGCGTAGCCATCGCTGAAGGCAGTTTAAGCCAGACTGATATATATAACAGTTGCAGGGCTTTAAAGCATGTGTTTGCCACAACTCAAAATAACTTAGCTGATGGGTGGCAATTCATTGAATCACCTCAATTTCATTGTGGTTGGTGGTGTGCCAACCCTGAGGTTTTTACTGGGCACATTAAACATTTACCCTTGCAGTGGAATCTGTCTTCTAGGTAAGTACCTGTTCTTTCTTTTGCTTAGAAATGCTTTGGATTTTCACAGTAATTGTTCTTCACAACTACATTTTGCATATATGTTGATACACATGTATATCAGACAGAGTTTATTTATTTGTATATAATTCAGTGGATTACCTTGCCAATTATTAGGCTATTTAATCTTTCTTAAAGATGGAAATCTCTTTAAATACAGTGACAGCTTGGCAACTGCCCTTTCACTGAGAGCTTTTACTTACCTTCTGTTTCAGCAACAGAAGCCTTTCTTAGTATGCCCAAGAAGTTCCCCAAAAGCACTGCTGTTATTCATACCTCTTAAATCATTAAATACTAGGCTTAAGGCTTTGATCTTGCACAATGGAAGCATACGCTCTGCAATTTTGGGAGACACAACAAACTAGCAATATTGTTTCAGTTCAGAATAAATTTCACAGTTGCATCCAGGAACTTGGTTGTTCAGCTGTTTTTTGTCATATAGTTAGATATGTACAGGTAAACACTTTGATATGCATGTTTAAGGTAGCCATTTCTCAAAGAACATGAGAATTGCAGTGTGATCCTTCTAGTTTTACCTTTATAGTCCGGAACAGAATAGTAAATAACAGAAAATATGATTGTTTCTTGTTGCAGCCTTTATCCTCATCTCTACTCAAGAGCATACATTAACTTTAGAAATCCTGAGGACATCCTTCTTTTTAGAGATCGCTTTGATGGCTATGTCTTCATTGATAATAAAGGTTGGACTATTTGTAAGATACTAAGTGTGTATAGATACATATACCATTTTAGAACATTATTTACTTCCTCTTTTGGTAATTTTGCCAGGTGTTTTTTTCTCAATATACAGTTAATTACATAAAAGTATGTTGAAATCTAGCACTTAGCAGATAATAAAGTGCAAAATATATTTGTCCATGCAGTCTTGCTTGTCTATGTGGTGTGCATGCTTTATGTGTATTTTCATACCCTACAGAATACACTATAATGTCCTGTTAAGATAATTATCATAAGATAAGCTTCACAATTCATCACAGCAGTAACTGAACACATTGCAAGCATGAATCATTACGTTTTCAGTGAGTTTCTGTGAGAGAAAGTTGTGCCGCTTACTCCCATTTTGAAAAAGCAAGACAAAAACTCGACTTCATCATTTTACTTGCCCACTTTGAGATACGTACAGCTTGACTTTTTAGAGCATTTGCAGACATCTTGAGTTGAGTTCCAAGAACAAAAGTGACAAAATTGGTTTCCATCTTTAAAATGTTCAGTCTGCAAAAGGTTGCCCTACAGTAAAGAAAAACTCTGTAATGTAGATATAGCATGAAACTATCATAGCCAAGAAATGGTGCTTTCCCTGTAGCAGTTCCTTGCCTCGTTCACTCATACCTTCTCTAAAAAATTGCATGGGTTGTATAAAACAGACATTGATTTGTTGGTTTCTTGCATAGACGTTGTCTGTTCTGTACACTGAGTGTTGCGGAGATCCTGCAAAAAGTAGTCCTGTCCACTCTTACTGGGGAGTTGATCTCCAAAGGAGCTATCTGTCAAACTAAAAAATTCCTCTTCAGCATTTCCTACCTGAGATATTTTATAGGCTTCTAATTTAATCAGATTTGGATGGATTTTCCTAGAGATGGAGAACAACGTATTACTTGCAGCATGTGATTCCAAGATTTCAAATTCTCGGTGTTTTAGATGAAAAACTAGAAAGAAACCATTTTTATGATTCTGCCAAGACTTCACTTTGCCTAAATTAAGCACATTTTTCAGCGTTAGCTGGACTGAAGCCAGAATATTCTGTACATTGCAAAAATAAGCTTGGACAGTTTGACATGGTTGGTTGTGCAAATAGAGCACAAGTTTTGATCAAAGGTGCCCTCTGGTGAGGCTTGTGGTGGCATTGCCTTTATGAGGCTAAAATTAAAGCAGGAATTAGTAGGTTCAATAAAGTTAACAAATGTTCGAGCAGATAGAAGCCAAGTTTTCAGTGGACTTGAGCAAAGTGTAATCTTGAGCCTGCTGCAAGAGGAAATCAGGTGAAATTCCAAAGCTACACACAGTTCTGAGTCCAGTCCAAAGAAGAATCCAGTATTTAAGGCCAAATTCAAAACAAAGAATCCATGCCAGTAAACACAGGCAAGAAGTTGCATAATCCATCATAAACAGAAAAAAAAGAATTTTCACAGAATTCTACGTGCTGAGTTTTGCAGATTTGGTTCTGAAAGAAAATGGTATGTTTTATTATTGCATATTACCCATCATTATTTTTTTAAAGCATTTTGGCAACAAAACTTTACAGAAGCAACTCAGTTGTTTCAGATTCATTGCCAAATGGTGCTTATTGATTGTCAGGCTGAGGTTTTGCATAATTTTTTCTAATCAATGAATATCTGTGAAGAATGAAAAGGGAATTATAAATGATAATGCAAGAATTTTATTGTGCAACAGTAGTCATCTTTATTTTGACAGTCTTTGTTAGCATGTCTAAAAAGTACTTAATGTTTATATATAACTAAAATATAAATGTATTTTGTTTTGAGTCTAAAATACTGCTACATATAATTTTTCATTAGAAGTTTAGGGTGGGATTGTAGAAACATTCACCTATGATTTCAAGTAGGACTGCCCAACACAATTTTCAAGAGTTTTGAAAATCTCACTTGAATATAGGGAATGTTTCTCTCCCTCCAAAAATTAAGCATTGATCTTTTTTAAGGTTTGGAGTATCCTGCAGTGGTTGAGTTTGCTCCATTCCAGAAGATTTCAAAAAAGAAGCTGAAGAAGAAAGATGCCAAAGCTGGGAGCATTGAAGACGGTAAACATATTTTCTTGGCATCACAGTGGAATATAGATTCCATTTCTGTCATGCATTGCAAAGTATTAACATAATTCAATAATTTTTCTTCACAGATCCAGAATATAGGAAATTTTTAGAGAGTTATTGTGCTGATGAAGAGAAAATCTGTGCCAATCCTGAGATTCTTTTGGGCGAGATTGAGGCCAAAACAAGGGAACTCATTGGTCTGTTTTCTTGATTTTTCTTATTATTGAGAACATGAAATACCTTATTTTTATATCTTTATGGTATTGCCTGCAAGAGCTGACCTGTTCAGACTAACGCATTGAGATTATTGTAGTTAAATTTTTGTTATCCAGCCAAATAGTAGCAGGAAGCACCCTACCTACTCTTTTAAGTCTCTGCATAGAATCACTTGATTTCGCTGGAAGTTTTGCCTGCTGAGTGGCTTCAGAAATGGGTCCTTAATACTTCTGAATATGTACAGATGTATTAAAAAGCAGAAGATCTAGTTTTAAAAGATAAAATAGTGGGATACTTAACAATTGGTCCCTGATATTAGCTGCTTTTCTTGAAAAACATAAAATGATTTCTCTTTGTTCTCACGGTCAAGATGCTGCAAAGGCTTTGAGAGTAAGGCAACACCTTGTTTTCCATATGCACGTGGCATGACTGTCACAGTTTCAGGGGGAATCTTTAGTAAGATCAGCACTGAAATCTTCAATGCCAGTACGCAGTTTTCAGGATGACATGGCGTATTGAAGTGCTGTATCTCCAAGTGACAACATGCAGAATTCATTCCCTAGGTGTGACAATTGAGTAGGAAAAAAAACCCCCAACCTTTGCTATTGTTTCTTTACAGCGTAAAAGTAGCCACCTCTTCTGATTAGAATCAGAATAGAATCATAGAATCATTTAGGTTGGAAAAGACCCTGAAGATAATTGAGTCCAATTGTAAACCTAACACTGCAAAGTCCACCACTTACCCATGTCCCTCAGCACTCCATCTAAACGTCTTTTAAATACCTCCAGGGATGGTGACTCAACCACTTCCTTCCCTGGACAGCCTGTTCCAGTGCTTGATAACCCTTTTGGTGAAGAAGTTTTTCCTAATATTCAATGTAAACCTCCCCTGGCACAAGTTGAGGCCATTCTCTCTCATCCTGTCACTTGTTACTGCTGTTTGTCTGTTTGCCTGTGCCTGTGACAAGCATTTCTGTAGTGGCATTACTTATTATTCATATACATAAATTAACAGTTGACTGAAGAGATTTGGAACTTAAACGGTTTAGAGGAAATGGAAATGCTAGAAGCATGGACATTTAGATAATTCTGTTATCAATAAAGCTTGTTTGATGCTCTTCTAGATAGGGAATTTCACCAACAATTTTTATTTACCCCAAATCTACCCTAATATTTGTCAGTCAAAAAATGGTGAAAATTTTCTAAGAAGTTTACAATTTACAATTGACAAAAACTTTACAATTTCAAGAAAGATTTATTAACTTAAAAATATTCTATCAATGAAAATTATTAGTCTTGAGAGTTGCTGTTTTTTGAGTAACGATATTGGCTGAAGGCAGCTTTACATAGAAGTTTTAATGTTTTGCTTATGTTAAATCACAGGAAAACAAAATAGTTGCTTTATTTTTTCTGCTATTCAGAACCGTGGCCATTGCTATCAATATACAAACCAAGATTACATCAGTGAATAGCATGTTTATAGCAAAATTATGCAAGGGTTTAGTTGTATGTCCAGTTTCAAAGGCGTTACTCCTGCTGCAGTCAATGGAAGACATGCCCAGGACTTTGTTGGCAGAATTGGCCCTCACACTTAGCATTCCTCTGGGTAGTGTTACTGGGGAGAGCAAGATAAAATACAAAAGTTATCACTGATACAGACCTTCATTTTGTAATGTATTTTCTTTTAAAACGTCTTAAACATTTTAAGAAAAAACTCTTAGATTTTTATTTGCAGTAAGGCCCATAAGTAAGATGGGCAAGATGCAGGTTTGATAAACATTCTTTTTTGCCCTCCTCTTTTGATAGTACTCATCACACTGCCTTTCTCCCTTGAACTTCAAGTTATAATTTCTGATGAAACCTGTTGCATCACAGCCTTAGTCATGACTCAGGTCAAGTTCTGGTCTCTTGAGTACAGCTTGTCCTTTCCCCGGACCCTCCAGTTGCAATTTGTGATCACTTTCAGTATGTAAAAGTGCCCAGAGGTGGACACTACTCAGGCACGGGAGCTTACAGGAGAGAGGCAGAGCTCCAGATCTGAGAGACTGGTAGGGAAGGTGCTGGGGACCTAAAAAATGTCAAAAATTTTGGGCAGCTGGGAGAGAGAGGTGAGGGGTAGCATGGGGAATCTAGAGGTAGAGGGAGGAAGATCTCAAATCAAGCATCTTTTTTTGGTTGTTACTTTTGAACAGTGATACTTGCTAAAAATAAATATTGAATCCTATCAAGACTTCCATTCATAACTGCCTGACAGGGTTTTATCATTAATGAATGGGTAGCCCCCAGGATATCACACTTTCAAGGCAAAAACATTAAAATATTTTGGGGATATGAATTGTGTCTAGATTTTGGCTACCCCATTTCAAATTTGATGACAACTTTTTTTATTTCTTCCTTTTATTTTTTTTATTTTTCTTCCAAATTTTGTCATGCATTCCAGTAGTGGCATTTTCTTCTGGTTTGAGAAAGAATCCTATACATAACTGTAGAGCAATTTCTGGTAGTAGACATTTTGCGTAACTCTGTCCTGGGGCATCTAAGACTGATAAAATTTGTTGTAACTGCTCACAGCTGTGAGTATGTAAATTCAATTTTGAATTCAGTACTGACAGTCATGAATGCTATCTATACATGATACAGGATTTGATTATGTTCAAGTTTTTGTAGAATTTGGGGAGAGTTCAGGCGGGTGACCTAGGCTAGATTTCGGAGTATGGAGACAGCTCTGTAACATAAGAATGACAATGTGATCCAGCAGATGATCCATTTTATTTCTTTTTTTGGGAAGCCAGTTTTATTGAATCTGCTGATACTTTGCTACATAATGTAACCTGGGACAAACCACTTATATCTTATTCACTCTGTTTTCCCACGGGAGGAGAATGCTAAATGGTAGTTAAATGGAAATGTCGTATGAGAATGAAAATGTTTCCTTCATGATGTACTTTGAAATCTGGGATTGAAAAGTGCTGTGTGAGATTACAGTAATGTGAACGAACAGCAATATAGTTAGGTTTTGATGTACAAAATGAAAATGTAGTAATAGATTCTGAACACATTTCTTTCCTTTTTTGTGAAATAACTGTTTGATGGGCAAGAGAAAAAAGCCATTCTCTTGAACTGAAAAGATAAGCTTTTAAATTAAACATTAAATAGCTACGGAACAAACCTCTGTTGCTTCTAACCCTAAAGGCAAAAAAAGGAACAAAGTGTTTCTAAAGCAGAATGATGGGAATGCCTTCAAAAATATATAAAACAAATACTTTTATTAATTATTTGGCTCCTTTGCAGATAAAAGCTAGAAAAAAGGAGTTAGTACTGAAGTGAAGAAATGAGTACATATTTTAGGAGTTGAACACTATATCACAAATTTTTTGTGTTTTAGCTAGAAGAACAACACCCCTTTTGGAATATATTAAAAATAGAAAATTAGAAAAGCAGGTACGTTCAGACTTTTGCCTGAAGTTCAACATTTATGTTTCACGTGGTTTTCTGTTGGACAATTTACAATTAATCATTTTGAACTTTTCAGAGAATACGAGAAGAAAAAAGAGAAGAACGAAGGCGGAGAGAACTGGAGAAGAAACGTCTGCGGGAGGAAGAGAAAAGGAAGCGCAGAGAAGAAGAAAGACGTAAAAGAAAAGAATTGGAGAAGCAAAAGAAGATTTCTGAAAAAGAAATAAGGATCAAGGTACCTTATTGAAAGAATGCCTTTTTTTCTGTTGAAGTTATCCAGAAGTTCGGTGTAAGTATCTCACTTACACTGTTTATGCAGTGTACTACAGTACAGTGTGGCTATACCAAACCAGTTTTGACTGGAAGGGGAAGTAATTTAGGGCTTTGACTAAGTAGTGTTGTTGAAAAGTGTGACTAATTGCCTCAGGTACAATGATGTGCTAATGCAGTTATGGCAGGTAACTCAGATATCTTTATACAACACTGCCACATTCTATGTAGACAGAACCAAATTGTTCTGTGCTAACATGTCTGAAGGTTATTGCAAATATACTTTCTGTCATGTAAATCTTCATTCAGCCATACGTGCTGAGATCTTTTTTGTGCTTATGGTCAGAACTGATGTATTTTAATAGTATGCTTTAACCACGTTCTAACAAAGTCTTGCTAATTTCAGGCTGTGCTGCTTAATAATCTGAATAGATGTGCTTTTAATGGATTCCCTTGGGCGAGTATATTTTGTGCTGTATTTTATTGGCCATAACATTGAGCTCTGTTACATGATTCCTAAGAAATTGTAGACCATAACAATATCTTTGTACATAAAATTTAGGAGAGAAGAGTAGGTAAGTGCTTTCTCCAGTGTTCTCAGCATATTTAAAAGTGCAGTTGAATGCCTGCTAATGACTGTCACTCCTTAGCAAAAGTAAACTACCCTCTTTAAATAACTTTTAAAATTTTATACTTCTTAAAACATATTCCTAGCATTTAAATATCTTCAATCTTAACATGTTTTTGATATGTTTAACACATGGTTAAAATGTCTGTTACAACCGAGGAGAATAATTTTACATCATAATAAAGCTAAATATTTCTTAGCTTCTTAAGAAGCCTGAAAAAGGAGATGAGCTGGCCAGTGAAAAGCACAAAGAAAAAGATGAAGAAGCTGACATTGAAGAAAACAAATGGGATAAATCACCTGGATCTGGGAGTATAAAATCCAAATCATTGGAGGGTTCACTAAAAGAACTTAAGGAAAAGTAAGTAATATTTATCTTTTAGGCTCCAAATTAGATCCTGAATATTTTTATTTAAAGGCTTAAGCGTGATGTAAGTGATGCATTGGCTGGGTGTTTTGTCAGCAAGGAACTGACTTCATTCTGTGTGTGCGAACAAATCTCTCACTGTCCTTTTTGTAAAAGGTGTTTACTAACAACTTACTGACCTGATGGCAGTATTAGTGGATGCAATTTGTTATTTGTGAAACGTTTTGAAATCCCAGGCTGGAAGGATTTTTGCATGAAAAGTCATTCAGTTTCATTCTTATTGCACCTGCTCCCCATCAAGAGCTCAGGTAAGGCCCTCCTTCCATTACTGATGTCAAAGACTAAATTACTCTTCCATCACACTTTCTTCATTTTTGCTGCAATAAACAGATAAATGTGTTTGATAAATGGGACAACAGCAGAGTAGTTTAGGCGTGAATGACAGCCTTATGACAGACAGGTGCAGAAAGCTGTCTCTGTTTCCCACTTCCTTTCGTGTTGCATATACTTCTATATAGTTCTATAACTACTGTAGCCTGGAAATGTCTTAGAGATGTTTTCAGCAGCTGGTTCTGTCTCTTGTCCTTTGGCATGTGTGTCCCATCAGAAGCAGGATTCACCCATAAGATATGTAAGAGACATAACTAAGAATAACAAGCTGCTGAGGTAAACAATAGTTTATTCTTCATTAGATTTTTTCAGCCAACTTCTCAAAAGTACTTTGCAAAAGGAAAGACCTGAATCTCACATGTCATTTGTATGTGCTACTTTTACATAAGGACAATCTTGAGCGTTAAAATAATTTACCTAAGGTATTATATACACAGTATTAGAGGAAGTTTGGCATTTGCTGTAGGAGCCTTGCAGGCTACCCGCCTGTTCTGAATAGTTTAATTTTTACCTTTGTCGGTCCACTTAAGTTCTTGATTTTTATGAAAAGTGTCAGAAGCTGCAAATGTTCTCCTACTGGCAGTCGCTTTGCTGCGACTGAATTTTAGAAAGCTACTTTAATCACTCTTGAAGTGGAGTTTGCATCCCTGTCACCTGCCTGCCTACAGGCACATCCATTCCTTCCTCACCCACAGTAACAGGCAGGGCAAGAGACAGGTACCAGGCAATGCTACAGCAACAAATCGAGATTTCTCTTTGTGGCTTTTTGGAAGGTCGTGCTCCTTGCTAGGACTTGGAGCTAGTGTCTAGAATAGTGGATTAAATCTGAAACAAAACAACTTATAGCCACATACCCCTTGAAAACTAAAATAGTATTTTATATATATGTATCTATGCTACAGGTGCAGTGTCTCTGTAATTGTGATTGATTCTGGTGTCTGTGACAGCTGAGACGTTGCTGCCACTTGGCCAATGTGTTATGCTGACACAAGCACACTCTTGTGAAATGCTCAATAATTTACCTGTCACTCAGGTTTTGTTGCTGACCTCCAGCTCTTCCAGAGGTGGGGCCCTTTGTCTTGGCAGTTCCACCAATGCTCAACTTCATGGCAGAGGCTGACAATTTTCACAGTTCTGGTATTTAAAAACAAAAAACCAAAGTGATATCGAAAGATACACTTTTATTGATACTAAACCATTCTAAATGAGAAGCATATCACTATTTGATCACTACACCATTAGAAAATCTCCATCCTCTCTGCTTCTGTCTGCTGATTCCCAAAATAAGAGCAGACTGTCAAAAGCAACTTTCCTGTTTCAAGTATTTATAGATAGGCAATATATAAAAAGAAACTGCCTGTATTTGCTTCTTCTAAAGCTCAATCTGTTCTGTCATCTTTCTTCATTATTTGCAGTTTGGCTGTATGGGAGAAGCACCCGCTTGCTGAACGGGAACAATGAAGTGAATAAGAGAGCTGAAAATTGTATCAGACAGGCAGCAAAATGTTGCAAACTAATAGTCTTTATAATATAAACCCATTGCAGCATAGCAGAAATTAAGTGTTATGTTGTGGTAAAGTAAAGGTCTTTGACCTAAATAAAATACGCAAAGGTAGGCTAAATTATTCGGAGATACAATAAACAAAAGCCTGGAACATAAGTATTCATTTTCACAAATGTCTTCTGAGAGTTGCAGTATCAGTGAATAGATACTGTTAAATAGAGTCATAAAACTTTACAAATTGATACACGATACCTGCACAATTCCCCTGGGCCCTGAATGTTCCTGTTCAAAGCAATACTCATTTATGTGAGTCACCTCAAGAACAGGCCACCAGAGTTAATCAAGCAGCAGGTGTTTATGTGAGGAGTATTGGGGAACTATTTATGGGATTGCAAAGAGGGATAAAAGTTGAAGAATGGGCCTTCTACAACAGTTGCACAAAAGTCAGTCCGATTTTGCTTGCAAAGCTTTCTCTGCTGTTTTGAGCTGATGCACAGCCAAGGGCCGGACACACATGGATGAGACATTCAGCAAGTTTGCACATAACCCCTTTTTAATGAGAAAGAAAACAGCCTTGCTGTACAACTGATCTAAATACTGTTGAATTCAAAGGAAGGCTTTGCATTTGTATCCTTCAGCAGCTTTTAATTAGTGTTAATTGCTTGGATTTTCTTTCTTTTTATACGTACTCTTAGGTCACAAAATGATAGTGACAAAGAGCAAAGAGATTTGGAGAGAAGATTTCGAGAAAAAGAACCTGAAAGACAAAGGTATCGATTGGATGACGGCAGAAAGCATAGAGCTCACTATGAGTTTGACAAGTTTGTGAGAAGGAATGAAGAAGAGCTGAAATGGGGGAAAGGATACAACCCAGACAGAGGAAAGAAAGGGAACTACAACTACAGCTTCACTGTGGAGGCAGTAGACAAACTGGGTAAAGAGGACAAGTGTGATGACATGGCATCCAAAAAGGAGCGCATAAGAAATAAGGTTCTTTTATTCATTTAGGATAATCTTTCATTAGTTAAATACGCTTCAAGATCACAGGTTTTACTTTTGCAAACTCAGCATAAAGACGCTTTTTCAAAAAAAAGCAATTCTTTATTTCGTTTTCAGTAAAACTCAGACTTCTTTCTGTTGTTACCAGAGGACAAAAACAGTTAAAATGAGTTAAGGTTGCAGGTTTCTGCTCTTTGATATTTACAATATATAGAAGACTTTCTGTCTTCCTTTCAACCCTAGCATTTTTAGAACGCTATTCTTGGAAGCCTTGTATTTTATGAGTATATTAAAAATTGTTATACTTCTGATCTGTCATGAAGTTTAAAAACTGTGGCATGCTAGTCCTTAAAAAATGTACTTCCATTACCCGGCTGATAAAGTAATGATACTATGGATTGGCCAGGCATTGCTCAGTAGAGGAACTGTAAGGACTTAGATAAACAGCTAATTCAGAGAGCGTTGTATTCATAGGGTGTGAATGTGCAAATTCTTCAGTATTGTCTACCTGCCAGTGCGAAAAGGCTGTCATTTGGTCAGGACAAATTGTCTTCATGGTCCTTGTCAGGGAAAGAGCAGGTGCAAAACCAGTGCAAGCGGGGCCTGTAGCAGGGTGTATAGTCGAGCTGCCCCTTATTGTCTCCCAGAGGCATGGGCATCATTTTTCTCAGGCTGTCTGATTTCATGGATGTGCCAGAGTCTTTTGAGGAGGTGGCTCTCCTTGTCACCCTTGATCTCTCTCCCTTCTGATCCTAGATGACCGAAATGCTATTTTGTGTAGAAATTTATTCTGGATGTGAAACTCCTCTTTTAAACCAAGCCA
The DNA here is from genome assembly GCA_033628505.1 of Tringa tobata. Classification (NCBI taxonomy): domain Eukaryota; kingdom Metazoa; phylum Chordata; class Aves; order Charadriiformes; family Scolopacidae; genus Tringa; species Tringa tobata. The sequence goes on along the minus strand of JAHREE010000279.1, from coordinate 4,013,520 downwards.
GTGATCGGTGTTGTGGGCTAAGGCTGAGACAAGGAGTATAATTTGGTCATGTGCAGAGTGGTGTCTGTATGGAGTGTGCAGAGAGCAAGTCCAGGTGGACTCGCTGTGCGTGTCAAGGAAGTCACCTTGTGCAAACACAGAAAGCCTGGTGTGCCCCGCTTTTTGTTTATGGGAAGGTCAGCTGGGCAGTATGGCTGAGATTTATCTGCATATACACACTAGCCACTTGCCACATACACCACCAGCTCAAGCTGTAGAACGGTCCGAAAAATGGCTCGTTTAGAAACAGGAAGATGGGAAAACCGATTTTCTTCATGCTTGCCACGCTGCTCTTAAATCTGGCTAAGTTATTGGCAACCTTGGAACTGGATGGTGGGTCTTGGGGGCTTTTTGTCAAGCCTTAAGAAACTTTCTCTCTTTTATTTCTTCCCATTGCATTTCTGGTAGCTCACTGAGTCTCTGGATTAGTCCACGCTTCAAGAGCTAGATTTGTTCCCTAAACAGAATAAGCCACATCAGTAAAGTTTTTTCCAGTGTGATGACTTTTTTTTCTTAGAGTATTTATCACATAGATAAGAGTTAGGGGCTGAGTTTTCCAACTTAACTATAGAATTAACAATGCCAACGCAAGTTTTCAGGCAGCTGCTTTTTGAAGTTTGTAGGAACTAATTGGGAAATTTCCAGCCTAAGTAACAGTTGTGCTAGCTTTCATACAAACTGTGAGGTAAAGAGTCTGTGATAGGAAAAATCGTTTGGACCCTTTATCATAAACTTTCCAATGGGCACTACTTGTCAGAGTACCTAGTTTTATGCAGCTGTTTGTGATGTAGAAATGTATGCATTTCATACCATTCTACAAAGCACTAACTAGGATGATCTAGATGTATGGCCTGGTAGTGAATCTTGATATCTGGTCTAAAGAGATGGAGAAAAAAGTGGAGCAACAAAAACAAAGGTGAAGGGAAAAGAAAGAAAAAGGGAAAATACATATTGGGAATAAGAAAAAAGAGTCAAAGAACAAAAGACCAGAATGACTTCAAATTAATATGGTTTGATGTGGGACAATTTCAGTGCTCTGCCACTGTCTTAAAATAGGCTATTTAATCTTGTTTGTTAAACTTAACTTTGGTCAAAAAGCTCAGGTTTTGCTGTTTCATAACATTGAAAACTGGTATATGTGAGAGTAAAATACTCTTACTAAGAAAAGACTTCTGAAGCAGAGTTTCTGAACGGTATGTTTTATTATTGAAATTTCAAGAATAAAAGCTGCTCTCAAGGGCTATGGAATGTCACCATTTGCAAGTTGGAGGTGTCTTTTCCTTATGAACTGGCACCTCCTTCCGTTTTCCAGTGACCAAATCACTGTGTGCATGATTGGGTCACTCACAAAGCCTGCGTGTGCTCACACCAGATTTACCTTGTTTATTAGCAGTGGGTGAGTTCCCCGCTCTCAGACTCAGTGGGGAAGGCACGATGAAGAGGAGCAATAACTGTGCAATTTTATTTTGATATTTATAATTCAATCATGCATTCCCTGTTTAAATTCTGGTAACAATTGATGATTTGAAGAACACTGACCGCTTATAAATTGGTAAAGTTCAGCTGAGGATAATTTTATAGCTCTTGCCTGCTAAACTGTTCTCCGGTTTGTCTTATTTTTTATGCTTGTATTTAATATTCGTCGTTCATCTGCAGAGTTGCGAGTGCGCAGGCTATTGTTCTTCACAGTTGGTGTCAGTGAAGGTAGCAACATTTTTCAGAGTTTTACCTGTAATATTGTAATATTGATGATTGTCTGCAGTATTTATCCTTGTTTATGTCAAATGTGTCATAGGATCTTTAATTTTTACAACTTTCTTAATTTATTCAAAGTGCTTGGCTCCCAAGAATAGTGTTGCAAACAAGACAGATACTAAGTACTCAGTCAATTTTCATCACACTCCATTTTTTTTCCTGGGTCTTATGAAATGTAAAGTGATTTAACGCAAAATCTACTTTCTTCACAAACATCTATCGCTTTAAAATCCCACACACGTATCCCACACGGGTTCCTCGGGGCGTTAATTGCATCTCCTTCCCTCTAGGATCGCCCAGCCATGCAGCTATACCAGCCAGGAGCTCGCATTCGAACACATACGGCATCTACAAGTAAAACCTATGACTGCAGCGGGAAAGCCTTTGAAGATGCTCTTGATAAAAAGTATGAGGCAGATAATTCAGCCGGAGGTGGTTCTGAGAAGAGCGAAGAAGCAGAATAAAACAAACTGGGGGGGTGGGGGGGGAAAGACTTGCGAAAAGGGATGAACTTAAGGTTCAGCGTCATCATAAAAAATTCATAGGGCTGTTTGCGAACTCCACAGGCGATTGCACCACTAAAATCGTAATAGCTCTGCCTCTTACTTTGTGTAAAATAAAGGGAAGAGGGACTGAAGACGTGTAAAGTATCTTACAGCAAAGAAAAATCGTTGCTTTTTTACAAAAAGCAGAGCAAACACTCTTTGCCTAATTTAAAAGCAGTTCAATCTTTTATTAGATTTACCTTGAAACAGAAAACCTCTGATAGCTTTAAAGGAATATTTCTAGAAGACTTTTTTGGAAGCTATTTCACCTTTTCAAGTCTCAAGCAACAAAACAGATCCGCATCAGTTTGAACCCTGAGGCACTTTAAATGTGTTTGGTGCATGACACGAGGGTCCCAGGACCCCTTCCTGCAAACAGCGGCGGGGGCTGCTGTGTGGGTGGCTGGGGGGCTGCAGTCAGGCTCGGTGGGACCGTCCCTGGGAGGGAGGAAGCTCTGGAGCCAGGAGCGTTTGCGGGATGAGGCCCCCCCGTTTGCACAGCTGCGAGGAAGGTCCGTGGGTATCTGTACCTCATGGTGTTTACATTGTTTTTTCAGTTCCCTATAGCGTCAGATTAAGTGTTAGTGAAGCTACGAGTACGTTGTTAGAGAGTTTGTCGTTTTCTGAGCCACTTTTGCCTTTTTAGTTGTGATAGATTCTTGTGCTTAAAACAGAAGGAAGCTTACACAAACCTCAGCACTTAAACAATATGTCCGGTTTTAGTAAATTAGCTGTTTTTTATGGTTTTGACAGACTTTAAAAAAAAAAAAAAGCAGTTGTACAGTGATGAATTTTTATAAGCTAACGTTTCATATGAGTTGCAGTTGCAGGATTTGGACATGAATGTTCTGCAGTTCTATTTGTTAAAAAAATAAACACACATGAATGTCAATTGTAAACTACCATTTTGTAAGGTCTAGGCCAAATTCTGCCTTCTGGTGCCAGCACACACATATACATATAAGTGTATATATATGTATAGCTTCCATGGTTTCAATGACAGCCGCATGTTTACGGAAAGGCAGAACGTGTTCATTTATCTTTCATGGCTGTAAATTTCTCAGTTGTCTGAAACTGAGACCTGCTTTGTCATTGAAGTTAAATAGTAAGATATTAATTTATTTTTACATCCTCTTTGAACATTTTGTTATTAAGCATAACATCTGATTGTTCTTGACTGAAAAATTATTTATTGTATTTTCCAGATATTAAGCATTAAATAGAATAAAAGCAAAAAGATTTTGACTATGATTTTGAGACGTGATCTTCTGCAATTTTTTCATCTGCTACTCTAGAAAAAAAATTAAGTAAGACGCTGTGCCACTTGGTATTCTTCAGAAGTAGACAGAAATACAGTTGGGAAGAATTTTAGTATCAAGCTGCATTAAGTGAGCTGCCAACTAGAATTATTTCTAGCTTAAGTAAACTTACTGCTAGAGAATCATTTGGGTTTAGCTCCATCTAAAGTTCATCTTGTTTGCCAAATTTCTCCTGACTGCAGAGAAAGGATTTTGTCTTGGCATCCTGGCGGAGTCAGGGGGCGTTAGCACGGAGCAGGCTTCCCCCTCAGTCAAAGAGGGGACCTGGCTTGGTCCAAGGAGAAGGACACTTGCTGGGAAGTTTCTCCGGTAGTAGAGCCGGACAGGGCTGAGAGCTTCACCAGATGAGGCTTTGCCCAAATGCAAGGATTTCCCATGGGTTTGGATGCCCAGGGGAGGCTGGTGGAGGGGTCTCACCTGTGGGAGGGACCAGCAGACCCACAAAAGCAGGAATTTTGCTCGTGCTCACAAACTCCAGCTCCATCCCTTGTAGGCGACAGTGGCTTTCAGGCTGCTCCCCAACCTTCACCCGAGAGCCTCGGTTATGAGTAAGCACTTCTCGATAGCATGGTGCTTAGTAATTAACTAAGCACAGTTTATTTAGCAGTAATTTCTCATTTAGGGCTTCTTATTTCCCATCTCTTTTAGTTACCAGAGACTGGACGTCAAACCTCAACTCAGTAAAAACCGTCAGGGTTTAAACACCCCTGTCCTTCAGGTTGAGTTGCCTCGACCTCAGCTGCTCCTCGCTGACCGGGATTCCTGCAGCCCTCCCGTTTCTTCACTTATTTTTGCTGCCTTGTGAGTGCAGGGAGGGCGGAGAGCCCGGCCGTTGACTTCAGCGTTCACGTGGAAGGAATATTCAGGATATTTGGATTTGGAGATGTTCAGCACCTGCACTGCAGCCGCATCTTGAGGAGCCCCTGCTGCCTGGCAGCTTGGCTGCACTACTCGAGGAACTCTTGGGACAACCTCTGTTCTTCAGCAGGTACTGGCATCGTTCCTCCTGACATCTGAGGGGGCCAGCAGAAGGTACCGGCCTCCACCACCAGGATCCGAGCATTTCTGCAGTCCCGCAACACCTGCCACGACAAGCTCAGGAGGGGTGGGAGCAGCAAGGCAGCTTCGGGAACACCGGGAACACCAGGAGCACCAGGACCCCCGGGGGCAAGGGAGTGCTCTGGCAGGTTCTTCCCTAGAAACGCGACCCGGAGGAGAGGAGAAATGACTCCTGCCAGCAGAGAAATGCCACTGCTGAGCTTCCCCTCTCTGTGCTGGTGGCCAACCCGGGCAGTGCCAGCAGGACGGCTCAGTGGCCGTGGGAGCAGGGATCGGGTTTGGGATGGGGGCTTGTGCAGCCCCATCTGTAGGGAAGACTGCACCCCTCACCCTGACGGGGCTCGGGGGGCACCGCCTGCTGGAAGCGAGCGTGTACCTCGTGGTAAGGCCACACAAAATGAGGGTGGCCAAAGAAGAAGAATGCAATTCCAAGTCCCTGCCCCAACCTCTCCCACAGGGGGATGCAGCTGGGGCTGAGCCTGCTCCCCTCGCCGGGGCGGCCGGGAGGGAGGGAGGGAGGGAGGAAGGAGGCGCTGCCTGCTCCACACTCACGCGTTCTTCTACGCTTCTCCCGATGACACCGAATAAAGGCCTGTCTTTGTGCAAGCTCAGCCCGGCGTGAGGGCTTTACTGCTGCAACAGTAACCTTGTTTTGCAAATTCGGCTTTGCTGAAAGTAGATACCACATCCCCGCGGAACGGGAATTGTGTCTGGTTACACCGCAGCTGACTTCGGTGCCATCTGTTTTCTCGCTCTTAAAATATAATGCCCTAAATTTAATAAAAAAAAAATAAAATATAATTCACCAGCTTGGTAGCTTCACTGAATGCCTGCTGCCCTGTTTCTTATTGAGCCCTGAGGTCATCCGCTTTCTGCAATATGGAAATCCCTCTGTCTGTCAAACTGGAATGGGGCTCTAGTCTCTCACCAACTATTGTATTAGAGAAAACTGAGGTGGAACATAAATACGCAGTAAAAAACCTGCATTCGTGCCTGCTGCACTCTTAAAGAGACGCTTATTCAACTCCAAAACATCATTCTGACAACTTCACATGCAGTTTTTAAACAAATTCTGCTACTCCTTTTCATTTAATAAGTCTTACGAGGAGGGGCTGAGGGAGCTGGGGTTGTTCAGCCTGGAGAAAAGGAGGCTGAGGGGAGACCTTACTGCTCTCTACAACTGCCTGAGAGGAGGCTGTAGCCAGGGGGAGCCGGTCTCTTCTCCCAAGTCACAGGCGACAGGACAAGAGGAAACGGCCTCAAGTTGTGGCAGGGGAGGTTCAGATTGGGTATTAGGACAAATTTTTAGGCTGAAAAGGTTATTAAGCACTGGAATGGGCTGCCCAGGGCAGTGGTTGAGGCACCATCCTCTGACCCTCACCTCAGACCTCCTCGTCCACCACAGACCCATTGGTGAGGGCAGGGTCCCTGCCCACCCTGGCTCCCAGCTCCCAGCTCCCCATCCCTGGCAGAGCAGCCGGGGCTCCCAGCTCCTGCAGCTGGTGCCGCAGGGAGAGAGCTCGCTCCCCTGAGAGCAATGCTGTTTAGTTCAGGGTTGGGTGTTCTGCCTCCCTCCCCTCCCCTGAAAAGCTAAACTCAAGACAATCCACCAAAATGAGCTGAAACACTCGAGAGAGGTAATTCAGCCCTCCACACGGGGCAAAGTCCAAAACCCATTAAAAAGGGAATATTAAATGTGATTAGCTTAGGAATGTCAAATGAAAAATGGAAGCACTTCCAGAGCTGAATAGACTCGGTGGTGTTTCCTTAATTTGCAACACTATCCTGGAATACAAACATTGAAGGTGACTCTGCATTGAAAATGTTTAAGTTCCTTATTTAAAGATTAAATACCCAAGAAGAAAACACTTGTAAATGGGTCACATAGGGTAGGAATGTATTCAATGGGTATTTAAGACGTACTTCCAAAGACCTGTGATTTCTCCATAGCTACATTGTTAGGTAACAGGTTTATTGTTGTGTTCATTAGAGTCATTGTCATCTTATAAGAACAAAAAAGCAATTCCAGAAAGTAATTGAGAGGCCTAAAAGAAAGAATGAAATGAAATAAAATTGCTGTCTTGTATGATTATACTCCATGCCTTCAAACTGTTGACATTTCCACTGAGAGAGAATAATTTTTTACATTTTGCTTAGGCGAAAAAGATAATTTAGAACTGCAAACTACACGCAAGCATCTCTCACAACAATATGAACTGAAAGGGGGGAGACTCATGAAATTTTAGCGTTATTTCCTAAATCAAATTAAATCCTTAGCTGTGAGAAAAAAATCCTTAACAAGTTAGAAGTCTAACCATACAGTACAAAAAAAAAAGTCTGATTCATTAGGGCTGAAACAGCTTCTAAGACTTTATGTATTCTGTTTGCTGCTACAATACTTGCTCTGCAACTGCTGGTCCAGCAAAAATTCTATATGGAGTTTCCTCGCCTCCTTTGGGAAAACTGTCTCTTGGCTAGGTTGAAGGGAAATCCTCCAAGCACTCCAGATCACCTACAGAAATCAACACCATGAAAAAAAAAAAAAAGAAGTTAACTCAGTTTGGCCAAGAAGGAATGTGGTAAATGGGGTACACCTAATACAGCTCGATGGCTACCTCTGCCAGGCTGATGGCTAGCATCAGAGTCACTGCAGCAAACTGCTCCAAATGCTCTACTGAAGAGAAAGGATTTCCACAGAATTCTTTTATTTTAGATAGCACGGGTGGCTTGTATTTCTAACAAGTTTCTCTAGGTGTTGAGGGTCAGTGGAGACAAAATCCTCTAGCGTGACATGAAGATACTGAAGGTGGGGGATGGGAAACAGAGGAAGAACAGGGCTGCCTTTTAATTTGACAGCATGATCTGATTTTTACAGAGATGATATGTAAAAGGACCCAAGTCCTTGATCTTCTGGCCAGGTGAACTCGGGTACCAACGCCGCTTGCACCAAGCCACAGGTTTGCAGGGCTTAGTCAGTGCCAGCTCCTCAGGCAGACAGCTCTGCCCAGAGAACGCTCTTAGGACAGGGATCACCATTCAATCAATTCCGTTTCTAACAATCTCAACAAAAAGGATGGATTCTGCTGGGATCCTATGGGTCTGAGCTGAGGGGAGCAGCCAGAAAAGGCCAGGTGAGTCTCCTTCCTTCAGAGCTAACTGCCTGGGTGTTTTTAAACTGGAAGAGGGGAGATTTAGATTAGATCTTAGGAAGAAACTCTTTCCTGTGAGGGTGGTGAGACACTGGAACAGGTTGCCCAGAGAAGCTGTGGCTGCCCCATCCCTGGAGGTGTTCAAGGCCAGGCTGGATGGGGCTTTGAGCAACCTGGTCTGGTGGGAGGTGTCCCTGCCCATGGCAGGGGGGTTGGAACTTGATGATCTTTAAGGTCCCTTCCAACCCAAACCATTCTGTGATTCCATGACATCCTGACGCTGGACAGTGGCTGAGCTCCCAACCAGCTGGGGTGCTCCTCCCCGCTGACCTGCCAGCCCTGGCAGGGCACAGAGGGGTGCTCTTTACATTGGCCACAGACCGACAGCAATCCTTCTTCCACAGGTGCCAGAAAGGTACAAAGGAAATTTATGAGGCAAAAAAAAACTTGCTCCAAAAAAACCACAAGGAAGATGGTATGTGTGAGAAGTTTTAAACAGGTATTTCCAAATTCATACGAGTTTTTACACATTCACTTTTTGTCTTTGTTGTAGCTCATTTTAAAAAATTTTCTGTAATTTAGCCAAAAGCGTGACAAAAATACAATTATTCAGATAAAGAATTATGTTTGTTAATTATGGAAACTAATTCTGAGCCAACTGCTCATGGAGATGTCTGAAACTATTTTCACAGTATTTTCTTGACAGACGGCATAATAAGAAACCCCACGTGACAAATAACTTCTTTGAATTCTACCATTAGAAAATATTATTGTTTAAAGATGTTTTCAAGAGATCAATACAAAAATATGAGTTCCACATCACTCATTTCCAAGGCCAAAGCTAGTTGTGCACAGATGTCAGCATGGTTTATAGTATCTGGAGGCAAATCAAATCTCCAGTTAGAAACCTTTCATGAAAGACAAGTTTCTAAATGTTTGTATTAAATACGCTTCCCAGAGCTGACTGAGAAGTCACAAGAACTCTCATTCTCAGAAGAATGATTTTTACACTCAGCTATAGTTCGGTGATGTTAACTCAAAGGACAAAAAAATCCACTACTTCTCTTAACCATTACTTTCACCTGCAGAGGTTTACAGTGAGGGACAGATCCTCAGCTGCTGTAAACCAGCATAACCTCACTGAAACTAATTTGTCCCTGTACTAAAAGGATGGATCATTTGCAGTAACAGCAATTAGGAGGATGCCAGCCGGTGAGGCAGACTTATGTAGCCACATGAAATAGCCAGGTGACTACAGAAAGGAGGAAGCCTGGCCAACATCTTTTCTAAATAGTCCTAGGAAGGTTAGGTTCGGGCACAGGCCAGTGAATGAGCTATGAGAAATGAACAATGGGCTGGAACTTTCCTTCCCTGGTAAGAAATGGGGAATATGCATTATTCTGAAGGTCCTGCAGTTGCTGAATTAATCTGGGTCAGATATTGGTTTGAATTTTTGGTTTAAGCTCTCTCCAAAATGTATTGGTCTTAAAACTTTTCATCATTTTAGTGCCATAAAACTGGACATCAATTAAAACACTGCTTTAATTGTTGTCCATTATTTTTGATACAAGACCTACCCTCTTAGCTGGTGTTAGGTAAACACTTCGCAAAGACACAGCAGCATAGTTTGAAGTGTTCAGCACTTTTTCTCAGGATAACCTGGATCCCCAAAAGAACTTGCCTCTGCTCCATAATGACAGTCATTTCCATACAGGGAAGCAAAACAAAAATGGAGGAACTGAACATGGATCTCAGAGGTCCATCAGGAGTGCACTGAGCAACCACTCTGTTCCTATGGCAGAAGAAGGACTTGGCAAACCCCATATTGCCTGAACTTCAGGAACAGCAGCCAGCCAGCACCTGGGTTTGGTGGTTGGAGTTCAACAACACTGAGAAGACTGCTGAGGGTCTTCAAAACACAGAAACCAGCCTGCAACAGAGCTGCAGAGGTACTGATATGTGCTGAGTTTCATGGACCACCTACAAAAGGACTTAAGGCTTTGAACAAGTATTTTCTTTTTCTTTCATTATTTTAATAAGGTTTTTCAGACACTACTTATGCTTCTACATTGGGCAGATGAGAGGAAGAGCTCTGACTCTAAGAGAAGGGGATCACCTTCCTACAGAAGTTCCCTCTGCCCCTCTGTGACAACTGAAAGCTGCCACCTTGAGCCAAAGACGCGAGAAGAACTTGTGGAAGTTGGTTATAACGGCTCAGCAGCAATCAAGACTCCTTCTGTGGTGCCAGGGAGCTGGGACCTTGCTGGAGCAGGGGTGGCTCTTGCCTCCCTTGAGCTTTGGTGAGGCCTCCCTAAAAATCTTTCTGGCTTGTTCTGCTGCAGCAGTAAGATGCCGTGGCAGCATCATGTTGTGGAGACTGGAGAGAACAATGCCACACAAAACCTATACATAACAGTACAGGCTATTCCTTATCAAGACAATACTAACCAGATAAGACTATTAAATTTTTGTACATTAGAATACAGAAGAAATGGCCATTGTCTTGTAACAGCCTCCTTCTGGCCCCTTTTTGTGTTCAGCCCTGCTGGTGACATTACATGCAAGAAGATGCCACATGTAACAAAGCTATTTTCCACAGCAAATAGACATTTTCTCCACCCATGGATGTGTTTTCTTTACTTATTCTTTTAAGACATGTCCTGGTTCCAGCTGGGATACAGTTCACTTTTTTCCTAGCAGCTGCTGCATTTGGGATTTAGTATGTGAATAATGTTGATAGCACATACTGCTTTAGTTGTTGCTAAGTAATGTTTATAAAAAGTTCAAAGACTTTTTCATCTTCCCACAGAAGCTGAGAGGGAGCATAGACAGGACAAGCTGCCCAAAGGGATATTCCATACCACAGACATCATGCTCAGTATAAAAATGGGGGTTGGCCGGTGGGCAAGGATCCATGATCTGTGCTTGGGATGGACCTGGGCAACCAATCATCGGGTGGTGAGAGCAATTGCATCACTTTATTTTGTACATTCTTTTTGTATTTTTCCCCCCCTCTTCCATTACTGTTCTATTAAACTGTCTTTATCGCAACACGAGGTTTTTTTCCTTCCTTTTCTCCCACTAGTCCCTACCCTCCTGGGGGTGGAGGAGAGTGAGTGAACGGCTGTATGGTCCTGGTTGCCATCTGGAGTTAAACCACCAGAAGACATGAACCACTTTTCCACTTTTCATGCACTTGTCCACCCGTGCTGCTGCTCCCACTGGCCATCTCCAGGCTCATGGAGACAAGCACACGGTAGCTAGTTCTTTTACACCTCCATTGCATTATACACGCACATACATGCACACGTGCGCACACACACAGAGGCGTAAATGTAAAAAAATATACATTTTTTTATACAAACTACTACACATTTTCTTTGCAGGGCCCTAAAGGTTGAAAAACACGAGTGTCGCCACCATACAGGGTATGTAAGTTCCCTGTCCCATTCAGAACAGGAAAATGGGAGACACAAATAGCTGCTGCTGGAACCCAGCACACTCCGTTAGTTCAGCTGTCCAGATGCCATCAAGCCCTCTTTCCCTTATGCTACTTTTATTGCACTGTCAGGTGACATCTTCATAGAATTACCTACTAAAATCCAGTTATTTTCTCCTAAATAAGATCAGTACCTCAACGGTGGTTATAACACAACATTAAGGTTAGGATTGTATGTTTTATTCCTCCCTACATCTGGACTTCTGGGACTTTACCATTCAGTACTGCAATGGCCTAATGCGGCTCTTCAAACTGACTTTATTTATGAGCAGACTTTACCACCTCACCATGCAATCCCCTGTTCCAAATCGGTCAAAGAGTACATTGCTAACACAGATCCCCGCTCCATTTCAGAAAACTGGCCATTTACTCGTCTTGAAACCTGTTTTTGTACCCTTGTGAGACCTTCCCTCTTGTCTCATACTGACCTGGATTCTTTATAAGCCTTAGGCGAGACCCCTTATTGCGTACCGGTTGTAAAGCTAAGTGGACTAATTCAATCCATCCTGCTCACTTTAGAGTGACATCTTCAAAAGGTGTCTACTGATCTTTCTCTTGCAGAAGACACAAGTGCCACAAGTTAGTGGAGGGTATGGCAGTGTTTTGGGTTAAGTTCACAATATACTTAATCTGTTAATTTACTTTCCTGTAACCATTCCCTATTTGCCACTGTGGTACTTTTCCTATGACAAGTTTCTGCAAAAAAAAAAAAGTAAGAATAATGGAGGAAAGGAATCATCAAAAAATTATTAAAGGGAAATGAGTTTTGACAGTAACAACTACAGTTCTGTGGAGTTTCTTTTGAAATGTTTATTTTTTTGTAGTTCGTGAGAGTGTTGAATGGATCAATGAAAAGCACCTACATGCCGCCCTAGCTTTTGTTAACTTTCAGAAGGACTTCAACAGCATTAGCAGAAATACCAGAAACTTACAGAACCTGTGTAAAAACAACCCAGAACCTTTACAGATGATAAACATACTGTAATCTCCAATTGGGAGTTAACTGGCCTGATGTTCCTCCTATGACTCGAGAAGTGTATGTAGTTCTGCTATGCTGCTTAGTGCCATTACTGATTTTTTTCCTGCAACAAACCTGCAGTGAGTTCCTCAACTTACAGCTTAAGCCTGTAGATTTGAGCTTTGCCTACGAAATCTGAATCCAAGGTTCTAGCCAAAAATATTTAGCAAAAGACCAACTATTCATTCAGCAGAGCTAAACAAAAGTCTGATAGTCACGAGACAAAAACCAAAGGCACTAAAAATGGACATGATCTTACGCAATCTCACTGTTTCAGAATCACTGAGTATTGGATTTGACTTCAGTTTTCTCGACGATATCTCTTACCTTACCTGCACCTATTGTATAGTAACGTGAATAGGCTGGGGAAGCGCTATGTTTAAGAATATTAAAGTCTAACAATAACTGCATTGATGACAAATTGAATCTATAATAGCACCATACTAAATAAATTCCTGCTGGGAGTCACTGGAGAGATACGAGACTATCTAACAGGAGTTTTATTTGTGGCTGCCTGAACTGAATATTTGTATTTAAATGTCAGCCAAAATAAATAATGTGGACGTCTTGGAACTGGCAGAGTTAAACACAGCTACACAAATAATATAAAGGAGAAAATTGTCTTGGCCAAGCTTCTAGAGGGCCTAACATCGAGCTCAGTCCAGCTCTGCTAGTAACCTCACAACGAAGGAAATGGTTTGACACAGAAAGACCTTTCTTGGCATCGTGCTGACTGTAGCCAGAAAGACTGAACAAGCCCCAAGAAGCGACCCAGCATAGCCCAGCATGGTCCTGTGCTGGTGTTAAATAACACTTAGCTGATGGCCTGAAAAGCGTATGGTATTAACTAAGGACCCATGACTACTTTCCTGGATTAAACACAATCTTTTCAAGCGTCGCTGAAAATGGCTAGTAGGGGTTGATGGGAAACAACCATTTACACTTTAGGAAGAGGTCTATAATTTAATGTAACCATTTAATATAACGCAGGAAGAGATCTCTTGGAAGATGGTGGACCTCAGAAAACCCATGAAGACATGCTGGGCAAAGGGAAGGGAAGAATTGAACTGAATTTTCAGTCAGAAGGGACCTACAGTGTTCATCTAGTCCAACTCCCTGGCCATTTCGGGGCTGACCAAAAGTTAAAGCACGGTATATTAATGACACTGTCCCAACGTCTCTTACACACTGACAAGCTTGGGGCATCAACCTACTCTCCAGGAAGCCTGTTCCAGTGTCTGACCACCCCCTCGGTAAAGAAATGCTTCCTGCTGTCCGGTCTGAACCTCCCCTGGAGCAACCATTCCCACATGTCCTATCGCTGGGTGCCAGGCAGAAGAGCCCAGCACCCCCCTCTCCTCGCCCCCTCCTCAGGAAGGGGCAGAGAGCCGTGAGGTCGCCCCTCAGCCTCCCCCCCGGATCAGACACGAAGCAGGTACCACCCCCCAGAGAAGGTACCCGAGGTCGCCGCCGGGACCTGACCCCGGGCCCCAGACGCCTTCAGGTGAACGCCGTGGAAGCTCCACGCGGGGGAAGCCCCTTTTCTGCCGCTCTGCTCC
>JAHREE010000279.1:3971714-3999347 GCA_033628505.1 Tringa tobata | reverse complement strand
TGGATGAAGCGCGCTGGCTCTTGAGCGGCGTTTTAGAGGCGACTTCTGAGCTGGAGGAGGCTGGTTCGTGTTGGCTGCCCCCGCTGCTGCGGTTTGGAGGTGGGCTGGGGCTGCCGTGGCCCCTGGTGCAGGTGTTGGGAGGATAGCTGGTGCTTGGCTGTGCAGGTGGGAGCTGCGGTGGTTGGTAACAGTTCGGCGCTGTTGGAAGTAAGAGGATGTGACTGGAAGCTTGACTTGTAACCCAGTTGTTTATAAGTTAGGAATATAGAGGCTATGGATTTCATTTTTTTTCTCTCCCGTAAGCTCCCCTTGGACCTCATTTGCTTTCAGGATAACGTAAATGGAATTCTTTGCCTGATGTCACCGAGGTTCACAACCTTAATTCACAGTTCCTCACTAGATCGTTTTTTGTGGTGGGTTCAGTGGCCCTTCATTAACTCAGATGCAGCACTGCAGAAATAACGTTTCTGGGCCATTTTTGGAAGCTATGCACTATTATGAACTTGGAGTTAGAAAGCCCTATCTTCTGATAGGCATGGCATTAATTTTTCCTATGCTGAATCTGTTACAGATCTATTGATACTACTCTGCAGTTTATACTGTTGTTAGATCTTTTATTCAGAACTAATGTTGTGGTGTAGACTTGTTGTTCTCTTAGCAAAAGTGGAAATTGTGCAAAATAGCTGCAGTTCTGTCCCTTTCGTGCTTCTTAAATCATCTGTACATGCATCAAGTAGTGTGACTTTTCAACTCTCCTCTGACTCCAACCTTTCCTGGAAACATGGGACCACGTAATACAGTCGTTTCCTGCCTGAATCTGGTGTCTCACGTGTTCTCACAGTGTTTCTAACTGTTTTGGTGGCTGCTCAGGGCAGGGTATTTGTGCCTTTTTTAGATGTGTAATATTAAAGACGTGGGTCAGTGATTGTTGCTGATGGAATTTGACCCCTACAGATAGGCTGGTAGCTGGGAGTTCAGTTGTGAGGATGCGGTCGGATGGCTGTGGATGCTGCTGGATTAGCAGGAGCATAGTGCTGCCGGTCCTGCTCGCAGTGCATTGAACATGACCCCCTTACCTGCCATTAGCATTGTGAAGTTCCTGCTCTGTCGCACTGTGGGGTTATTTGTGTGCAGCTTCCTCTGGGAGCTAAACTTCTGTTTCTTTTGTCAGTCACAACACAGGGATGAAGCATCGTGTTGCCACCAGACTGCCATTTACTTTTTGGCACTGCAAGAACATAGCATTTTTCCTTTCACTTAAACACAGCAATAGTCTGGATCTGCTCCTGCTGGTAGAGGCAATGATGCAGCTGCATCCAGCTTTCTTGTGCTGGGAACATACTTTACTATTGGCCCTCCTCACTGATAGAGGATCTGACTGGACTGTTCACCTGCAAGAAACTTCCAAGGGTGATGAAAATGAACACCAAACCTTCCTGCGCAGTGACTGTGCTTGTCAGAGTAGCGGTGTGGTCTGTGGTGCTCCATAGAGGCTGGAGGATTATCACCAGAAGGTTGAGCATTCATAGAAGTACAGGCTGACTTTGTCCTGTACTTGATGAACGTAGGTAGAATGGTGTCTTGAAGTTAAGTAGTTCACTGGACACTGCTACTTCCCGCTGGTGTGTTGTCTGTCATTTCAAGGTTGCATGGACGGCAGCACCACTTTTAAGTCTTAGCTCACATTGTACTTAAGGAATCCAATGTGGATGTAGGAATCACAGAAAATATAGGACTTTATTTTTGAGGGCTTTCTCAGCTGGGAATCATTGATGTTTTATATGTCCTCGTTATCTGCTTGTGTCTCACCAGAATCAATTCTTTATTGAGAAGAGGTATAGAGCCTTCTGCCAGTGAGAACCAGGACAGTCTGATTTTGAGGAACAATAGGACAGACTGCTTGTTGCTGTGTTCTGAAATTCTTTGTCATATTAAAAGCAACTTGTAAGTTTCTGTGCTCACAGGCACTCCAGATCTTTAGCTTTGAGCCTTTCATTAGTTCCCTCTGGCACTGCTTCATGACAGTCACAGTTTAACTTCTCTAGAGGTAAAATTCAGGGATATATTACAAGTTGCAACACTTAATGTAGAATGTGTTTATTAAAAATAACTGGAATGATTAGTAGATGTGTAGCTATGAAATTGGAATGGGGTTGAGAAGTGAAGACATCTTGTTAGCTACCAGGGTCAATTCTGGATTCTTTCTTATACACAGCATCTCCTGCACATTTCTTTTCTACTACTGGGAGGTTTTTGAGAGGCTGTATGAAGTATGGCTTAGTCTTTAGTGGGGTCCTCATGGATGATGGGATGTGGAATCCAGGAACTGTCTTTGAAGTAGCTGGGAAGGTACCAGGAGCTCTTGTCTTCTCTTTGTGTTAGCTTAGGCTGCTCCTATCGCTCGGTCTAACATGAGCTCAACAGAGATTGCTGATGCTGTTTGACTGCACTCTGGTTCCCCTGCAATATACGTAGCCAACTTCAGAATTTAGTTATTTCATTGCCTCTGACTTCTTGGGTACTTTTTCTTTCCACCGAATCATGACTTTGGCTCTCAGATGCTGAGAACCAAGCAAAAAAATGATTGTTCTTTCCTCAGGTAGATGTAGGTCCTCATTACCGATCCTTTTACCCTGCTGTTTTTCTGTTCTTGAGAAGATTATGGCCAGAAATGCAGTGTAGGGGACAGGAACTGATGTAAGGATCTTCAGCATCTCTGTGGAGAGAGGAGAGAGCCGAGCCGGTGATAGGAACCTTTGTATGTAGGTTCTAGACATATGTGAAAGGGGCATGAGGAGAGGTGTCTGGTGGAGCAGCAGTAGAGACTGGTGGTCCCACTGCTGAGATCTCTGGGTCTCTTGAAGCAGCTTTTAACCTGAGTGATCGACGTTGATCTACGTCACTTCAGGTCAGCAAAAATCTTCAGTCAAGCTAAGAGCTGAGCTAGTGCTCTTACTGTGCTTGATGTCTGTGGATACAGTGAGCTTGTAGACAGAAGCACTTACCTGTTCAGGTAGCTTTCAGCAGAAATCTTCACGTCTCTAGAAGACTGAACAAATCTTGGCTCCCTTAAGCTAAAGTTTAGTATTGCAAACTCTGGAATCTCAGTTGAATCTTAGCACTTCGTCTTGAAGTGGAGAGAAGATGCAGACTAAGGACAAGTGTAAATGCTGGGCTTCAGACTTCTGCTTCAATGTGTTTTTAGAATAGGTAATTAGTTTTGTTTGGTTGTATTTGTTTTCTCAGTGTTGCTGCCACAAAAAGTGAGAAAAGTAGGAGTGAATGCAGAAGTAGTGGTAAAGGAATGTCGTGTGCTTTGTAATCTTAAAAGTGGCACGTAGCACAGCCTCAGCTATAGCCACTGTGGCATCACGCATCTGTAACTGTGAGCTTGAGTAGGGACAATGCTGAGGTGTCCTGTTTACGAAACAGGTAGGGCCTGGCAGATTGTTCCACAAAACAAAGTGTCCTGAGGCCTGCACAGCAGTTGTCTGTACTTAAAGGGGTGGTGTTTGTCTTCAAGCAGGCTTGGGAGATACTCTAGCAGCCATCTCTTTTCTGCTGTGTTTCACGGGGAACCTGCCTCTCATGGCAACTTGGTCTCCATCCTGAAATTCATACTTTCCCTCAAAGGGCTTTAGACAACCAGAATAATGTCTGGTTTTAGTATTTGGTCAAGTTCTCTGCAGTGCACTTGGAGCACCCTGCCAGTCTGATAGCACCAGTTATTTTCCTTACGCTTTTTATGGGTCTGAGTTGGACCAGTGCAGAACTAGCTCCCTTTGATGTCTATGATAAAGCATTTATGCAGAGGGAATGTGGTCCATCTTTTTTAGCGTTGCCAAAAGGATGCCACAGAGCACAGATTACATCACAGTATTTGCAGGTCCAAAGCCACGAAGACCTGAATTTTGAGCATACGGTTTCTAGCCTGGCTGGCTCTGCTGGTGTGGGACTGTTTAGAAAACAGTGACATGCTGTTCCTCAAACTTTCACCCAGTGAGGCAAGGCAGGATCCAGCGCAAAACAAATCCTGGTGCAGGAGTTGGCGGCAAAGAGAAGTGTGAAGCAGGCAGTTACCTGTGTGACAAACCTGAGTACAGAAGAGGGCAGTAGTCAGAGCTGTGTAGAGACAGTGGCACGTGAGCTCAAAGTGAGAAGAGATCAGGAATGATTGGCAGGAAAATCTTACAGACTAGCTGTTCAGATACGTGCTAAGTGAACAGCAACATTTCAGAATTTACTCCTTCAGAAGTGTTTCAACAAATCTGAATTGGCAACATGAGTTAATAGTGGCTCAGCAGTTTGTTACTGGTCTCACAGTAACTATTCTAAAACTAGATTTACTGTTCCATGGAGTCATGGTCCTACGGTGCTGAAAAACCAGAGTTGTCTTGCTCAGTAGTATGCCTTGATTAAGTAGAGATTTCAGCAGAAGAGGCCGTTTCTTAAGTGACTGCCAGCTACGGTGTACTGAAGTTACAAAGTTAAAAATGGTGAGTGATGGCAGTGTGAGAGAAAGTACCCCCAACTGTTTAGCATTATTTCTTATGTCAAAAGCTTGAATGTCAACCTTTGAATGCCTGGAGATGAAAACGAGGAAGTAACTTCTCCAGTTTCAGAATAACCTTTTGGTCAAAAAAGCTTAGCAGCAACTTGGACAATTTGTGGAAGGGAGCCAGGGACCTTTTCTCATTGTTGCATTTGGAGAGAAAATGCAAATTCCCATTGTAAAATAAGATAGGACTGAATAAAAGACGAGCATGGGAGGTGACGTGTAGTTGAACGGAGCAAATAATGGAAATGTCCAGAAGGGGCAACAGTTAGGTGATGTGTAAAGAGGAGAGAAATTATGAAGAGGGTAGAAGAGATTGTCTGGTAAACTTTGTAAGTTATGATAAATTCAGTTTGGAAGAGCCTTTTTTGGTTTTTTAGGGAAAAGTAAATGGACAATTCAGGATTACCACCAATTTTGGAAGGGACAAATTCCCTTTGAGTTCTGAAAATGTGATTAGTGCGGTATGACCTTATTGTCCTAATTATGTTCTGCTGTGATTTGGTAAAAAAAATAATTCTTTAGCTTGTATGATCAGTTCAGAATTTTTGGCTTTCAGATTGAAATTTTCCTTTCCTCCTGTTGCTGCAACTCCCCCAACCAAAAAACCCACCCTAATTCCTAAAGACTTTTAGTATTCTGGAGTGTTAAACATGACTTGCTTTGTTTTTTTTCAGTTGCCAAGTTGTTTGCTATTGCAGAGATGCAGACCACTGAGCACTACTGTTATCTTTCTGTTTTGTTTTGATCTTTTACAGGAGTATGAAGTTTGTTATAAGATGTTGGGAAGTGTTTTGTGGTCAGCACCAAAAATGGTGTGGACTACATTTTGGGTTGTCTTTTGTATGGCTGCCTATAGTGCTGGGAAACTGCAATTTATTCCCAAAAGATCCTTCCACTTGAGTATTTGTAGAGCAGTGCGATTACTCCCCATGTGCCGTAGCCTGTGGTCGGATGTTGTTCATTTATCTCATAGATGTAAAGCAGGATCCCTCATAAAGCTCTGTCTGTGATCCCATCATGCTTCCTGATTGGAAATACATCTTTTCCTGTGACTTAATGGGAAATTTGTGTGCATAGTGTGTGCAAAGAAGTTGTTCCATGAGCAGCTGAGCTAGTGAACCTTTATTTCTTAGAAAGATGGGGACAAACTTTTTAGCAAGGCCTGTTGTGATAGGACAAGGGGTAATGGTTTTAAACTAAAAGAGGATAGATTCAGACTAGACACAAGGAAGAAATTTTTTGATAATGAGGGTAGTGAAACACAGGCACAGGTTGCCCAGAGAGGTGGCAGATGCCCCATCCCTGGAAACATTCAAGGTCAGGTTGAACAGGGCTCTGAGCAGCCTGGCCTAGTTGAAGATGTCCCTGCTCATTGCAGGGAGGTTGGACTAGATGACCTTTAAAGGTCCCTTTCAACCCAAATTATACTATGATTCTTAGAGATGTGTGCTCTTTGCTCCTCAGCCAATCAGTCCTCCTTTCCTGTTTGTTTGGGTTTGTTGTTTTTTTTTTTTTCCTGTATACATGTCATCCTTTAGCAACACTGCTAATTTACTTTCATTCTGCCCCAAACCCAAAGCAGCTCACTGCTGTAGTATTTTTAATTCCTTCTCTTTTTCCCTAGTTACAAGCTGAATCCGACATTGCTTGTTCTGCAGGTTTTAAGACTATTTGCATACTGACCATTTATGTACTGATTACAGGCTAAACAGAGCCAGGAACTGTTAAGTGAAATCTTCAGCCTTAGTCTCCGTGAAGGCATTTTTTTTCATTCTCTACTCAGTTCCCGATTTTCATGAAACTTGCAGGAATTTAAAATGAGACTGGATTGCTTTGTCTAATTTGATTGGCATTGACTGTAGGGCAGTGTGTTTGTGTAGGCCTCATTTCCATAAGAAACCAGGGTAAAAAATGCCTTAGGAATAAATTAAGAAAACTTGCTTTCGATACATATTTTTAGATTAGCTTTTAGCGTACTATATATTTAGACAGGAAAATTACTGTTAAAATGATACAAAAACTTTGTGTGTTTTGAAACAGTGTATCTTACAAGACGCCCAAAATTAGGTTGATAGCTTAGCACGATAATCATGTAACATCCATTTGAACCTTTAAGAAAAAAGCCTGTGCATTTCACATAAATGTCCAAATATTCATTTTCACCATAAAGATACCTCCCACATTTAGGTGAAAATAACTTACGGAATATAGGTAGAATTGGTTTGCTGGTTATTGTAGTAGCTAATCACGGTAAATTCTGTTGGAAATAGTGGAATCTAGCCAAATCATTAAACATTAGTTGTATTTCAGATGCTGCATTTATGTGGTAGGGTTTTTTTTTTGTTTTGTTTTGGGGTTTTTTGTTTTGTTTTAAGGTTTTACAAAAACAGTAATTTTGAGAAATTTCCATCTTTCTTTGTGGGATGAGGCAGACGATGTTTTGAATACAGAGGGCTGTCAACTACAACTGGAAAAAAGTCATTGTTTTTTGAAGTAGTATTTTTTTTGTTGTTAGGGCAGCAGATGAAATAATGGAATGGAAAAAATTCTTTTCATAATGGATAAAGTCTTTATGAGCAGGAGCTTTTGTTTTTCATTTAATTAATGAAGGAAAATAGCATTTAACAGACAAAAACAGAGCATAGGCTTTAGGCTGCTGTTTTCTTCGTGAAAATTTTTTGTCTTTGTCAAAACCAGCTATTTTGTTTTGAAATTTTATAATGAAAATGTAGTTTTGAAATGGTTTTATCTCAGTGGCACTGTTTCAAAGTATTTTTTATTTTCAGTTTGCATGAGTAATGTAAATAAAACCACTTTAAATCCGGAAAGAAAAGACAACTGAGGAAGCAAGTCACATTTATCAAATGAAACAAACTTAACTCTTTATCATCTGGGTTCTTTCTTTATCAGTTGCTTACAGATTTCTTTTCATAGATAAGAAGGCCTGTTGTTAAATATAAGATTTGTTTTTCAAGTTGTACTGATGTAAAATGATTTGCAGAAGTTGGAGAGACTTATATTTGGATTTCTTTATGAAGCAGTTATTACCTTTCTTTATGAAGTAGTTAGTCTCCATGCAGAAGATACGCATTCTAAAATGGAGGAGGAGGGGGGAAAGCACATGTGGTTGTTTAGGAATGGCAAAAAATTAACCTTGACAGCTAACTCTATAGATTTTTTTTTTTTTCCCCCTGTATTGCAGGAACTGAAGCTTGCTCTTTAAAAGGTGCAGTGCTGTGAAAACTGTTACTGACCGTAGAAAAATGGACATGTTGCAGATACTACGTAAAACCACAGAGCGCTTAGAGTGTGATCACTGCAGCTTCAGAGGAACAGACTATGAAAACATACAGATTCATATGGGTACCATACACCCAGAGTATTGTGATGAAATGGATGCTGCTGGTTTGGGTAAACTCATATTTTATCAAAAAAGCGCAAAACTGTTCCACTGCCATAAATGTTTCTTTACCAGCAAGATGTATTGCAACGTATATTATCACATCACAGCACAACACGCAGCACCTGGGAAGTGGAATGAAGAGCGGAAAGAACAGGTAGAAGGAGATTCAGATTCCTCCAAAAAAAGTGTCACATTGGAGGCGCAGAAACCTACCCTTTCCCCTGAATCACGCAAACCTACCCTTTCTCCTGAACTCCCCAAATCCGAACCTGTTGTTTCCCCCAAGCTTCAGAAATCTTCAGGGTCTCCAGAGCCCCAGAAGTTGGCTCAGGTGACTTCATCAGAGCCGGAGAAATCATCCCAGGCCACGTCCCCAGATCCAGAAAAGTCGTCCCAGGCCACATCTCCAGATCCAGAGAAGTTAGCCTCAGCTGTATCCCCAGACTCAGAGAAGCCAACCCCTGCTGTGTCCCCTGACTCACAGAAACCAACCCCTGCTGTATCCCCTGACCCACAGAAGCCAGTCGTGTCTGTGTCTCCAGAGCCCCGTCGGCATTCCCCAGCCATGTCTCCGGAGCCCCGTCGACATTCCCCAGCAATGTCTCCAGAGCCCCGTCGTCATTCCCCCGCTGTATCACCAGAGTCCCGTCGCCATTCTCCCGCTGTGTCTCCGGAGCCCCGCAGATACTCCCCAGCTGTGTCACCAGAGCCAAAGAAACCTACTCCAGCAGTATCCCCTGAACCACGAAGGTATGCCCCAACTGGGTCTCCTGAGCCCCGGAGGCATCCTTCTCAAATGCGTAGACCTTCTTCTGCTTCTTCTCCTGAAACCCGGAGGCCTGGCCCTGCAGTTTCACCGGAGTCATGGAGACCTGGTCCGACCGTTTCTCCTGAGCCCTGGAGATCTACACCTCACGAGGTGCAGAAGTCTTCCACAGTTTCTCCCTGGGCTCCAAAGTCTGCCATGTCGGTAGAGTCCCGTAGGTCTGCCCCTGAGTCCCGAAGGCCTGGTCCCGTTGTGTCGCCAGAGCCTAGGAGACTCGTTTCTGACTCGTGGAAATCTACATCCTTTTCTGAATCCCAGAAGTCTACTCTCGTTTCTTCTGAGCCGTGGAAACCCATCTCATCTGTTTACCCTGAAGGCTGGAAACCTGTTCTGTCCCCTGACACGTGGAAGCATTCTGCCCCTGTTTCTCCTGAGCTTCGAAAGTCTAGTCACACTGTTTCCTCTGACTCTTGGAAGCCTTCTTTCTTTCCTGAGGTTCGTAAGCCTGGTGCTTCGGTATCTCCTGAATCTTGGAAACTCTCTGAGTCCCGGAAATCGATGTTTTTTTCTGAAACTCAGAAATCCACCTCTGCTGCTTCCTCTGAGGTTCAGAAACGGGCTCATTTCCCTGAACCTCGGAAAAGAGCTCTGTTCCCAGAGTCTCGTAAATCTAACCCTACAGTTTCTGCTGATGTCCAGAAACGTGGTGTCTTTTCTGAGCCCCAGAATCAGGTGTCTACTTCTGCTGTTTCTTCTGAAGCCCAGAAATCAGCTCTTCTTTCTCCTGAAGTCCAGAAGCACGCCCTATTTTCTGAAGCCCAGAAACTTGCTTCCATTTCCCCTGAGGTTCAGGAGCATAGTTCCTTTCCAGAGTCTCAGAAATCTGGTTCTCCTGAAATTCAGAAACACGGACTCTTTACTGAGTCCCAGAAACCTACTCCTTCTGTTTCTCCCGAGACCCCCAAACAAGCTCTTTTTACTGACTCCCAGAAATCTGCTGTTTCCCCTGATGTTCAAAAGCATGGTGTATTTTCTGAGATGCAGAAGCCTACTGCTGCTTTATCCTCTGATGGCCAGAGACATGCTGAAACTACTGTACCTTCTGAAATCCAGAAGAACATCCTGTTTTCCGAGCCTCACAAGTCTGCTGCAGGTTTTTCCTCTGAGCCCCAGACACCAAGTGAGTCTGGTGAGAGTGACTTTCTTTCTCACAGTTTAGATGATCAGAAACCACTGGATGATTTATTCTCACAGGATGAACAATCGATATTAGCCAAAGAATCACCAGAAGACATGTTATATTCATGCCCAAAAAAGAAGCCCAAGAAGGAAAACCAGGAGAACTCAGATTCTGAACTTAATAGCAGTGAGTGTGGAAAAACCGACATGGACTCCATGGAGATAAAGGAGCAAGAATCCAACAGTGACCAAGAGCAATATGATATGGAGTCATCTGATTACGGCAAAGAGAGCAAAATAGATGCTACTACTCCCATGCAGCCACAGTGTGTGCTGCAGTTTACCGAAGAGAAAGAGGCTTTCATCTCCGAGGAAGAAATAGCGAAATACATGAAGCGTGGCAAAGGGAAGTATTATTGCAAAATTTGTTGCTGTCGTGCAATGAAAAAAGGTGCTGTCTTGCACCATTTAGTTAACAAGCATAATGTTCAAAGCCCATACAAGTGTAAAATATGTGGCAAAGCTTTTCTCTTGGAGTCTCTTCTTAAAAACCACGTTGCTGCTCATGGTCAAAGTTTGTTGAAGTGTCCACGTTGTAATTTTGAATCAAATTTTCCCCGAGGCTTTAAGAAACATTTAACCCATTGCCAAAGCCGTCATAGTGATGATACACCTAAAAAACACTTGGACAGCCTTGAACCACTTGAAGAACAAATTTAATCTGTTTTTTTTCCCTTGTGCTAGAAAAGCTGAATTTACTGAGGTGTTCAGAAGTGTTGCTGTATGTTAACCGAGTAGTTTAGCTGATCTGACAAGTCAGAAGATGCATGGTTTATTGTACTATGTTTAACTTGTCTTATAGCTGTATTACTGAAATGATTTACTTTTGAAAGTAATTTTAAATACGTGTTCATGTCTTTGTATTACCCATCAGTAGAGTCATGTTTTATTTTTCAGATGTACTATGTTTTTGAAACCAAAATGGATACAAATTAGTTTTGTAAAGATTTGTAAAACAGACAGGCAATTAAGGACTGGAGTGGCAAGCAATCCATATAGTCCTGTGAAGACTGAACTTTTTTCACAATTGTTAAATGTCGTATTTTTCAAAATGTTTTTATCAAATTCTCAGAATTGAAATTCTCCCCAAATTGAATGTGAATGAGCCAGGCACGAGAAACTACCAATCTTTGTGGAATAAGTCTGCCCTGAGGTTGTAATTGAGTGTATAGTCATTCATTGGAAAATTACTGCACTCAATTCTCTGATTTACTTGTCTCAGATTTAGAAGCATCAAGGTACTTATTTTGTGATTCTGTATTTTGGCCATGTTTTAAGCATGTACTAATATACATAAATTGGTGGATTAACGTCAGACTATGTATAGCTCAACACTTTCTCTTGATGATTCAGATGTTTGTAATGTCAGAAACCCCCTAAATTTCTTGTATTTGGTGAAATGTTATGCTTTAATCTTTTAACAATAAAAAGAAACCCAACTTGGCATTGGCTGTTTTTCTTTTTTTTCCAAAACAAGACCAAAACCTTTCATGTTGAACATACCCTCTTTTAAGTATCTTTAGCAACGGGAGATGCAAAATTATCTTGGAGGTCTGCTCTGAATATTTCAACTTTCCAGTCATCAGCCTGTGAAAGCGAAGTTAGCTTAAATTTCCTGTCTGCTTCAGAGAAAAACATTGAAATGAGGGGAAAGCCTGGAAAACAGGAATTTGTGCACTGTTATTTAGCATGCTTGCTTTTGTGCTATTTGCATATTAACTGTTCAAAACTAAAAGTACTTTATAAATCAGCAGGAGTATAGTTTTTAAGCAGAGGTTGCACAAGGCAAGTTTCATTCTCCTCATACTAAATTATGCCTAGACTTAATCTGTTACGTATATTAGCTTAGAATATGAAGGTGGTAGTGTAAAATAAATAATAATTAAAAAATCTTCAGGTGTAAGCACTCTTACCTGAGAGTTTCAGGTTGATTTCATTGAAGCCTGTGTCCGGTATCTTTTGTGTTTCAAGAGGATTTCTGGAAGGAAGGGAAAAAGCCTTTGAAGCTCTGTGCTTGGTGACTTCTCAGGGCTGGCTATTAAGAGCAAAGCTTTCCCACAGGGTCCTCTCACACAGGACCAGACCTGCTCTGCCCCTAAGTCCAGTCCCCTTTGTTTCCTTTCATGAGGTCCAGACTGGAATTGTAGAATGATTTTTTTTCCTTGAAGTAACTATAGATCAATTCAAAGGAGAGCGCTTGACTATTAAGGCTCTGCTAGCGTAGTTTTTCTTGATATAAAAGCTGCTTTTCTCCTCTGCTATCATTTCATCACTCTTGGCATGTCATTTGGTTAAAAAGATCCTATTTGAACAAAAGGAAGAAATCAAAGAAGGATTTGCTTGAATTGGGAGTGGTGTCACCTTCACAGTTTGATGTCTCACTACTGACAGATATTTCTCACTACTCCGTACCAGCTAACTTCCTTGATTTCTGGGAATCCATCATCGAGGCTTGATGCTGTTTCTCTACTTTTTTTTTTTCCCCCCCCGACTGCTTGATTTCTTAATTTTGGTTCACAACTGTCGAAGTGTACTTCATTGCTCTTGGAGATGAACTTTGCGAGTCCCCTTGGTGTTAAGGCATTCAATCTCTTTAAATCCAGATATGACTGACACTCTCTGGTTTCTTTTAGTACAGACTTTTGTACAAGCCTCATGGAAGATGAAGGACATTTCTGATGTGTATTTTTTTTTGTCCAGGCTAAGTATTCTTTCGCCTTTCCGTTACACAATGCTGGCCTGAGATCCTTAAGACGTGTAGGAGGATCTACTGGAATCTAAACTGACTTAACTAATTTCTCGAAGGAACTTTGGACACCAATAGACAGATCAGATTGTGAACTTACTGTTTCCCTTTCATAGATGGGGATAGATGGTCATATAATAGATGACCTATTATAGATGCTGAGGAGAAGGATGAATAACCTTGAGTACAAATAGTGATCATTCTTTTTTGACATGAGAAAAAAATGCAAGCACTTCAAGACATACCAGTGAAGGAATTTGCTTGAAATATGCCTAATGCTATAATTTAATCCTTGGCTACTCTCTGAAATAACTTCAGTTGGAATTGTTACTAATTTTGTTTTATATGTTAGAGGATGAAGCAAATACAGAGGTCTGCGGTTTCCAGAAGCTGTGCTGCGTATTAAGTCGCGGGGGCATTTTATCAGTGTGACTGCCTCACTCATTTCTGTTCTTTAGCACGGGGACCCTTTAGGGTCAGCTCAGTGTAGTTCTAACTTCAGTTTCCTTTGGAGAAGGGGTTTGGTTGGGAAACAACAGGATCAGGTCAGGAGACAGTAAGTGGGGTGAACACAAAGTTTACTTACAGTGCAGGAACTGCAGTTCCTTCCCTCTCTCAACCCTGTGGAATGCTCCTGCCTGAGAAAAATGTAATTATGTACCTTAGATGTAAAGAAGGCATCTATACTTTTTTTTTTTTTCCTTTTCTTTTTTCTCCCACAATGGCTATTTATAGCCTGTGCTGAGAAATGTGGTAGACAAATTCCAAATCCAGTCTATACTGGGGGTGCGGTGGCTCATAGGTGACACGTACAGCTATGAAGGAATTACCTTGGTAGGTAAAACATGAGAAGCCTCTTTGGAAACTGGTGTATTAGAGTGTAGAGAAAGTGTAGAGCCCCAGTTAGAGCGGGGTTGGAAAGAGATCTCATTTAAGTAATAGAGATGAGTAAAATTAAATTCTGAGTTTTTATGGATTTTTGTAAAAATCCTTGGATTTTTTTTTTTTTATCATGCTCAAGAATAATCTTGGGATATAGCAGGTTGTATATACATAAAATGCCTTTCTTTTTCTTTGTATATTAGTGTAATAAATTTCAGAAGCAGAAAATCTTGTAGAAAATATAATTATTGAAGGTTTGCCTATGGATTCATAGTTTTGTACTTTGGAGGGTTTTTTTATCATGATTGTTGAGCGATGTAGAACAGCTCACTCATATCTTACTAGCATGAGTGCACTGAGGTCGCTGCAACCATTGCTATGCTCATATTTATGTATTTTTAAAAGGAGAAGAAAGAGGAAGTTGTTAAACTGTTTCTCCACCATACTGCTGTTGTGACCTGTTCTGAAGGAACTTTAAGTAAGTTTAGGTCAAATAATTGCATTTCCAAAGAAGAATTTTGTTGCTTAATTTCTGTGTGGAATGAGAAAGGTTGCTCAGAAAGGTAGGGAGAGTTGGGATTTTTCAGCCTGGAGAAGAGAAGGCTCCAGAGAGACCTTATAGCGGCCTTCCAGTGTTTGAAGGGGGCCTACAAGAAAGCTGGAGAGGGACTTTTTATAAGGGCATGTAGTGATAGGATGGCAGGTAATGGCTTGAAACTGGAAGAGGGTAGATTTAGATTAGATATCGGGAAGAAATTCTTTACAGTGAGGGTGGTGAGATACTGGAACAGGTTGCCCAGAGAAGGTGTGGATGCCCCATCCCTGGAGGTGTTTAAGGCCAGGCTGGATGGGGCTTTGAGCAACCTGGTGTTGAGGCAGGTGTCCCTGCCAGTGGCAGGGAAGGTTGGAACTTGATGATCTTTAAAGTCACTTCCAACCCAAACCATTCTACAGTTCTAAGGGATTTCTTGGACAAAAGAGAAGTAAAAATTCTGCTTTTTAACTAATAACATTACCCACCCAGGGTTGCCCCATGGATGTTGATTAGTTATTTTGTAAAACTTCAGGGACTTGAGAGGGAGTTAACTGCCTACCAGGTGTATATAAATAACTTGAATGCATTTGTGGCTTATTTCTTTGTATGTCCTGTGGCTGCAGTTCTGTCTCGAAAGAGTGAACTAAAAGCCAATAGGAGTAATTTACTCATGGCAGCACAGAAGTCTGTGAAGACTAGTGAAGACTAGTTTTCTCTGCTTCCCAAGTAATTTCCAAACCTAAGTGAAGCCTCCTCTCTTTTGAAAGTAAAAAGAACAATAAATCCTTTAAACATAGTGGGGGACAAGGAATGTTTGTATTAAGAATAAAGATACTTATTATAGGTACCTGTTATCCTGATTTTGTAGAAGACTAAGAGTTTATCAGTTACAGCATCCATGCTGTGTACTTCTAGTCTGGAATAGTCAAATGTTCACAGACACAAAACTGTTCTGATAACTCCTTATGGATAGGTCCTGCATACCTTTTCATCTATAAAATGATAAAGATTAAGAACTAGGCTGAAAAAAAAAAAAAAGTTTTCAAAAAATAACGGGTACTGGAAATGGTCCAAGACCAAGGCATGGTCTTGTTCCTGCCAGTGAAGGCCAAAGGCTTGCAGAGATCTGGACAGATCTTGCGGGCCAGCACCAAACTGTGAAGCTGGTGTTGTAGGCAAGGCTTTGATTTTTATAATCGTTGGACCCTGTGTTTTAAGCTCAAGGTTTCTCAGGGGGAGATGGAGGAGGAGTATGCTTTTATGATTCAGGGACCCTGTGTGAGGCTTGAGGGCTGTTGGGGGGAAATGGGATCCACCTGACAGCGTGGAGAAAGAGCAGCATCTTTGCCAACAGGCTGGTAAGCCTGACGAGGACAGTTTTAAACTAAGAATGATGGGGGAGGGAGATGGCAACCTGCAATTAAGTGAACAAAGCATGGGAAAGGAGTGGAAAATAAAGGATGCAGGTGTCATGGGATCAGGAGACACCTCAGGAAGAATAAAATGGTGAAAGGAGGCCTACACCCCAAGTGTATGTATAAACACAAATGCTTGCAGCTTGGCCAACAAGCTGAAGGAACTAGAGCTGTGTGTGGTCACAGAGTGACACTGTTGAAATAGCAGATGTGGTGGGACAGCTCACAAAAATTTCTAAATTGCTCTACAGAAAAGGCAGGGAGGGAAGATGAAGAGAGAAAGCTGGTGCTTCACTCTTACAGGTGAAGAAGCGGCTTGGATGCATGGTACTTCTACTGCATGGACAACAGCCTGGTGTGAGAGCATGTGAGTCAGGATCGGAGATGTCAGTTAAGGTGACATCATGATAAGAATTTGTTGCAGATCTCCCAACCAGAGTGAAAAAGCAGACGAAGCTTTCATTAAACAACCTGAGAAAGTCTGTATCACAGAAGCTGGTTCTTGTGAGGGACTTGGTCCCCCTGACATCTGATGGAGAGGGAGCATGGCAGGATCCAATTAACCTAGGAGGTTTCTGGTGGGTGTCAAGGACAGCTTTCTGATACAGGTACTAGATGGGCAGTTGGGATGATGCACCACTAGGTCTGCTGTTCGCAGACAAGGAAGTACTGGGTGGCCATTTGATATTCAGTGGTAGACTTGGCTGTAGTGACCGTGAAATAGTGGGGTTCAGTATCCTGATGGGGGGAAGGAGCAGACAGAGTACACACCAGACTTTGAATTATTCAGGAAATTGGCAGGTGGGATCACATGGGAGGCAACTCTGAAAGCTGGCAAGGCATTAAGGACAACCTGCCAAGAATGTACTATCCCAAGAAAATTTATCAGGAGACTGGCTTGGCTAAACATGGCACCCACGACAGAACTCCAGCGCAAAAAAACAGTACAAGAGGGGCAGGCTACAAAGCAGGGATTTAGGAATATTGCAAGGGACAGAAAGGGCAATAAGAGCTGCTACTGCCAGTTTAGTAGAAAAAGTCTGAACAAGGAAAATGTGGGACCATTACTGAGTGTGGTGGGTGGATTAGTGACAGTAGACACACAGAAGACAAGACTGAGGTACCCAGTGCCTTTGTCTTGGTCTTCACCAGCAAGGTCTCCCAGGCCTCTGTGATTAGTGAAAGGACTGAAGACGTGGGAGAACTACCAGCAGTAAGGGTTGAGTCAGGTGTAATTTGGGAGATCTAAACTCATAGAAGTCCATGGGACCCTACAGGTGGCATGGCAGGGTGCTGTGATAATTGGCTGAAGTAGTTGCAAGGCTGTTATATATCATCTTTCGTGGAGTTTGGGGGGTCCTCTATCACTGGAGAAAAGCAAATGTTGCCCATATCTTCAAGAAAGTTCAGAAAGATGGTCCAGAATTTCCCTGGTCCTGGCAAATATTTAACCTTTATAGTTCTCATAAAAATGATTAAAGCAGATGTTGAAGATGGATGCTTCACTTGTCACTGGCACTATTCTATGAACACTAATACTTATGCTGACTCTGAGGAAAGATTCTTTTGGAAAATTAAAGGCATGCAGGGGGACATACATAGAAGAAATCTTACAGCTCCTTCAGTTCTTCTTCCTTCTGCAGACTTTCCAAATATGTGACATTATAAGGGCTCAGTAGTGCAGTTGCTACAGACCTGAGTTGACATCCTGAGCTGTTTTGTTATGGAGAACGATGAAGCCACTAATGACCAAGTATGTTTGGAGGAAATCAGCCCTGCAGTTGAAATGATGTCTCAGCACGTCAGTAACACACAGATTGGTACTGTGGCCTCACAGATGGGACAGAAGGTTTTACACGAAGACCATATGTGCTCTAAAGAGATAATGTAATGACCTCTCTGCTGTGGCTTTGGCTTAAGGGGTTCCTGCTCCCAGCAGTACTGCTCTCTTCGTCCCTGCACTGCTCCCAAACCTCTGTTTGTTGAACTGTTCACCTGTGTGCTTTCTAAAGCAGAAGCTAGTCTGTAAAAAAAAGTCTTTACTGTAAATATATGTTTTAAAACCAGAATTGTTTCCAAGTGCTTGGGTTTATGGTTGACTGAAGCATCCCATTGTGGTGCAGATGGGGCATTAACATCCAGAAGGGGCAGAAAAAGTCAGGTAGGGCTGAATGGCAGGTGGTAATTAAATATATCTTAGCAAAAGAACACACACACCTCCATGTGTAGCCTATGTGGACCAGAATATTGCTGTCTGAATGAGTCCTTCACCATGTTACCACAGGTTCCTTCCAAGACCCTGCCACCTGGCAGTCTGGGGCTTGTATCAGGTGAGTGACAGGCCTCCCTGCTAAATGAAATGCTTTCTATATCACCGTGAAAAAAAATCAATGTGTTTTAGAATGTTAAATGCTATTCCTTAAATTTCAAATATTTCACCGCATTATTTCTGTGGGGATTGAACCCTACATTAGAACTGTGAAATACTGCTTTCCTCTTGTTTTCAGACACTGTTCTGCTCTATACCAAGCCTACTGCTCATTATTACTCGTCCTCTGCTTCTAAACAGCATCTTGCTCTCTAAGTCAGCATTAGAAATAATTGGCAACATGGAATATTACCTTCTCCTAAAATAATAAATTGTTGTGGCCAACTGCAGGTTGCGGTTGAGACAAATAAAACCTTAAACGAACGAAATGTTCCTGTTATGCATGTGAGATAAATGCGCCTTGGACAAAAATTGCCATGTGTGTGCAAATAAAATGTGGTTTTTAGTACTATCACTTGCTCAGATGTAAGATATTGTTTTGTTATGGCTTTCTCTCATGGCTGACTTCCTGAGGATCTCAGAGCTAAAACAATTTTCAAAACTGGAAACTGAACAGCCCCTACCCCCTTTTTGATTGCGCTAATCTCTGTGGTGTTAGCTGCAACTGTAGGAGTGCAAAGTGTTAGAAAAGATTAGTGTGAAAACCCACACACATGTGTTGCAATCTTTGGTGTACATTTTAATCTACACAAGAGGTATTCTGGTTTCTCTTTTAATTTTAATATACAGCTTTTTATAGTTAATTGTTAAATTCAGCGTGGATGCAATTGCATTTTAAATGATCATATACTCTGCCATGGCTGTCTGTGCATTACTATGTCATGCCATTCGTTTTTTAGTCTCCTTTTTATAAGACTCTTTTAATTTGCTCTGTGTTCAGCAA
This sequence comes from Tringa tobata, assembly GCA_033628505.1. Classification (NCBI taxonomy): domain Eukaryota; kingdom Metazoa; phylum Chordata; class Aves; order Charadriiformes; family Scolopacidae; genus Tringa; species Tringa tobata. The sequence continues at coordinate 3,980,591 of JAHREE010000279.1, read as the reverse complement.
CACATTTCTTGGCTAGGCAGTAGTTGCAAAGAAGTTTGGCTGGGGGTTGAGCTCATCAGCCTTGCTCGCAGGAACCCTGGTTGCGTGACTTTGTGCTGGGAAGCCTAGCAGGGAGCAGGGAAGGTGCCAGCCACCCCCTAGACTGGAAACCTTGCTAGAGCTGATGCTTTGCTCTTACGCTGGCTAAAGGATTACAAAGCATGGTTAGGCTCTCTGGATGGTGGTGTGCCCCACATTGGGCTTGTGTTTCTGGGCGCAGCCTGTGCCTGGGTGGTGCAGCCTCCCCTGGGATGCGGGATGCGAGATGCAAGATACAGGATGCAAGATACGGGATGCAGGATGAGGGATGCGGGATGCAGAGTGGCCACTGCCTGCAGCCTGCCTGGCTTCTGCACTTCTTCCACCCCACTGGGGCCGTGGGACCCTGTGCCTCTTGACTTAGTTCTCTATTCCTTTAAGCTCTTTTAAGAAGAGCTGTAATATCTACCGAGATAAAAATTAAACGAAAAATGGGTGGGAAATGATAACAGTGCTGTGGCTTTGTGCACATGACAACTATTCCGCCACAAAGATCTTGATTATATGCTACACTACAAGAAGTTTTATCTCCTTATTGCTTGCTGCTCCCCTGAACCTGGTTTTGGTAAAGTTATCCATTAGAGGGAGCTACAGAGCAATTTATTAGTAGATCACGTTTAAGGCATAGTTTTTAAACAGGCTAATTACACATACAGAAAAATAATACATCAACGATAGGTTCAGAAATGGCTCTGGGCTTTTATCCGTGTTATGGTGAATTACTTTTAGCCCTACTAGGACTGGTTTCCTTGCCACTGTATCAAGAGTCCTCAGTTTCAAAGCACTTGTTTATTTTCTTTGACACCTCTCCCTGCCGTGCCCTTATCCCATTCCCATAGCATGTGCATTATTTACAAGGATGTTTAAAATATTTATTTAATCTCCAAAAAAAAAAAAAAAAGAATCACTCTTTTGTTCCCTAGGTCACTACTTCTCTCATCTTGATGAGAAAAAAAAATAATAACCTGGTAAGGAAATTTCGGAGGAAGCCTGCCCTTCCCATGGTGGTATAGAAGAGCTGGGCTGTACTTTAAACCACCAAAGGCCAGCCTGCTGTGCTGGGGATAAGCTCTGTAAATGCAAAGAGGATTGAAGTACAGTCCACAGCAGCCGGTGCACACAAGGGAGAGGCAGCCTCTGGCTGATGGGAGGGTTTAAAATCTCAGACCTGTTGACCGCCAGGAGCCGAGGGGATAAAGCAGGGCCACGAGCAGTCCTCACAAGTCCTTGCTCGTACAGCATTTGGGGCTAGTCCCTGCTGGTTTTGCGAAAGACCCCGGCACAACTTCTCACCCCAAAAGCTCACACAGGGGAGGTAGGGGCGAGTGATCCACGGTCACGCAGAAATGCACCGGAGGGAACCAAGGAGATGGAAAAGATGCACGTGAGAAGCCGAATTGTGGGCTCAGATTAAGCTTCCCTGAGTCTGAGCGAAGAGGGGGCAGCCTCCAAGGGAGAAAAGCTGAAAATCCGAGTCCAGACGTGGCTGGCACTGCCGCGGGAAACGTGTCTGCGAGGCGGCGGTGCCGCCGGCCTGACTCACCCTGGTTTAGGATGTTCCCACTTCCAGCATTGACCCTGTTATCTTGGCTATTGACGAGCAGCAAGAAAGCGCCTGCGCTCCCAGACACTGCCTTCGGATGCAGCCTGCTCATCTGCAGGCAAATTTCCCCTTGAAATTCTCAGGAATTTTGCCTGAGTGAGGCCACGCACTGCTTGACTTAACCGAGGCAAAAGCTGTTTACAGATATAAAATGCACACAAGCCCTAAAACTTCTGTCCTTCATTATATTACATTGACTTGCTGTGGTCTGGGCAAGCTCCAGCATTTTTTCTCCCTGCACTCATTACTCCAGGCAGTGATGAAACTGGATAAGCCAAATGACCAACTTGGCCTTGACGTGGTTATAATGTCGTTAGGAGTAGGGGGAAACACAACCGTACTGCTTTGGCTATGGGAGCCTGGAACTTTCTTTCTTGCTTCATTTACAGTACAAATCAATCAGAAATCCTTAATTCCCTCACTTTCGGACCTCTCCGGCATACACCCACACTAAGGCATTGCACAAAACGTCGGAAGCCAGAAGACTTCCATAATTTGATCTTTCAAACCTGTCAGTGAGAAACCCTTTGAAATTTAACTTCCCAGTAAAGAAACCCAGGTAAAGCCGCAGGGATATTTTAATTGTGTTTAAAATGGTCACCAAAGGCAGTCACGTAAGATGAAAGCAAATTCTACTTTTGAGTCATGATGTCCCGCTGCAAGATAAACTGACAAAAAAGAGTGTGATAAATGATCTTAGGCGGGACCATTGGCACGGCCTTCATTGTGTTTTTGAAACAGCAAGGAAGGATTCAAATACCTATGCATTTACAACAGATCTGGAATAATTTATCTATCTACTCTGGTTTGTGTCGGGGCGTTTGTGTCCAAATAGCTGAAGCGAGGATTCCGGTTTTGCTGATAGATAACACAGAAAAATATGCAACAAGCATAGTTTACACTGCTTTGCAGGCAGCTGCAGGATGCATTCTTTACGCTTAATGTAAACAAAAAGATACGGTCCCAAGCATAGGGGAGCTCTCCTGGGGCGCGGGGGCAGCTGGGTGCCCCCCAGCCAGGCTGCTGCTGGGGATGGAGCCTCCCGAGCCTTTGATGGCTGTTGGCCTGGGCTGTATCCCATCCAGATTTCTTAAAACTGGCTATTTTACTGTTTAGATGTAAACACGTTGCTGATTAGGGGTAAGTGGGTTTGTTTAATAAAAAAAAAAAAATAAAAAAAGGCCAGCTAATTGAGTTAAAACTATGTGGTTTATGGGAGAATATGCCAGAGTTAATTAGGGTTTCCATCTGTTTCATCAAAACGCTCTTTCGCTTTGAATAGCTCTATTGTCAGTGCTGGTTTTAATATCTTTCTGAAATTCATGCCAGTAAGAAGGTGCTTTAAAATTACATTAGGTTGTTCCCCCTAATCTCTAGCAGACAACGGGGTGGTGGTGTCTGCAGTGACCTTATGGTGCTCTTTCTTTTAAGGGAAATATTGCTGTGGCTTTAATCACTGCAAGCTTAGTTCTGCGCGCGGGAAGCTTGCATGATTTTTTCCAGGGATTTATTCCAGGGATTTATTCAATTATTTGTGTGTGTGCGCGCGTTTCTCCATGAGGCAAATTACAAACATGAATGGCATTCTTTCCTCCAGTATCGCCTTCCCACTACCTGGCCGTGATTTAATTCCTGCAATATTAATTATCACAAAACCCGTGAAGAAAGCACCTCTCCCCACAGCACTGACGCACAACGTACGCCTTATGTGCACACACCTTGCTCTAAGAACTGTGTCACCATAGATGAGTTAGCTGCCTTGGGAGTCTCGCAAGGCGCTTGTGTGACACAGCCTGGAGGAACCGAGTCACCGGACACAACACGGGCTTTTTCCCCATGAATTTGTTTGCCGCACGGAGCCATTTATTGCAGGCTCCTGCTGTGCTGCTGGGCTGCCTGCTTTCACCAGGCGATGCTAGCACAAATACCAATTCCTGCCTAGTTTCCAGGAGGGTTGTGGGGTATTGGAAATTAATGTTATATATTGCTATCAGTAAATAGAAGAGGTCAGACCGGTGCCTGGTGATAGAAGCAAGGTGGCTGTGAAGCTGGCAACAGGAAAACAAAAAACAATAACTTCTTTTAACAGCCCATCTGTCGTCTTACGTGCACATTCTCCGAAACATTCGCTTGGCTGGCAAATGAGAAAGTATCACTGACCGAATGTTTGTAATTTCCAAGGCTCAAAGGAACACATGAATTCATGTGTACTGAATCCTGTGAATTCAAGGAAAACTCAATGGAGATTTAATCTGCTTCTGGAAGGAAAAATTCTTTGCTCTGCCTGTTTCAGAGAGAAACAAAAACATCCTTTATTATTCTTAGTAAGAAGACTGTACTGCTACCACTCAACATGGAGAAATAACGACTCCTTGAAAATCTTGCTGCTCTTACATCTTGGATAAATACTAACCTAATGGGAATGATAAAGAATTAGGCAATGAGATTAGAAAGAGAGATTGTTCCTGAATCAGTCCATTAGGATTAAGCAGGCTTTGTTCCATGGCAACTTAGCTAAGAATAATCACGACTGCAAATAGTGCTGTTCCAGTTTCTTGGGTGGAGCACAGAGTGAAATCGCTGGTCTCCACATGCAATTGTTAATGTGTTTGGCGGTTCTTAAATGTCACTGTGGCCGTACTTCAGCAGTTCGGTTAGACTTGTTATTTTTGCCATTGTATGTGATGCATAAGGCGTTCAAAACCCTGGAGGCGAGCTGAGTTTGTACAGTCCTTGTATTTTCAGATTATTTTTGGTGGGACATGGTTTCTGACATTAACAGTTGAGGTTCACAGTATTGTCTCTGCCACCTGCCCTGAGTCACCTGAGGTGGCATACGAAGCGTGGATGAAATATGTGAGAGATGTGAGCTGGAGCGGTCAGGCTGGCACATTGGTGGGTCCTGATGATAAACCGGTTCTCAGGAATGTGGATCTCTGGTGCAGGAGAAGTTCAAAACACCTTCTCTGTTCATTCATGCGGCAGCACACACATCCCCAGGTCCTATTCTGAGTGCAGCTGAGCTGGGCCTGAGAAGAGGAAGCATTACCTGTGAGCAAGCTGATTGCATTGATTTTGTCAAGGAAGGATCTTGAGAATCTTTTAAGAATCATAAATCTTGCATTTCTTTATGTTACTAGTTTTTATTATTCTACTGTATACTCCCACTACAGCACATTGCAATACATTTTTATTCTAAATGGCACTGCCTGTCTAATCTGTGCTTGGAAGATACAGTGCTTCCTTAATACACCAATCTAAGTTAGCATGAATCATTTTATGTATTTGATTATGTCATTATGTCATTTAAACAGTGATGATGAGCACGAATTTAACCACCTCACTGCAGGCAACACCAAACTTTGGGTAGCATTTATTTCTGTATGCAAGACCACAGAAAAACACACTGGTAGGAAAAAAAACCCCTATTTACTGGTTTATAGTTTAATGTGTATTTCTGAATGGTCCCTTATTTCTACTAAAACCAGCCAAGGTCTTCTAGGAAGGTGTGTTGCAGGGTCTCACCTGGGTAGATCTGTCCATCTGGGGCACTTCCCTGCTTCTCCTCCCCACACCCTTTACCAGGGCTGTTAATCCAACAGCTCCCTGGCAGCCTCTGTCTTCAGGGAGTCTGGCTGATGTCGAGAGCAGATGACATCTCGTTTAGCTGTCCAGCCTGAGCCTGTTGTCCAGGTTCCTCCACTGGTTGGTGGAGAGTGGTTGGTACCACCGGGGGATGGCTCAGGTGCTCTTCGGGCAGGTGCTGCCGCCTCCCCAAAACTCTGCCCTCCCTCCCCTGGCTGCAAAAGCCAAGACCTGACCCAAATGTGTGGGGAAGAAGGGAGATGATTGCCAGCCACAGTGATCCAAACACAGATTGATCAAAATAAAGCACTGTTTATTCATCCAAAGGGAGGTGGAATGCCCAAGAGGGGATGACTGGAGTGAAGCCCATACATACATTTCCCCACTAACTTTAGTCTCTCCTATTAAGCTTTGGCAAGATACTTTTTGTTCAATTGCTCTCATTCTTGAGTTCAAAGAGTCACCCTTTATTATGGGTGTTTCACCCAGGGAGTCAACACCAGGTGGTGTTAACAATTCCCTTTACACACACACACACACACACACAGAGCCTCCACCTGGCTCCTCTGGCAGGCCAGCACCTTTCAGGCTTGAGTCTCCTCTCTTGTTCTGTCTCCAGATCTGCTTTCTCACCAGCCAGGCATTCCCCAGGGCATTCCCCAGCTCACAGCATCCCTGCTGTTTCACAACCGACTCCTGATATTAGCTGAGCTTTGCTTTGCCACCATTGCCTTTCCCATTTATTTTTTTTCTCCATCCAATAACTTGCCTCTAATTTAAGTCCTCACACCCAGGGTGGATAATGGCAAGCTCATAAAAATTACAGCGTCTTTCCAACATACCAGCCGCATTTACCACATGGTGCTCAAACTCCTCAAACATACGGTTTCATTGCCGGTAATTCTGGAGTCTGTTTGCTTTTAAAATAGCTGTAAAATGTGAACATACGATTTGTGCTCGCGGTTGCGTACAGCCCAGTGTGCCTGTGGGAATACAGGGACTCTACCTTCAAAGGCTATGGCCGTGTAGAAAACATCTGTAAATCTTGTGGAGACACGACGGACCGTCTTTCTGGGGTGTGTCGTTTGGAAAGTCGTATGGGAGTTTGCAGAAAGCCCGTCTCCGTGATTGCAGTCCCCGGGCTATAGAGGATTACCCGTGCGAAGCCGAGCGGCCGCACGCACACGCGATGCGTTGGGCACGGGCACAGGTTGTGACGAAGGGCCCATCCCATCTGAGGCTTCCCTCGGGCAGCGTAGTTAGCTGTAGGAGCGGTACGTGTGTGGTCATGACACTGAAGTTGCCACTTTCCATCAGATGATCTTCTCGTCCTGGTAGAAGGGTTGCTATGCGCCGTGCTTTTGCCGTGAGGGGGGAGTATGTGTTGGTTACCAGCTGTGTCTTGGTTCCACTCCTCGACCCTACACTGTCTCCTCCTCTATATACACCTCCCAGGATGTCTGCCGAATCAGCCAGCTGGGGCAGAAATACTTTTCAAGATACTGGTTTGGGAAATATTTATGCAGGAACAACAAAGGAGAAAACGTGACCTCTCTGGTGTCCTTTGGCTGGAAGATAAAATGAAGTTTGTCAGCAGGAAAGAGGAGCAGATGCTCCGCAGGCCACCGCTGGTGCACGGGGCAGTGCTCCGGGGCCATCCACAAGCCACCAGGGACAGGGCTGTGTGCTTCAACACACAGCCCTGTGTAGATCACACTCACAGCACTGGGGTAAAACTGTGGTGTGTGTGACAAAGTACCCTCCGTGACCACCAGCTGCTGAATATCCACCCTGAGCAGGAGCCGAAACAGTCCTTGTGCTGCTTACCAAGAACATTTCTTGCTCTTTGCATTCTTTTTTTTAAAAAAAAGTTTAGACAACCATAACACACACACATGCCCCTTCCCTAAATTACAAGAATTTATTCAATGCTCCGTGCTTTTTTGCCAAGCTCAGAAAGAAAGCCTCTTTTTTAATGCTTTGCAGGAGAGCTCTGATACTTTTTCCAGAACTGATTTAATCTGTATACATTGAAGTTTGATATCCTGCAGATGTTTGGCAAAATTCTAATAAAACAGCCAGAGTGACCCACCATGGGAATTTTATCATAATCCTCCCGAGGAAAAAAATGTTCATCCCAAGGGATATGTCATAGGTCAAACAAAAACCGTCCTACCTCCTCCTTGTTTTGAAAACACCCATCATCTTTACCTTTATTTACAATAAATATATAAAAGCTTGTTGTCAGCAATTTGTCCTTCTATTTATGTGTTGGTACGGCAACTAATTATTACGAGTTCCACACACTGCTAATCTTGCCATAATGGTATTTCTAGTATGACAACTCTCATCTGCTGACTAAACAAGCGCGGTCTTGCCTTTTCGCAGCATGGCCGTGTGTCAAAAAACAAGTCGCTGGGATGTGAGGATCTCAGGGCTCGCCTCTACACGGGTTTTTGCATCACTGCCATTAGACAAGTTTAAGTCAAAGCGGTGCAGCCCCCGAGCATGGGTGAAACCGCACCCCTGTTAAAAGCGCTTATCTCAGCACAGCTCATCTGAATAAATTCGGTGTAACGAGGAGCCCACGCTAGAGGAACTGGTCTGGCTGAGACAGTCCCACAATGTCCACCCCTGCGCCAGCGTTCCCAGGACAGTTTCTTTATGACAATATATGTGTGAGATTTTAGAAAGAGCTCGTGGGACAAGAAATTGGCCACCATGCTGTTCACCGAGAACATGAGATTTTCCCCTCTGCCTCCTTTCAGATCTGGGAATCAGGGGCCTGGTCTCTGAGCCTCCAATTGGTTATAGGGAACAAAACCACAGGGAATATCTCCCTCTCACACCAAATGACTGGGTGCAGGAAACACGCTTTTTGCTACATACCCCAGTGCAGCAAACGTTCTTCTGACACAGAAGCTGAAGCAAGAGGTTCCTCATGTAGAAACCTCACCACAGGACCAGACTCAGGGTAGTTGTCTTCTACCACATGCTCTGCAGCATATGACACATCTCCTGTATTGTGGGGGTTTTGTTTGTTCCTTTTTCTTTTTTTTTTCCTTTTTTTTTTTTTTTGAAAGCCTGGTCACCATGTGCTGACGGTGTAGGTACACAATATGTTTGCTTTGGCAATGAAAGCAGCTGAAGAATTTCCCACTTCATCCCCCAGCCCAGCTGCTCACCCTGTCCCTCTAGGTTATGCTGATGCAACTGTTTGCGTACCGGTAGTATAAGCCAGGTCAGAGAAATAACAATGTTAAAAAGTAACTTTCAACAAAAAAACCACCCACAATTGCAAGGGGGATGCAGACTCGTGATTGGGACAGGATTGCACTACGAAGGGGGCAAGAAAATTTTTAATATATCATTACAAAAATAGTTCAACCAGGACTCTGGAAAAGAAGTATGAAGCAGCTTGTGTTAGGGGTAAGGGGGTTAAAGCCACAAAAAATGTGAAAAACAAGTGTTGAAATAAATAGAGCAAACAACTAAGATGACATTTGGAATTACAAAAATGTGTTGCCATCCACTGTGAGTATCAAGTGTACTTCTTCAATCTGTCTAATCTAATATAAACACAGAACAGCATGTATATCTAAAAAAAAAAA
>JAHREE010000279.1:3942728-3971321 GCA_033628505.1 Tringa tobata | reverse complement strand
GAGGAGAGGAGAGGAGAGGAGAGGAGAGGAGAGGAGGCAGTAGGTCTCAGTTAACAATTAAAGCACATTAACATTAAAAGTTAGCTTCTCAAAGTGTTTTCTCCTTTCTTTTTTTTTTTTTCATTCAAAATAGAGACCATGTGAGTTCAACATGAGATGAAATAGAGGTAGCATTAAAGCTTCATTTTGGATGCTAAATTTACTGGAACAAATGTGAATGCTTTTATTGCCACTGACATATTTAAAAGCAAGTCTTCCTTCAACCTGTTTTTTTGTCTCATAGCAAGCTGTTATGGTTAAAAAATCCCACGTCTTTCCAAACATACACAGCATGAAGCCAAAAGACTCTCTACATGAATTCTTGTTTGAAGAAGTAACTGACTCAAATTGAAACTCTTTCAGGACTTTCCTAGAGCTTGTGTGTTGTAGGAGTTTGGACTAACTGATAACAGAATTTTTTTCCTTGACAGGTAATTGACAAACCCACATGGGTTTTGTCCCACCACCCTAAAGTGCTATTGACAAGAAAAGTGGGGCACCAAGGTTTGATATGATTCACAGTGAGAATAGGAACCAAACTGCCATCTGATTTTAATGGTGATTCTCCAGGCCCTGGTTTGCTCACAGATGATCTCGCTCAAGAAAGAGAGAACTTCAGGTTCTGCAGATGGGAAAGCTTCCTCCTGTGACTAGAAACACTGGCTCCTCTGTGACCCTTTGAGTGCCTTTCACTTTGATGTTAAATTAAGCTAACAGATACATAATAAAATTTCTGCCATATTTTAAGTGATGTTTGGATGTAGTCTCTACAATAACAGTTTCTAAAATGGCTTTGCTCTAAACAGGAGAGGATTTAACATGCATTTTTATCTCATACTGAGAAAAGATTTCTGAGTAGGATTAGCCAAGGAGACAGTGTTTGCATTTGAATTACTTTTCTGCCTTGAGTTTAAATCCTGGTTTAAAAACACTGACTTTCCAAAAAGATTTTTGATGTCTTTTTCCCTGTCAATGCAAGAAACCCCACAAAACCACTAGCGATCATATTTCAGGGGTGTGAGGATGAAATCTTGAAGAGTTTCCCGAGACATTTTGGCTATCCATAGAAAGAAATTGGAAAACTGTCCTTTTTTTCTTTGGTTTGGTATGGGATGACTCCTGCCTCAGTGTTACAGACCTTGCTTTTTCTGTTGTGCTCTGACAGGAACATCTGCACCAAGTCCAGCTGTTTCCTTCCCTTCTTGCTCTTCTCCCCTTCTGCCACGCCACACAGAGGGCCTCTTCCACCTGCAGAGCTGGGCTTTTAGTACCCAACTTGCTTTTCTCTTCAAATGTGCTTCAGTCTGTCTTGGCAACTTTTGTCTGTGGCCTGGGGGGAAACATTTGAAAACCCAACAAGCAACAGATTTCAGCTGTTGACCTCAGCAGTTCTTCGGAACAACATCATTTCCCTGATACTTGCAATCCAGTAACTGGAGAGGGGGCAAGCTGGCTGGCTTCCAGCCAGGGAGCAGTTCCTCTCCACATCACTGAAATCATTCCAGTCCGTTGCCACAAATGCCACTGGCAGTTTCAAAAAACACAGAGGCGTGTTAAAGATGCTTCAGTCTTTACAACTGAGACACAAAAAAAAAGCAAACAGCCTATCGCTGCTTTGGGGAATTAAGAAGTTGCAGTACTGGGAGATGAATGAGACCAGCAGTATTCATTTCTGCACAGGCAATATTGAAAACATGGTAAAGTGTTGATTTATTTCAGATCGAGCCCCTATTCCTGAGGAGGTTCCATGCTCCCCCCTGCCAAGCAGACTGGCACTTACTTACCTGAGCTGATGCCCACAGAGAATGAAAATTCAGGTAGAAAATTGTTTTCTCACAAGACTTTCTACGTGGTTTATATCAACAACCATCTGATGGCTTGTACAAGCCACAACGGTTCCATCATCTTCACGGGAACTAAGACCCATGTCAGAAGTGACTGTGTTGTCTGTGTTAACTATTTTGAATGTCCTACCTGAAATGTTATGGACCCAGCATTTCAGAGGATTTGGTGTTATTGGGCACCTTCTAAAATCAAAGTCAGTAACCCAAGGTAAGCCTGGTGGGAAGGGTTCTTTCTCAAATTCTTTCTGGGACTGAAAACACAGAAGAGGAAGTCTTCCTAGTCTCAGTTCCTCTGCCTCTACCCAGGATGGTCAAGAGAGAGAAGGGACTGGATTTGTAGAGGAGGGCCTACTCAGCTCTAAGATGAACCACATTTCCAGAAAATAAAGGTAAAAATTGCTAGCATGCCTTTTCTGAGCATATGCAACATACATTTTTTCAGACATTTGTAACTTGGAAATAGGAAAAAGCACATCTCATGCCAAACTGCAATTCCTTCCTCCTGAGGATGGTGACATTGCAACCTTAACATATTTTTTAACGTGAAAAACAACACTTTGTCCCTTGGTGTTATTCTGTAGTGCCTGATCTCCCACAGCTGACGTGAAAAGAAACACCCTTCCTCCCTGCCCAAAGCCCCTGATTAAATCAAACTGAAGTCAGAGAATGGAAAATTTCAGACCATCTGTTCAAAGTTATAAACAATTGAAACAAGGTATTTTTCTGGCCAGTTATTAACCATATCTACAATAATTAGGTTTAGTTATGCTTCTTTGAACCATGTTCCTTTTTTAACCCATACAAATACATTTGTGATCTAGAGCTCCAAGTGCACTGGAAAAGGCAAAACAAACAAAAACAAAAATGCCCTTCTTGCAAAGATGAAGAGGGAGAAAATCCTCTTCCAGAGTCAGAAACAGGGGTACTGTTCACAGCAAAGACAAGCCATAGCTGCATATGCTTACAAAAATTACTTCCACTCAGATGGCATGTGGGTTTGTTGCCATCCTTGGCAGCAAAGTACGTTCATCTCCCATCCATAGCTCTTTGACACGAGTATCCGTGGCTTCATTATAGTCTCAGAGGAGTTAACAGAACAGAGTCTCCAAACCCTCATAAGAAAAAAAAGAAAAGGTTGGATTTTTTTTATCTTTTGCGTTTTTTACATTTTTTACATATTTGTGGCTATTGCTGCATAACAGGTGACCTGCAGGGGAGTACATATATTTAAAATGCTTCTGTGGCTATCGACTCAGCAGGCTTCAACCTAGCAGTCAGCAAACTTCAAAACCCGTTCTCATTTGAGAAAGTCTGCCAGGGTGAGGATGATTCCCTAATTAACCACATCCTCAGTGTATCACCATTAGATAACACAAGGAAATGTGTTCACGGCTTGCTGCTTCATCAAGCTGCTGTAGTGATTCATTCCACATCGACTAGCACTGGGAGAGCAGAAAAGCCCGGGCTGACAGCAGGGATATGAAGGAGAGCACCATTCCCGGATGAGTCTTTTTCACGTGGTGTCTCTCCCGTCTTTTTTTCCACAGAGGAAGGTTTGCCCTGTGCAGCTCCAAAAAGTCTGCCCTCCGTTTCCCTGCCAGAATAGATGTTTGTGGTTGGGTTGGCCCCCAAAAAAATGTGTATTTCTGGAACTTGATGGCACCTGTGAGCTGCCACCTCACAAGGGGATTAGCTGGACACCAGTCTCTCTCTGGAGCAATAATACCCAGTTCCCACCAAGTCCCGCTCCTGGAGGTGGGAGTACTCTTGATGAATTTCTTGCAGTCATAGAACTATTTGCCTAAAAGAAGAGAAGCTGGGGCATGGTGCCCTGCTCTGAGCACTACACACACCACAATGATTAATTCACAATGACAGTGTTATTTGTGGTGATCCTGCCCAACTATGGCCATCTGAACACTAACTGCAACCTCCCAGCCCAGAGCCTGGACTTCTTCTGTGGTCAGGGAACAACAGCTGCATGTAGGCATCTCCAGAAGATGTTTCATCTGTCTTGTTTCAAACACCCACCTCCGAACAGGAAGCCTAAGCAACCATTTTTGGATCAGCTCATCAAGCTCTTAGAAAGCTGTACTTGAGCAAGACACATCCACCCCTCTATATTCAGAAATAAATCTTGTATTTCTCTGGAGGAGTGAAAGGAGATTTATGTTCTGAAGCATCTCTGCATTTTCATTTGATTCCATCCCCTCAGCATCATTTCCTGTCACCCACATGTAACCTGTCCATGCTCGTAGCATCATGATTGATGAAAGATTCTGTGTGTGTGTGTGTGTGTGTGTAGTTTCAGGGTCTGTCATCTGCCTGTTAACAAATGTGATGGATACATGAATTACTGGCAGTACAGGCTGGTGCTTTATTTCAGGGACTCAGAGTTATTTTTGCAGGATGCAACACTGTCTGCAACACTGTTCCTTACCACAGTAATATGTCATTAGCTTTTCTTCCAAAGAATAGCCTCTTCTGGGTGCCCTTTGATAATGGCATCAGAGCTGTATGTGCCTACAAGCAAGACAGCCTCAGGAAGAAGGCTGTCAGCTGTGCTCTCCACCAAAGGGGAGGCAATCCATTACTTCTCTTCGAAGGTCCTCTCCTTCCCCGAAAGTTGTGGACTTTTGCCTTTGTCAGGGCTGGAATCTCTAAAAAGCACAAGCATCTTAAAAAGGGAGAAAAATATTTTCTGTTTCTGATTAGTAATACTAATACATGAGTAGTATTGCAGCTTTGAATAGTTGTGGGAGTTCCTTACCTTACATCAGCCTGGCAAGAAAAAGTAGCCTGGCATGTCAGCCTGACTTGGACGAAGCCAATGTCCTTAGTATTAGCTGTTTCTTCCTTGGGATGTCTTTTTTTTTTTTTTTTTTTTTCTTTTCTTATGGATAAGCTAAGCCTGTTAAATAATGTTTGTTCGTTATCAAACTTTTCATTCTTTGGAAAGGAGGGGCCTTTTTCCTCTTTAAGGACGTTTGTTCTACTTCTGAGGGTTACTCATTTCCAGTATATTGGCAGGTAGCATAGACAGCAGAGTTTAGCAACAGATTTTCTATGTCTGAGTCACAGGATGTACTATGGAAATAATATAACGTTCTTTAGAAGGAATTAGTGGTTGCAGTTTAGGATATACGCAATGTAAAAATTAGCAAAATAAAGAAGTGTTGAAGTCTCACCATTTTCTTCACACAGAAAATGTGGCCAAAACCACATCAATCTTTAAAGAAAACAGATGAAGCCTCTTACATGTTTCATTACATTTCCTTTTTGCACTGGTAGTGACTTGTTTTGAAATATTACCTCCTAACTTCTATAACTTTAATCCTATTTTTTTTTTTAATACAAAGCAGTAAATAACCTGGGATGTAGTTCTCTACTGCACAATTACACAGAACAGAAAACTACCATGAGTGGGAATCTGTTTGAACAATCACTGTATAAACACTCTTCTGTCTGAAAAGCCTGTATCTTCTGCAAGGACTTTGGACTTGGCCTGTTGCTATGCCACTTGCTTGTGGAGATACCTAGCCATCAGCTGTAGTTTGATTAAGTAGAGCTAATCAGAACTCATTATCTTCCCGCTCTTCATCATCTCCTTGCTCTGTCACTGTCAGCAATAGCCCAGGCTGCCTGCCAGCTGCTCAGGCTCATATCTGGGTAACATCTAAACCGGTATTTAAAGTACAGTTGACCCCACTTCAGGCCACAGGGATTGATAAAATCAGTGTTTCCCAGTCTGTGATCGGTTCCATGAAACACGAGAAGGTGATCCAGGAAAAGGCTGCAGAATAATATTTGTAACAATCGTCCGTGCAGCTACTCACCTGTATAAGTAAACAATAACAAAAAGAAGTAGAGGTAAGAGCACCTTGAAGAGAAGGACTGAGACTTTTCCTCCTTTCACTGAGAAAGCCATTCTCCACAGGCATTGACGTCCTGATCCTCCTTAAAATCCCTCCTTAAAATCCTTCTTTTCCATGCTCCCTAGCCTCGCAGGCACCCACCAGCAGGCAGAGTAGGCCAATGATGCTAATGCAAATTGCACTGATTAGTTTTGTCTCAGCACTTAATCACTATCTAACCTGTCTCTTGTACTGCGGTCAAACCGTAAAGGTCTGGGGCAGTGACTATCTCCTCCTTTTCTGTGTACAACTTAGCCCAACAGGGTCTAGTTCATGATGAGGGTATCAAGGAGCTGCCAGGAGCAAAAGGAATAAAAAAAACCCCACAAATTCCAAAGAATTAAAATATTAAAGAGTTAAACAAAGGGAGTAATAAGTACCCATATTTAGCATATTGTGCATATTTTTAAACAGTTAGTAATGGAAAAGGTCACCATGGGAATAATAATTGTTACTATTTTTGTCTTGTGTAGATCTTTTCAGCTATGAATCTCTGAGCACACTAATTAAAGACTTTACACATATCCAAGTACAAATAATTCCCATCTGGAAAGGATGGGATGCCGAGAGCAAAGCAATCTAATGCCAACAATACCCTCATTTGACATTATCACTGCAGATCTGGGGTTAAGCTTCCATTTTTAATTACCTAGCAATCTTAGCATGACAGAACTGGATTAGGTCCTCGCTACTGTTTTATACGCAGGGCAATTAGTCACCATCAGATTGTGGATGTTTGCTATGGGCATGTACCAGCAAATCTGTGACTCCTGGAATGACTCAGCCATTGGCCAGAAATGCCTGCATGATGGTCTGCTTAGCATTGGCAATAAAGCTGGGATCCCGCTTCAGAGCTGCTGAAGGTGGTTAACTTCTTCTCATTTTGCCACTCATCCTGTGTGGTAAAATAATCTTTCCTCCGATTTCTTATTGACAGCATTAAGATTTCAGCTTTCCCTTTGTGGGATGGCAACCGCCTCTTCTCCCCAGTAAACAGCAGAGCAATCAGTGTCAGTACCAACCTTTTACTTGGAGTCAGGCAGCCGCAGTCCCAGAAGACAATCTTCCCAGTAAAAAGCAGAAACCTTTTAAATTTTCGTCATATATTGTTTTACTAAAACCTCTGCAGGTGGTTAGATAACTCTTCACATCGCTGTGTGCCTACGGGGAGGGATGAAGGCAACCACTTTCTCCCACCCCCCTGGCCTGTTTGACAGCAAAAGCAAGCAGTTCCCACCTCTGTTTCAGAGGCCAGCTACCCATTTGCAAAACTCCCAGGGTCCAGCGGCTCTTCCCTTTTCACAGACTAACAAAGTCCCAGTCTTCCTTGGAGCAGCTTTGAGTCAGGTTTGGGTTTGTGCCACGGACCCGTCACAAGGAGCCAGGCAGCCAAATAGGCGAAAGGCACCACAGTCACATTTAGCTGTACCCTGTGGTAGCTCCTTTCAGTTGTAATTCTCTTTATGTTCAGCCTGGAGCAGATGGTGGCTCAGAGCACCTTCGGGTGGGTGGCAAAACTCCCAGCAGCATGGTCTGGAGCACTGTATAGCGCTCCGGCTAGTGTCTGCCTGGCTTCACATGGCTCCTCGCACATCCTCCCCCCTGCCCAGCTGTGCTGGCCCGGGGGGGCTGTCTGCTCAGATGGCTCCAGACGGAGAAGAGGGTCGAGGAGGAAAAGTGGCAGATGGCAGCCGAAGCTGGATCAAAACAGGAGGTCTCAGCCCCGTGAGACGAGCACTGACCGGATTTTTTTTCTGGCTTTGTTTACAAAGTGGCCCTCTGCAGAAGACTTCGAGTTTTTTGATTTAAAAAGTCCACAACTTTCTGTAATGTTTTCCCCATCTCACCCCACCTGTGGGTGTAAAGGGCCAGCCCCAGGCCTAAGTTAAAATATTTGTGAATGTGAAGCTCTGGTGGTGGGGGCCCTTGACGCTGACCAGCTGTAATGCTTCTGCTGTGGGGCATTTTGTCAAGGGGTGATCCATCTTCCTTGCCATGTTTGCTGAGTGAACATGTCTGTGCAAGATGTGTAGTAAAAGCAACACAGCCTTTTCTGTGGCACTCCCGTGTTGACAGAAATCTGGCAAAGCTGTTTGTAGACCTTCCCAGGTGCCCTTCTTGTGACGATGCCAACATGTTTTGCAAACACTGAATTAGCCAAAGTCGCTGCTTTCATGTGCACTAAAATTCACCCATATAGAGTGCTGGGAGTGGATGAGTAAAAGAGTGGCCTGTAGGAACTGGTATATGCCCATGCAGTGCTGTTTTCTATGCAGCTCAGGATACAATAATTATCTTCTGCAAATGTGGGGGTATCTAGCAGAGGTGCTTGGTACCTGTTGCCAGTTGTTACTCTTTCCTTTCTTTTGGTTCTCTTGCTTTGACAAAAAAGAGATCAATTGGGCTAGAAGGCTGATGTCAAGTCCTTGCACAAACCAACAGTGCCAGACTTTTAGCATTTTATTTCGCAATCTCAGTATAGAACAGGGGAAAAACTAGAGATGAGGCCAATACATGGCACTGATCTTGCTAGCCAGACAAGAAAAAGTGGCAGAAGTATCAAGCCTAGTTCTTAAGTCTTCACTACTCAAATTGATTAGGCAGCACTGTTGAGGTCCATAAACTTGTGTTTTCTACACTACCAGAATTGCCAAGGCCAATACCTGTATTCTTGGCACAGGACTGAAGTGTCCCAGCTGCTCTGCAATGAGATCCCTGAAGAAAAGGAGATGTAGCTATGAAGCTTGCCAGGTGGGGGGAACTGGAACCAAAGCTGATCTGAGTCAAACTTTTCCTTAATTATGTTAATAGTAGACAGGGGACAATCTGTTTCTCCTGGCTTTCATCCTGATGATTAGGACTGCTCCAAGCATTTCCTATCTTTTCGATCTATTTTTATCTGCAGGAGGTTTCACAGAACATGCAGTATCTCAGGGAGAACAATACTCAAGAAAATGAAACTGTGCCTTATTCCAAGTAGGAAGTGGTTTTGACAAGTTTTCCTAGTTCTCTTTTGACAACAGCAATTTGCCAAGCCAGGAGCCATCGTGTTACATGACCTAGGAGAAGGTGTGCTAGCAAAGGCCAGCAGCAGGATGCTCGGCTGGAGCAGGTAGACTCTACTGGCAAGCTGTGTCCTGTGGCGCCTTGTGTTTATGTGAATAGTTACCTTCTGAGGCTTGTATCGCAGTAGAAGTTAAAAACTGGATGAGACATTGGGGTCTGAAACTATTACTAAGGTTTTCCAAGGTGGTCTAGAACGGTATATGGCTGATGTTGGAAATGGGGTGTGTGTTTCCTTTGAGCTGGGGCTCCATCCCATCATCACCTGTAGACGGAAGGAGCTATAGGGAGCCCAAAGGCCTGCCTGGATGCGTGGGGTATGGCCTGCTTCAGCAGAGGTAGCTCCCCACTGGGGCAGGCACCCCCTGAAACAAGCTCAAGGAGGAGATCTTTGGTCTTTTTTATTGTCTTCACGAACTGCTTTTGTCATTTCATGTCTGGGAGGTGCACATTCACCTGGCACCAGAAATTGTAGGGCATTGGCATGCCTGTAACCAAAGAGGAAAACACCTGGGTCTCTCAGGGCAGTTTGCTGCCTAAAACAGGAGCAAAATATTAATGAACCCTCAGAGGAAAGTTTGGGGGAGATACCTGCCCAACTGCAGTTTTGAGTGAAGACCAGGAAGGAGGGCATCTCCCTCCTCAAGCCAGCTGCCTCACAGAGGGGAAGGGGCAGGGGAAAGGGGACCCACTTTCATTCAAAGCGAGCCCCACAGATCCACAGGGGTCGGTCTGCAGCACCTGGCCCTTGCTGGTGGTGGTGTGTCGGTGAAGGAGCCCACAGGCCCCATGGCCAGCCAAAATCCAGCCCATCCAGCAGCTCGGGTAGCCAAGGCCTGTGGGTCCATCCCTCCCTGTCATGGCGACCCTGAAGGCCTTGCTCACCGCCTTACCAGCACCAGCCCCTGCGTTCAGGCTAAGCTAAGGGTGCTCTAAGGAGGGATAAAACCCTGTTGAAGCACCTCTGGAAAACTTGCCAGTGCCCTAAGGGCTCATTGTCATTTTGAAAGACAGTTATGTCATTTTCCTCTTTGCTGGGGTATCAAAGAGGCTGCCAGATTCTCCGTCTCATTGGCGGAAACTGAAGAGCCAGAAATAATCTCACAAAAATCTGTTTCCCAGCATGTGGCTGTAGATCTACAGTATGGGCTCTTGCATCACCATGGAAATTGAGAAATCTCTGACAGCTTAAATCCCACTGAAAAGGAAACGAAGTGGTCAAGTGTCACAACATGGCAGGACAAAACGTGTCCTTCCTGGATTTTCCTGGAGACAGACAGTTTAAGACCAGGGTCAGGCAGGGTGACAGGGACCATAACGGGCTCCTATCGGAGGGCCCCGCTGCCAGAGAGAAGTAATGTCTTGAGCGGTACAGTGCGTCGAATGTTTTTCTCCTGCCCCTTGCAAAAACATAAGAGTTAAACGTTAACGTGGTTCCCTTGCCAGAGGCACAGGTCCCAGGACAGGCTCAAGCACGGACACAGGATCACAAACCTGTGTTTCTCTCGTCTTTCACAGATCAAGGGTTACATCCTGGCTTAAGGTTTCTTAGCCCATATTCACCTCAGCACAAGAGGGCCCCTGGTGTGTCTGACATCACGATTTTAGGAAATAACACTGGTGGTGGAGCATAGTGAAAGTGTGTCTCGACAGCACAGGCAAAATCTGTTGAGGAAGGTGCTGTAGCTCCAGTCCCACCGCTCCCTTCTTCCCTGGTCTCTCAAGTATTTGCTGCTGCCATGTTGTTTGGCTGGACACCGGTGCTCCTCTGAACCGAGTTACTTCGTTAAGATAGTGGAAGACTAACTCCATGAAGAAAAGTAAATCACTGCTGGGTCTGTGGCAGGGAGGTGGGTCTGTTTGCTGAAGGGTCAGGTAGCTGGCAAGGATGGAATTGTATGTTGGGGAAGAGCAGGTATTGGGAAAGAAAAGGGCAGGTCTCTCCCCTTTGGAAAGAAGGAGCTGCTGGAGCAGGTAGGCTGTCTTGTCTAACTGCGCCCTTGTTGCTCATGGCTTGTGGACAGCTGCCAAACCCTGGCAGCATGGCAGGGCTTGGCCCCAGATCCATCCCTCAGCGAGGCTGGGCGCTTGAGCTGGGACAGGCTGTAGGAGCCACTGTGAGGTGGGTTTCCCTGAGCCTCTGGCTTGGGTGAAGTTATGTGGTAATCTAGGACAGCAGAGGTATGAAAATAAGGCCAATGGGAGGGCAACTGTAGAGGGAGGATTTCCCCAATTCCAGTTACAGTAGCCCCACATCCTTTGGTTACTGCATTCCTTCCACTGCGCTGTTGGGATGAACTGGTTTGCCCCAAAACCTTCAGGGGAAATGAAATGAAAAACCAGAAGAGCACATTTATTACTGAAAGGCGCTCAGTCTTGAGGTGTACGTGTGCAGGGGAAAAGGTGGTGTCGTAATCTGGCTTTGAACACCCCAGATTCCAGGCCAGGGGTACTGTGGATTGAGCAAGGGTGTGCAGTCCCATCCCCACGGATTCGGGAAGAGGGTGACATGGGATTTGTGCTGCCTCTAGTCTGGCTGTAGGAGATGGCAGGTGATCCAGCATAAAGCTCAAGTGGCACAAACAGATGATACTAGATCTCCTATTAAAAAATAAAATAACACAAACTCTGCCAGTACAACAAATTAGATGTGAAAACTTGACTTGCCAGCGAAAGCTTAGCCTAAGTCAGCACTTTACACTGTGCGGCTGCAGCACTAGGAGCCCTAATGCTGGATTTACTGTACTGTGAAATCACGGACACAGGAAGGGGAATGAAAACAACCAAGCGAGGCCAAAGCACTCAGCACCTCAGGAACAGCGGCTGATAGGACTGAGCCTGCAGAAAACGACAAGTTTTTTCTGGGTCTGGCAGTGTTCAGAGCTCCCAGCAATATTGTAAGCACTCATCAGAGCAGATTAACAGCTTGCCAAGTCCAGTATCTACAGGAAAAGCTGGGAAGAGGGAATATGATAAATTATCTTTCCATATTCTGATTGCATCTAATTTGGTGACTGACCATCTGTCTACTTTTTTTTAGCTTCTTTTTAAGTCTGTGGCATATGTGCTGGCTTTCAAAATCACTTCCAGATGTAAAATTCTTTCAGATAACAATCCCTTTTCTCTTCTACCACATGTGATATTTAGGTGCAATGGGTATTGGCAAAATGATTTTTTTTTCTACCATTACCTTTCTTATAAAAGGGGGGGATTTTTTGGTTTTTTGTTTGCTTTTTTTTTTTTTTTAAGTGTGCTGTATTCCAGAATGAGTGGTTTCCTGCTCTCTCAAGTAAGGAGCTCCAGTGCTTAACTGTACACGAACTAACAGCTAAAGTTTATGCTCCACATAGTTGTCTGCACAAAATAATGGCCTGTTAAAGTAGCAGAGAACAGAGACAGTTCCTGGGGTAATGTGCTTGAGGTGGAGTCTATAGGAAGAAACTTTATGAGAGAAGGGAGCCACGTGAGGAAGATATTGGTGTTGTCCCTGATTACCAGATTTTTTTTTTAAAATAGCTAGAGGGGTTTGCCCTGGAGGGTCAAACTTGCACAGTGACAAAAATTGAGTTCACGGAAAAATTTACATAAACAAAACACCAAATCCACATGGAATGCCATAAGTTTGAATGTCTAAAATTCGTCTCCTGGGAATTTCTGGACCACAAATTCTCAGTAGGAACTGACAGTGAAAATGCTTTGAAGCCAGCTCTGAAATGAATGCATTTGTAAAGATGCCTCGTCTCCTCTCATGTCCTTTGACTTTCTGGCTCAGCTTTAGATAACATGCTGGAACCATCCTTTCTACAGAACTTATTACAAGCAGTATCTTTTGCCTACTGGCATTCAGCTCATTATTGAGATGAAGGATCTCAAATATTTCCATTTCTTTTATCAGAAAGTTAAGAATCTCTGCATAAAATTAACAATAATGAAAAAATCTTCTCTGAAAGCAGGACCTGGACCTGGTTATTCAAGTTACCTGGAAGTAGGATAGTGAGGATAATGGATATTTTGAATCACAGATCATTAAGAAAAAAATGAAAGGAAAAAATAATTTTGAGCTGCATCAAAACAGAAATCTTTTAGAAATGGCTGATGGAATCAAAAGGTTTGAGAAAAATAATTTCAGGATAAATGCATTATTCTTCCATATTCTTCTTCTTTGAGCATTGTCATACATATTTAACTTACTAAAAAGTAACTTTCAAGGAACTACCAAAACAGAAAGCTGAAAAGAAATGCATTTCATTTTGAAAAAAGCAGAAGTGAAACAAGTAATTTTCTTCAAAAAGAGGTTTTTTTTAATAGTTAATACCCAGCATCAATTCACCAAATGTCACAGCATTACTGAAGATTCCCTGTGAAATAATTCCCACATTTGTACATGTCAGTTGCTTTCCAGGTGGGAACAAGAGAGAGCAGGAGGGGGATGCAAATTGCCATAAGGAGACAATAGTTGCAGGCCCTGCTGCCCATCTCCTCTGGTGAGCGTCCTGAGGGGCCCCAGTCCTTTTTTTGCTGGCAGGACTCAGAGAAAATGAATCTGCCTGGGGCTCCCAGCCTACACTGTGCACAGATGGAGGCGTCTCAAGCCAATGGAAGAAAACCAAAACCTCTTGTTCTGAAACAACTTTAATCTGACGAGGGAGAAACCTCCATATGGACATTAATGTAAGCAGAAATTCTGACGGACAGGGTAACCCATTTAGATTTCCTGTATCTATGGATTTAAGGAATAGCCATTAGAACACTGATTTTTTTGTGATCCCCTCCCTGTTTGTGAGTGGCACCTGAGTCGCAGCCCTAATTCAGGGCAAACTCCAGGGGGTGGGAACCCCCCTCCCTCTGAGTCAGCCCTTGAAGCACCAACCTCTCTCCACTAAAAGCAGAGGGACTGAGAGTCTCAAGTCCATGCTCTGAGTAATTCTGTGGGGAAAACGTGATTATTGCCTTGGTATTGCAGCCCAGGTGCAGGTCTGTTGCTCACCCTTCAGTTTCACCCCAAATTTTCAGACCACTTTGTGTTTGATTTTCAATCCATGCTTCAGCTTGCTTCTCCTTCTTATCTTCCAAAAAGTCATATTTGCTGTCTTTCCAAGACCATTATCAAACAGCTATTTGCTTCTGTGAATACAGAGGGGGAAAAAAGCTTTTCTGCCCAAAATATACAAGAGATTCCTACTTTTAAGGGCAGGATACCTCAGCTCTAAAACCTTATCTGCACACGAACTGATGAACTGTACTGCCTTGTAATGGGCTAACCATCTTGATGTGGAAATGCTTATTTCTGGAAAGAAGTATCCATCTGCAAACGTACCTTTCTACTAATGTGATGGAAGGTGTGACCATAAGGGGTGTGTGGTGTAAATGAACCAGTAAGGATAAAGCCTCATTTTCATATAAAATTCAGTGGAAACTTTTCAATCAGAGTGTTTTGGCAGTGTGTCATTATTTGAAAGGGTATATACCGCAATGTGGTGTTTGCTTGCTTTCCAGATATGTTATGTACTCTGTGGATTTAAAAAAAAAAAAAAAAAAAAAAGGATTTTGGCATATGACAAGGCAAAGAAACAATAACTTTAAAACACAGCACAGAAGTCTTTCTGGTGGCAATCACTCCAAGCAGGAGAAGGCTAGTATTCAGCTAAACTAGTCTTCTGGTACATCAGGTTCTGGCTATTGAGACTCCACTGCCATTTACAAGCAAGCATATTTAAGCAGTTAAGATGTCTTCATTCGATTTTGTTCTGATTTGGCTGGTCTCCTTGTGCTTATTACTCTCTGAGCACACTTAAGGGACCAACCCCTTCAGTTACACATCCAGTTACACAATAATTTTTTCATCAGGTTGCTTGTGAGTTGCTATTTGCCAAATGCTGCATTGTAAGCAATTACTGGTCTCAGGAGAGGCGATGCCTCACTCGTCTTGGGAAGCAGAAGACAGAAGTCCTCACAGGCAAGAAAGGGTAGGCTAGATGAAAAATGCATTAGCATAAGTAAGATACAAATTTAAGGCATGGAAATTGTACTTGCAAAATCCATTTGTGTGAATTCTGGCATTAGGGAAACTCTAGAAGCCACAAAGAAAATAACTGCCATTATCCTGGGAATGACAGTAAAAGAGGTTTAAAGTAAACTATATTACACAGTGTTTAGGACGCGCTGAGAGCACACATAAACATAGGGGTATAGCTGCACAGTACATCTAAGGATTACCAGCGGTTTGCCACTGCCAGAAGGGGCAGAAACTGCAGCCCTGATTGCAGCCACAGAGCTTCTTCCCTCCTCTCAAACCGTCTCTGTCTCTCAGGCTAGAATAAGTAAGCCCAACTCTCACCTGGCAGAAACTGCTCACCTTTTTTTTTTTTTATTGGCAGGGGTATTTTTGGTCAGCACAGCAATTTCAACTGGCTCTTCATTCCATCAGGGAAGCCCCAGAGCCACTGCTCAGAAGAGGTTGAGAGCTTTCAGCTGGTGCGAGGGGGCTGGCAGAGGACTGGTACCTCCTTGTTCAGTGCAGGTAGGTTGGCAGAGCTCTGCCATTTTGCAGCATCTGAGAGCTAAGGTACATTAATTGTGCTGTCTAATTGTGTTACTCAAAGGGGTGTGTTCCCTGGCTGTAAGAGTTCACAATTTTTCTGCAGGATTCATAACGCTGCATCCTCCTTTTCTCCATGTAGAGCTGCTTAGTGTAGCAGGAAAAACTGTTTTTTTGGGGGCACAGAGTACCCCTTACAGTACCCCTTACAGTAAGAAGTATAGGCCTCGCACAGCTGGCAGGCCTACTCTAAACAGTGTTTGAGAAAGCTATGCCTTTGGACTGAGCATTACTCACACTTAGTTTGCTTTTTTTCTCCCCAGTTCTTGTGAATTTGCAGTATCAGTGTTTCTCATCACGTCAACAAACCAGCCTCAAATACCCAGGGTTTGTCCATTCCACGAAAGCACAAAAAGGCAGAGATATAATACAAAGGCGGTCAAAAGTCTCATTCAGATGCCACCACATCATTATGGGTTACTGCTGGCATAGTGCATTATTTTTTTTTTCCTGTGTAAGTGTTGCTCTTTTCGAGTTGGTGTTGGTACACAGCCTATTCCTTACACCACTACAACACCAGCTGCAGTTACTGCCTCTTGTGTTGCTGTCCCAACTCGACAGTCGCTGCTGCTAAACTGCAGTGTAACTGAAATGCTGAGGTATTTGCATAGGAAGGGACTTTCTGGAGTCTAAGCAAAGCTTGTAAAGAGAACAGCTTCAAACTGTAAATGTATATGGGAGGTCTGGATAGTGTAGACAGGATGGATTTGGGACTTTCAGAACAGTAAAGGAGATCTAGCCACGTATCTTTTGTTAAATAGCATGAGGAAATCCCCATGTGCAGCTTGGCAAATTTTGATATAAATTATTCAATTGTAGATGACAAGAGTCTTCTTGATCAGTACTAGCTCCAGCTAGTTAGATCCTTTTTAAATACCAAATTCATTAGAAAAGAATGAAAGAAAATAAATACAGCAAAGCTGTTATACATACAAAATTGCTGAAGAATGGAATGCTTTCCATGGTGATTTAAAAAAAAAACAAAAAAACAAACCAGAAATCATGTTCTTAATCAAAACAGCATTTAAGGTCTACAACAATGTAGAAACCTTGGCAGGATAAGGAACTCTGATTGAAGGTTATTGTTATTATTCATTTTCTGGTAAAGCAGGAGCCAGTTGTGCTAGAGTTTATCCCAATAATTTAAAGGGGGCTTTTAAAATACTTTTATTTAGTTCTTTTATCATTCTCTTAAACTTTTCACTATTTCTGTTCTGGTTTCTTTTTTTTTTTTGGTCAAAACCACAAAAATTTGTTAAAGAGGACTTGGTTAGTTCAACTCAAGTTTTCACCACTTGCTTGCTGACCATTATTTCTTTTAAATCTTGTATGAGCAGAGATGAGCTGGATGGGTTCTGAGCTTCAGTTCCTCTTCCTTGACAATGCTGGCTTGGGAGAGCTGGAGCTCGATATAACAGAGTAAAAACTAGGGAGGTGTTAGGTTTCTGCTTCGTCATCTGTTCTGTTTTTCAATCAATGTTCCTTTTTCTTTTTTCTTTCCCATTAATGACTGCTGAATAGTTTGCAAAGAATGCTGCAGACGACTAGTCTTCTCTGCTGCCAAGTGTTATATTCCTCTGCCCCAGAAGCTCCCCAGTGTGACCACCAATACTTATTAATATAGAGTGCCAAACAGGTCACACTTATACATGAGGTGAGGAAACAAATCCATAGAATTCCTGGCACAAGAGGTAAAAGGAAAAGATTTGAAAAGAGATGCATTGAGAAATATTGCAGAGTTAGAAACATACAATTACTTTAGCTAGTCATGCAAGATCTGCCGCCCTGTTACCTCCCCTCAAAGAATAGACTCCATATCCTCACATGTGATCTCCCCAGTACCTTTTGAGAAAACAAGAGCCAAGTCCCTTTGTAGATTTGGTTTCTAAATATTTCCCACTGTCCCAGTCAAAAGCTGCTTTCATAAAATCTCTGTTTGGCTGCTCTTGACCCTGAGGTGGAACTAAACTCCCCAAGCACCAAAGTCCTCGGCCAGACCAGAATTCATTTCAAAGGCAGCGGCAGCTTCGCTTTCACTGGGGTTAGCAGGCAAAAGGGCCTCACCCTGCACAACTGGCCGGTCCTGTGTAAGAGGCTGTGGGTACGTATATTTGGGAGTAGGATGGGGATGGAGCAGGGGGGGATTTCCTGCTGGGTCTTTCCTGCGGAAGCCCAGGTGGGCCTGCATAGGTATAACATCAAACCACAGTACAGGGGCAAGAATTGTGCATAAAGATAACTCCAGATGCTGGTTTGCTACTTCAGAGCTTTGCTGATGGCCAGAATCCCAAAACATCAAATTTTCTCCTGGAGTATTTTAATGATTCCAAATCAAGAACGGTACTTTTTATCCCGGAGTAGCAGTTCTTAGCCTTTGAGGCATGGAGCATTCTGTGGCAGTCCATGGAAAGGCAGCTGTTTATTCACACAATGGTACAGGGCTTGCACATTAGTACAGCTCTTTTGAAATTATGTCTGGCTCAATTTGCAATTATCAGAACATAATGAAAGAAATAAAAGTTGGATTGAGGTACTTCCTTGGAGTTACTCTGCAATCTGTGGACTAACATCTCATCTGCTATGCCATAATTCGCTGCGACATAGTTTGCGGTGTGCGAATCATGGAGACCTCTGGCTCTCTATTGAGTAATTACCATAAAAATTTACTTTGGCTTAAAAGTACTTATCCTCAGAAAGTCCTTGTTCCCTTCTTTGACTATAAAAAGATTAAAAAGCAATAACTGACATAGTTATTTAACTTCTTGGTGACCACTTTAGTCCTGTAGATCCTGCTCAATCAAGACGTTAACACTGCTGCTGATGAAATACAAGCTGGCAGACGCACACCGGCACCAAATCTATTCTTATACTTGACATGAAGAAAGTGTGGCTAAGGTTAATCATAAGGAAGTTCTGGCTAATCATAGCTCTAGAGTGAAGTAGAAGCAATGTACATAAATTAGTGTAATGCACAGCAATTTTCAGGAAAAAAAAAAAAAACCTAAAATTTTATTATTATCTCCCCTGTGAGACTGCAATTTGTAATTTGCACTGTAATTCCATCAGCTGTCTTTTCTGCTTCTGTGCACAATCAGATATAGCATCACTGTGTCATTAAAGAAACAATTATTCTAACAACAGAACTAATAAATGCCTTCTGTTAGATGCAGGATTTAGCCAGCAAATACAAATAGACCTTTTACATCAATACCAGCTAGGATTAACAGTGACATTTAGTGTCACCCACTCATTCATGAATTGCCACATTGTTACTGTAAGCCACAGGGTGGAGGAAAAAAAAAAAAGGGAGACAAGTAGCAAATGCAAAGTTATCATTCATGGGAGTGAAGAAACTGTGCCTATTTAAAGATGTTAGTCAAAACCTCTAAGATTAGCAAATATTTGACTCCCACATAAATTCCATATTTAAGATTGTAGGACTGAATATTTAATGAGAATTTAGTTGAACAGCCTTTTTTTTTTTTTTTTTTCCAGGTACAGTATGTTGTATTTCCTGTGTTAACTTGAGGAACTCATGCAGCATTTGTGTGCCTCATTTCCTCAGCCTTAGGATTTTGGGGATATATTTTACAGCAGTATTTCCCATTCTTGTATGTGGATTAGAAGCAATTTAGTACTGACTGTAGAGAATCTGGAGATGCTCTGTATGGGTAGGGTAACACTGCTGTTATAGTGAAACATAGGAACCTGAGGATCCTCTAAGAGCAATTGCCTTTTTTCCCCTCACATTTCCCAAATCAAAAAAAAGCAGGTTATAGGGAGCAGCAGGGCTAGTGAGATTATTAACTGGTGTGTAGTTAAAATTACACTGGAAAATTAGACTAAATTTCAAATGTCAACTTTTTAACAGAGATTCTTTCTTTCTGCAGTTGTTTTGTAAACATTAGTGTAGGAACACACAAAACAGATTTTCTGTAGCACTCATCATTATGGTAGTTCCATATCAAGCCCAGGTTCTAAATGCAAGCTGTCAGCTAAAGCCTTGTAGCCGGTCTTGCAGTCACACACTGATTTTCACACATATTCATTCACTAGGTTAGGCTTAAGTTCCTTCCTAGTAATATTAAATCAGTTTAGCCTGAATTCAATTGCGTAATTTAAACTAGGTTTTAAGAATGGAGGTTTGAAGATTTAGGCTAGTGAAATCCCTTTAATGCTATTTGAAATGTCATGAATGCCAAATGTTCTATAAGATTTTTAAATAGTTGACAGGATCCCGGGAGAATGATAGTGAGGTGTGAGGAAAAAGTAGGAAAACATCTAGCCAAAAGTGGCATGCCTTTTCTTTTTTGCATGTGTATATATACACTTGATCTATTTTGCATATATGATCCCTGCCACCGTTTGAGCTGGCTACAAAGATCCTAGGGATAGCAGGTGAGGAGCTACATCCTTTATTGTATTTGGACAACACCTGGTATAACAGCATACCAGCTGTGATTTAGCAATACCTACCTACAACCAGTAGTAGCAGCAGTGTTGTCAATTGAAGTTTTGACAGCCCAATACACTTCCTCCACTCCCAATCAATCAAATTTCACTTCCTCAGTATCACTTCCCTGTTGTGTCATGCAACCTCAAGTCAAGAGAGCAGGTGAAACCTTCAGGAGGCCACAAAAGGACCACAGAAAGTTATCCTGGCAACAACAGTTCTGCAGTTTATGGTAATAATTCCTTTATAAAAAGGCCACTGGGGAAAAAGCAATAGTCTCTGAGTAGGCAATTCTTTATTACCCACCCCCTAAAGCAACAGGTGTTTTCTGTAGTGGGATTTCAACCAGGCACTGGAAAAGGACCCCTGAAGAGCACTAGTGTGGAATGGTGAACACTAAAACCATTCAGTGATTAAAAAAGAGGAGCTGTTGCCCTGCGCTGCTTAGTCATTGTGTGAGCTGGCATGTTTGAGATGGGTCACTTTTTTTTCCCTTCTCTTTAGCTCAGGCATTCAGTTTGAAGGGTGTGTAGGGAAGTGACGTTTCAAAGTGATTAGTCACCTGTAAAGTTACAGTCTTCTACGTTTAATAGGATGTGAGGCAAAGTTTTCCAGAATTTGGATTAATCTACATGGGGATGAAAAGGCAATTATCTGCAAAGGATGATGAGGTGGGCATCCACTCCCATTTAACTCCCATTATGATGGGGAGTTAACTACCCATCATAAAAGACCCTAGTTTTGATGAGGCTAATGGAATAATCAATGGAATTCCTGTGAACTAGTTGGATGACAGTTGGATGACTCTTTTTCCTGCCTCCCCCCCTCAATGGTCTCTTCTGAGGATGGCTTTAGTCGTCCCAGAAACAAAAATTTTGCTAAAAGGAAGTTGAGATTCCTGCAGGAACTTTAAACAAACTTTAGAAGATGAGAAAATTTCAGGTTAAAAACCAAAAGCCTATTACTTCCTATCACCCCGACAGCTATCAGTGAGCTACTACTATACAGCCCTTAAAAGATATACTTCCTGGAACACAGTAATGCAAGCAATTACTCACCATGCAACTAACTCATTTTGCAACTCCTATGCAATGGAAAATCCTCCATAATAACTGGTGTATCTTAAGACACACCAGTTAAGATACACGATAATTTTTGCAGCAAAATTGCAGGCCTGCAGGAGTTTCCTGTAGCAGCCATTCAGCGTTGATCACAGCGGTTTCTAGCATTGGCTAAAGATTAATAACACACTAGTCATATCTGCTATATGAGATACTCATCACCACTTTAATGTAAAAGTCTCCCAAGCACTCCAGTTTCACCCATAGTTTAGTTCATGCCGTTTATTCGCCTGCAAGAGCGTGATACCTGCATAAATCACAGAATTGTCTAGGTTGGAAGGCACCTTTAAGATCATCTAGTCCAACCATCAACCTAACTCTGATAAAAAAAACATCACTGTCACATCCAGATGAAATGATGTAGCATCTCTCCTTCCATCCCCATCAAGGAAAGTACTGCCAGCAGCTTCAAAAGGCTTCAGATGCACCACACTGTGCAGCTGCAGACTGCGCTGGGTGGCAGCTATGACACCTGCAGTCTATTCCACTCAGCCCATCTGCGACAGAAGGGGAAGTTTCAAGAGGCAGAAGAGAAGCACGAGGTTGGTAGCTAACGATCCTGCTGCAGGAGGCAGTTGAACCAGCAGGACCTAGCCCCATCCCTTTAAATTATACTCGCCCAAATTGCCACGGAGTTACTTCCATAAAATAGACCAATAGTAAGATATTATGTGATAGGTATCAACAAATAGCAAATATAAATGCCCTTATATATTCAAGTGTTACAAACATGTACAAAGTCTGAGGCTTTCTGTCGTGCAAGTTTATGTCCAGTGAACAGAGCACATCTTTACAGCCTGCACAGTTACTTCTGTCATTCTGTATTTGAAGTAGTAACAGGGACAGCACCTCTTTAGTATGAACCGTCCCAAGGGATTTCTGTGCCCCAACAAATACTGTGGACACTCTTTCTCTCTTTTTCAAAAGCAAAACCTACACACCACCAGAAATAACAACCACCCCACCCAGCTTCAAAAAGAGGTGTCTGTTATTTATGTTCGCTCTACTACCGGTTTCTCGGTGAAATCAGTGGTAGACCTCAACAGCCAGCTAGCAAAAATGAAAGGCCTTTAGCTTCAGGAGGAAAATACTGAGGAAATAAATGCCCAGTGTTTCAACTAAAGTGAGGGCTAGCTGTAGGTACAGCCCAAGTAACTGAATTATTCTGGTGGTTAGAAACATTTAAAATTAAGTTTCCAAAGTCTCTCCTCATGGACAAGGATTGATGCAAGGATGCATTCTGTAGGATGTCTCTTTAGACCGACAGCCGTAAGCTTCAATGATTTACCTGCATCAGTGCAGAGGCCTGCACGGACACAGATTTGTTGAATACCATTGTCACCTCTTGACAGTCTACCACAGGCTTGCAAAATGCCTTTTAATGAAATAAGGGCACGTTAAAACAGATTGTCTTGCTAGCTTCTTCTCACGCTTCCCAGTCATCTGGGCGAGGAAAGTTTATGGCTGTCTATATAGAAGGGTAGGTGCACCTAAACTACAATGGTTCCTTTGGCATGACTAATCTAGCTGAAAGAACACAGAATGCTTTTGCACCTTGACCCAAGTATTACCTGTTTTTAAGGTAACTCTCCCACATGCCACTAGCAGCTTAACTCCTTGTGAAAACTCTCAGAATAGGGTTTCTTCAGGTTTTACCACAGAAGACGAAACACCTCACCTATAACACAGTTTTATTAAAAACAAACAAAACCTCGTAGTTTAGCTCAGTTTTCCCAATAATGTGTGCATGTTAGGACACATCAATACTAAATTTGGCTAAACTGAAAAATGATACAAGATAGATTCTGGAACAGCTGCAAAATTATAAGACAAGATGTTGCGTTACAACAAAATGGGAAATTCAAAATCATATGTTCCATTTTTTCTGTCAAACCGTTCACAATTTAACACAAACTGTTAGTGCTAGTCCCTCTCCCAAGCCCTAATATTAATCTCAGACTTCTTCCTTCTCTCCACATTCAATTGAAGACATGAAAAAATGACAGTATATACATTATTTTTTCATGTCTTCAATGCCAACGAGGAAATAAAATGCATGAGTAAACTACTTTTTTTTTTTTTTTCTGGATGAAGTCTCCAAAGTTTAATCTATTGCCTTCAGGTTCAAACGCATTCCATATAACTCAAGGCATATTAAGTCAGGACTGTAGTGCCCTTACCCCTCCCCTTTCTAGCCAATGGAAAAATAAGTTAGCATTGCAATGCTGAAGGGCTTCTCTCCCAGTGAGAAGTCTAAAGTTAAGTGGGGCCATTCTGATGTACCAGAACTCTCCTGCAACAGCTGGAGCTACACTCAGCACAAGAGTTGTTTTTGCTTCTGCAAGCAGTACGAAGAAATGTTGGTAAGAGGACCAACTAATTAGCATCAGACATTAATTTACATTAGAGCTCTCAGCAAGTCATCTCTCTCAACTGCTACTCTGTAGGAGAAGGATATTGTATTTAGATACGATTTTCTAAACAACTAGTCAAGCCATTGCATGATTAGCAAGGCTCATGCAGACTCCTCTCCTACTGAGTCCTCCTCCACCCCATAACCTCAGCTGCTTCCCCCATGCCCTCAACTCTCCCCTAAGCTTCCAAGAACGCTTCCCCCTCCCTTCTCCTCTCATCCGTGTCCCAAGACTACTGAACTGGGGTCACTTGGTTTAGAGCTGCACGCATCCTGATCCACCAGCACGGTAACAGCCGAGCCTTTCCTCAGCCTAAGCACAAATCTGGATGTCTCTCAGAGGCGTTACTGGCAGCATGAGGTTTACTAATTTTAACATGTATTTTGGTAAGGCAACAGCTTCAAAGAATTTTTAGATATACCAAAATCCCACAGTCTAGCTTGGTAACGAGATGAAACTTCCCTGTAGAGAAGCAGCCAGTTGTAAATAGGGCACATTAAAAAAAGCCTTAATCCTAAACCTTTTTTAATTAGGTATTGACCTTTACATAGTGACCAAAACTAGTATTAGTCTTCCCAGAGTCAGAGATATTTAGCTGGATAGAAATAAGGTCAGGACGCTATTTTAAGTTAAGCAATGCCACTCTCCCAGGCCCTTATTTAGACATACTTCTCTACTTAAAAAAAAATTTGCGTCTTCATTTACTTTGACATGAGCCATTAGAGAGTAACTGCCAAAGAAAAATGTTACTGTCTTGCAAACAGCTCAACTGTATTTTCTCCGTGTGTTACTCTTTGAGTGTTACACAATATCAGACATCTTTAGGATGAGGAAAAAAAAAAAAAAAAGGCAAAAGGGTACATAGTTTTAACAGCCAACAAGCCAATACGCCAGTAGCACCTAAGCATGTAACATACAGAAGTCGATTCAAGCACAAACAATTCATGGGCTCTTTTTATTTCAGTAAAACTAAAGCTTACAGATTCTTAACTCGTAACCGTTCAGAAAGACACCCATAAAAAGTTGTATTAATAAAACCTGACGGGCTTCCAGGCTTCTAAAATATTTAAAACATAGGATACAATAAAAGATATCAAATGTTTACATCGCAGTCTTGCTGCCTTACACACCATCACAAAGAGTGAACACACATTCAGTAACTTCAAGCACACCATTAAAGACACCAGTAAGTGCTCCAGTTTTCTGTACCATACAACTTTATTTCAAATTCACATCTTTCTAGGCAATGTATCCAAAATATTTGACTCTAGTACCTTTAGACTGTAAATATTCTGAAACAGGGCATCAAGCCTTTCCTATCTTCAAACAAAACTTAAGTTTTAGCTCATGTTATAAAAAGTAACCCCGTGGAATGTGACAAGTCATAATGTGAAATCAAAGTGCTTTAGTCCCATAGCGCAGACAGACACTAGTGGTTATCTATCCATGCGTCAATGTATCTCAAACACCAACAGAGCTGTTTGCTCTGTTGCACCCCATCTTGCAAAGACCTTTGGACCGTTATGGTGAAACGTCATTAATTGACAGCTAAACAGCATGAGAGGACCAACAGCTTCACTTTGCTATTTCAAATAATAGGTTATAACTGAGGCATCTTTTTACCATTTTTCAAGTTCCATCAGTAATTAACAAAGTTCTACTGTATTATGCAAGATAAAACTATGTTCCAGTTAGTCTTCTAAAATCCAAAGTGTGCTGTATTCCAAATCCCAAAGCATTGAAATCCTCAATTTTTTTCCCCCCCAAGACCCCAACAGCTATCTAAGACTCAGCATTTTTGTGCAATTGCTTGCTATTTGCATGTGAAGAGATAAAACACTTCACCCAACAGCTCCTATGAAAGAACTATAAACTCTCAAAGCAGAAAGTTACTTTAATAAGGTTTGGACACAGGTAGTTGCATGGAATACGTGCTCTATTCGGAAGTGGCCGTGCTGAAGAGGGCTCACATTGTAAGTGTTCAGCCAGAAAACTTCCTTTCTACCGAAGTCTAAAAATCTGTTTATCTTCCGGAGCAAAGGAAGTTTAAGACTTATACATTTAATTCTCTTCTCTGTTACAGTATAATTTGTATGATATTCCCCCCCCCTGCTTTTTTGTAGGAGGGCTGAGGGAAATTTCTGGTCCTGTCCCACACACGTAAAGACAAAGTGCTTTGCAAGACTGATATTACCCATCACATTTGTGGCAAGCAACCCAAAATGAAGGCACAAGAAATCTCTAATAATATAGCTTATAAATTATAATCTAAAACTGAACCTCTGTATAATTTCTAGTCTTTTTGCACAAAAGTAATGACCAGGACCTATGCAGAGATTCGATTTTTTTTTTTTGCATGTAACTTTTCCCAGGAATAGTGAAGCGTTGCTTGCATGCCTATGCAAATACTGTCATTTACTAGGTTTTGACACAAAGTGCAGAAATTAGGAATTCATCCACATGGGAAGTCTGAAACCAACGAATTGCCAGCACTCCCTTCCCCTGTCCCTACAAGAAATGTAAGCCACCAGCAACAGCTACAGGCAGCTGTTACCTCGAAAGTGCCCAACTCCCGGCAGCAGTTTCTCTGTGAGGTGTC
This sequence comes from Tringa tobata, assembly GCA_033628505.1. NCBI lineage: Eukaryota > Metazoa > Chordata > Aves > Charadriiformes > Scolopacidae > Tringa > Tringa tobata. The sequence goes on along the minus strand of JAHREE010000279.1, from coordinate 3,945,276 downwards.
CTACAGCTCGTGGTATGCATTTAATCAGTGTCTCCGATTTGGATTTTAGCATGTCAAAGCCCATCTACTTTTGGTTAATTACCGGCCAGACATGCACGTACATCTGAGGAAGCCAACTTGAAACATGCTTTGGCAAATATTGCATTGAAACTGATCGTACCTTAACATCTAAGCACAGATGATCTTCTACCTTGAGCAGTATTAAGGATCCAGCGTCAGCTCAATACCTCATTCTTAAGGAAAGCCGAGTCTGGATACAAATCTGCTTCTTGTATTTCACTGGAATTGCTACCTTTGAAGCAGTGAAACAAGATTCAAGGTTTCTGAAAGCTTTAGCAGACGGATAGGCCTGTCAATCAGATTAAGATTTATCAGGTTGTTAAACAGCAGTTCAAAGCTTTGGTCATCACTTCTCTAGAAATACAGGTTTAAAAGAACTCAAACACCATTGCCATCACTAAACTAGACTATGTCATTATACTGCTTTCACTCAGGATGATAAACAGGGATAGAGTTGCAGAATTCTGGTTATACACCTTGTCTGTGAATTCACACTCCCTCTTTCTTTTTTCTTTTTTCTCCCCCCCCACCCTGTTTCTGCACAAAGTCAGTTGAAGGGATTGGCACACAAGTTACTAGTGAACGCAGACCCGTAGCTATTACATACCACAGGACCGTATTAGAGTTTCATGAAGATTTCATGCAATGGTGTCTGTGCTCTTTCCTACACGAGAACGACTTTCACAGGTAGCACATAAAACACAATTTCTCTGATTTTAAATGCAGTGAGTTACACAAACAACATTAACAAGAATTGACCAGACTTAATAATTGGAACTGCGCTAGGTCTGGCACTTGAGAATTCACAGTGATTAAAATAAAATTGCTTTGCCTAAGACAAAACACAAGATACCAAATATATAAAAAGACTCTTTGCTTCCATTACCTTGTATTAGTATCCCAACAGCAATAAGTAAGCTCAGTAGTACCTCAGACAGCAGAGACTTGTGCACGTGGTCAACTTTATTCATTATTTGCAGTGCAATGGATATTTTTTTTTTTAAATATATTCACACTGTCAAATCAGGCAATTTGCAATGAATAAAGTCAACATAGGCTCAAGTCTTTGCTGGATTGAAGCTTGGATTCTGACAGGAAACTGTTATCTACCATCTCACTTTAAGTACCCAAATCTACACTGTGCCAGGTGGTATTGCTGTTAAAGAGAAACTTAAAGTATATTTGCATATTACTGAGGTGTTGTTACATAGCAAGCTGTATTTAAGTAGTTTATAGTACCAGCTGATAATGTAAGAGTAGAGGATTTGCACTTTTCTTTCCCTCGCTCAAGTCGCTAATCCTAGTAGATTCACTATCACAGGTTTCCCATTCAGAAGCCTGCCTTTGGAGAGAAAGGAGCACAGCTTTTAGACACCCCAGCGTTTCTCAACGCACCCGCTGCCTCTCATTTCAGCACCGAGGGTCCGGAGTTGTAAGCCACCAGAGCCCCGTTAACCCACCGGGCTCCCTGACCCCACCGAACTGAGTCAAAGCAAGACACTCAGGACCCATCTCCCTGCAGTACAGGAGTGTAGATGAGCACCCACTCGTACCTGCCTCACCTTCTGCGTTACACTCTAGGGCACTTTGGTCTGTGTGCCCTCCTCCCAGACCTCCTGCTCCCTGGCCTTATCCAAAGACATTGGACTTCGGCCGGAGCTTGAACGACGCTTTCAGGGATTTCTCCTCGTGCTCTTCTTCCTCGGTGTCACCACGAAAGGAGGGCGTGTTGTGGATGATCTGAGTCCTGAAGCGGATCTTATTAAGCCGAGGCTTCATCCGCCCGCTGCCGGAGGCTTTCCTGGTCATCTCCTTGCCCTTGCCTGGCACTGCTGCCCCGTCTGTGCCCTCAGCTTCCTCCCCAGTGCTGTGATGATGGTGGTGGTGGTGGTGAGAGAGCCGGTAGCTCATGAGATTGGATGGCAACACCTTGGAGAGCCTCCAGCGCCCGCTCCCATTGCCGGCAGACCCCTCCTCCTCCTCTTCCTCCTCCAGGGCCCCCACAAGGCTCCGCATGTCCCCTGAGGTGCCCTGGTGTAGGTACTGCGCGGCCTTGCGCCCGCTGTAGTCACGGATGTCCACGTCGGCGTCGTAGGCTCCTACCAGCAGCTTCACCACTTCGGCGTGGCCATGCATGGCAGCGATGTGCAGCGCCGTGTGCCCGCCGCTGGTGCGGGCATTTATGTCCACAGGCAGCTGGTGCCGCTGGGCAAAGTTGACCAGGGTGGCCAGCAGCTCCTGCCGCCCGTGCTTGGCGGCCCAGTGCAGCACCGTGAAGCCGGTGATGAAGTCCCGCTTGCAGAGCAGCGCCGGCTCGCAGCTCAGCAGCCCCTCCAGGCTCTCCCACCGCCCGTCCGAGGCCGACAGCATCCAGGCGTGCTCCAGGGGGTCCAGGGCCACGGCGCCGGTGGTGCTCCCCTCCTCCTCGGCGGACGACGAGGCCACCGAAGCGCTGTCCGAGTCGCCGCCGCGGGCCGGGGCCCCCCCC
>JAHREE010000279.1:3898536-3937897 GCA_033628505.1 Tringa tobata | reverse complement strand
GGTACCGGCTGCCTCGGTGCGGGGGTAAGGCTGCCTCGGTGCGGGGGTAAGGCTGCCTCGGTGCGGGGGCCAGGCGCCCCACAGTTGCCAGGCTTTTAAAGAAACTTGTCAAAGGATCTCGTTTCCAGCCCTCGCCCGCCGCAGAGCTCCGGTAGCGTTATGGCGCGTCCCAAGGAACGAGTCGTGGCGCCGAACCTCGGCTCTTGGAAAGGAATCGCCTTTTCCCCACGCGTAACGGCAGAGCCGCCGGCTCCACCACGCGTGGAAGGCGCCGAATCCATCCACGCGTTAGTGCGGGGAAGCTGGCTCCGGCTGTGAGCGTGGAATAAATCAGTTCATTTACGGCGCGGGTTTTACACCTCGGCAACACCAGAGCGCAGAAGGGTTCCGGGAATAACACGGAGTGGGAGGAATTTGGGGAAAGAAAATCCTCCGCCCTACCTGCCTTTGCGTTTTCTGCTAGCGGGAAGGTAGACGAGGTCCCTGCCTCTGGTGAGTCTTGGCTCATTGCTGCCGCTGTGCTGTTACAGCTCCGCTGTGCCGGTAGAGCTGTGTGTGAAGCTGCCCCGTGAACTGAAAAAAAAAATAAAAAAAAAAAAGGAAAGTGACTGTTAGTCTTTCTTTTGAAGTTTCCTTTCCTTGGAGTAATCTTCATCCCCGGCAGTGTCTTGCTCTGCTTCTTGTTGGCGCACCCAAGGAAGCGGCGTGGGAGCTGGAGCATGAGAAGGATGAGGGGCTGCCTTGAGTTCGGGTGCTGAAGGAGTTGTTTGTTGGACCATTGTTGGAGCCATCACAGGGCCCGACCACGTCCCGGCCGACCTCGGATTGAGAGTGAAAGGGCTTCATTCATGTTCCCCTGCTTGCTCACAACTTGAGCATAGCTTGCTCCCGCCCAGAGAGCTCCGTTTCACACATTCTCTCTGGATGTAAGGCCGCCTCTCTGTAAGGCCCGTATGAATCCTTTGCAGCTGCAATATAAGGTAGTGCGAGGCATTAACTTTATGTAAGCTTTCTCTCTTCATACATAACGTATGTATCTGGCGAGGTGGAGAGTCAGTACTTGAGGGGCTGACTCTGGCAGGGGACAGAAAAAATGTGGAAAGAAAAAAACCTAAGAGCCAAAGTACAAGAAACAAGACAAAATTATTTTGCTGGTTAATGTTTGCATGAAGAGTGTTAGAAAAAAAAGAAAAAAAGCAGTAAAACAGCAAAAGCAAGTGAGAGTGGGATTGAGGGTCCACTAGATAGAACAGATAGAATTGGTAGGGGAAGAGAGTAGCCTGTACATGGAAAGCTTTACAGAGAATACTGTAAAAACAGAGGTATAACATATTTCTGTAATGGAGAAGGGTGGTTTTGTATTAGATTTATAAATGTAAATGATGTAAATATAATGATGTAAATTATGTTCCCATCAAATAATATTTCCTAGTTTAACACATGCTGTGTAATTGTTAAAGTGTTTCTTACTGCATTGTGGGAAAGATTTTGTTTTCAGTTGTTTTGCAAAAGAAACGTCAAATCGCTCTCAGAATGCAGTCCTCTAGAAATCTGTTTACAATCAGACTGCTCAAAGTATTTAGTGCTTCTGATTCTTGCAAATTTGACTTCTGGGAAAGTTCTGGCAGCTATTGCCACTGTACAACAGCGTACAGTGCTTTTCATTGATTAATTAAAAAGGAAGGGGAAAAGACATAAATCATTGTTGCAGTCGAAGAGGCCTTCTGGTAGCAGCCGCCACTGTCACGTCCAAGACCAGCATTGCTTTCAAATTCGGACAAGGAACATCAACAGCAAGGGGCTGATGTGGTCAGGGGTGAAGAGGAGTGACTTACTGCTCTTCAGGAAACACCGTGCTGAAGCTGCAGCAGGCACAGCTGAGCCAGCACAGCCAAAGAGGTGCTGGTCTTCCGAAAGTGACTGCAGTTGTGATACCAGTACTGATACCAGCGTATTTTTCTGTGTCAAGGTCGTCTCAGAGGGCTGCACCAGATTTCCGTTTCTTTGTTTTTCCTTCCTTGAAAACACACAGGTCAAGAGAGGACCACAAAACCCAGCGCTTTCTCCTTCTGTGTAGCAGTAGCTGATCAGTCCCATCCAAACCAGCGCTGTCGTCATCATCCTTTGCCTGGCACAGGGAGCACTAGCTGTGAGGAACCGGTTTCTTTTCTGTCATCAAGTCTTGATTCCCCACCTGCTGCCTCTTGCCACATCTATAGGCAGTATGGAAGAACAGGTAGTACATGTGCTAGGTTTTCAAGTTACTTAAACACCTGTTGGTGAAGAGAATCCTTAGTGGCATTTACAAATGGATATGCTGCTGTCTGTGGAATCAACTCATCACAGCTGGGAAACTAGCAAAGTTTGTCTGTGTCTGTTTGTTTATTTGTTTCTAAATGCCTCAAGATACAGTCCAGAAGTTGTCTCTTTTTCCTCTCTCCGTCCTGGGTCATTTCAGGCTTTTCAGGAAGTTTCTTCAGACAAACACAGGGCAAAAATTTTTATTTTTTTTTTTAAATTTCATTCCAAGGACTCTCCAGATATACATGTAGTAAGGAAATCTTGTGATGACCTATGGTTTAAGGCAACTTCAGCTGTCTTGTGTGTTGAAGTGGGCTACAAAAGGAAAATAGTTGCTGCAGAATGCAGTGTAGTAACTCATTTCCAAGAGCTAAGAGAATTCTGAGCTCCTGATGTTTGGACCAATCCCTAAAAGTTGTCTACTGTTTCTGTCATAATAAATTACTTGACAATCATGACAAGCAATTTGGCAAGTGAGTTTTCACTGAATTGTCTTCTATCAGTACTTATTTTTCTACATACCTTTTTGGGGGACTGTTTTGTTCTGTCCTTGACTCCCGTGTGTTGCTTTTTATTTTATAGAGTGGACTGATGCATTAATTCCATGTAATTTTTAATGTATCTCCTTTCTTACTCTGCATCTTGATGAACTTTTCTTTCTTTGCATTTTTTCTACCTCATCCTCCTGTATTTTCTGCTCTCTTTCTTCTGTGGTATTTTACCAAGGTTTACTTTCTGTTCCCTCTATTCATCCCTTCTGTTCTCTGTCTCTCTCATGTGTGTATCGACATAGAGAGATGTCAGTTGTATGCATGCCTACCCCAGGTGTCTACATTTTAGATTTCAACTACCCCAAAATGGAAAGTATTTTCTCATTTGCTTCCAAAATCTGTTTAGTTTTCTGCTTCCTTCCTGTGTTAGCAATATTGATATTAACTGGATTAAATGTAACTTTGTTTATATAGGAAAGCAATTTAATGAAGAGATTAATGCACTTTGGTATTGAAAGATTAAAGCAGATTTTCTGGTTTAATGAATGTGCACACCTGTTTGTGGTAATGGAAAACTCAGGGCTTTGAAAGAGTCACATTCGGAGTATCCATGGGCACATTAACGTGGTGGTGTCTGCCCTTGTGGCTGATGCCCAGGCCTCCTTCCGAGGGTCTCTGCGCCACCTGCGTAGCTGCCTGGGATTGGCAGGACCCTCACCTCCTGACTAAGCACGGGAATATAGATTACTTTTTTTTTTTTTTTCTTCAAGCTTTGGAGAGAAAATTTCAGTCGTCTCTACAAGCAGGTTGGCAAGTAGTTATTTGCCTGGACTGCAAGTCTGGTTCTGCCGGGGACTTATGCAGAGAGATGCAGGTAGCTTGCGACCCAGCTTTTGCTGTGGAATGGCCCGGTGTTGTGCAGTTTTACTTGGAAATACGTGGCAAATTTAAAAGGTAATTAAGTTTTCTTTTTAGTTTGTTTCTGAAAGAAAAAAAAACAATTTAAAAAATGTTTTGTTGTTTTTAAATGTTGTTTTCGAAATATTAATGTCTCAGGCAGTGATTTTTCTTTGCACGCTGTTTTTAATGGGCAAGACAAATTTATATAAACCAATATACTTAATTAACTGAATTTGCAGAAATAGAGATGCAGTTCCATGAGAGCTAGACAACCAACCTTTAAAAAAGTGGGAGAGGTAAGGAGTGAGATGTGATTCGGACCATCTCAAGCTATCTAAATGGTGTGCTATTTTGATGAGAGCATGAATTCTGAGAAAGTGGTGAGAAACAGGAAGTATCTATGGGAATATTACAGCTCTCATAGCATTTGGATTACAAGCTTTGAGTTATTCACTGAATAAAGCTGGATGAGATGTTGTCCTCAAGCATAATTTAGCTGCTTCATCCAATGGATACTAATTTGAAAAGACTGGCTATTCTGGTGACTTAATTGCTTTCAGCATGATTTGTATTTCTTAATTTTTGAGTTGTCACCATTTTTCTATACTGGTGATACGGTAGTAACTTGTTTTTCCACTGGATGATGTATTATTTCTCTGAGAAGTACTCAGAACGCAGGCATCACGTGGTCGGTTTTGTGGATTTAATTTCTCTGCATATTTGTTAGACCATAGCAGAGTGAAGCTGTGTGCGGTGCTGGCACTGAGGGAGAGACACACGATGCCCTTGGAAAATTTCAGAAGGAAAAATGTAAGCTATTGCTTTTCTGTTAAGAGAATGCTCCAAATGATGTCAGCTGGAACAGGTTCACAAATCGCGTCTTCTGTAAGGAAGGTGGAGGGAGGCGAGTCTCTATTTGGAGAATAGTAGGTCTTGGTCCTGTAAAGTTTGTTGTTTGGAGAACAGAAGTATAAAAATGCCAGAATGTAGGCTTCTAAATCAGTGTGACTGAGACTGTTTCAAGTTGAGCTGCACAATATTTCTTGAAAGTTTTGTAGTCCAAATTAAGAGCCTTTATTGCAGCATTTTGGCGAAGCTGATTCCTGAAGACTCCATTGTGTCTCAGGACAACTAAGTGGATCCTTCTGTTTCTAGCTTTTTCTAGCTTTTAAAATTTTGCTATTAATGTAGTGTGGGGGTATTTATTTGCATGTGTGTGTTACCAGAAATCTCCTCATTATATGTACTGTGATCAAGTCAACTCTAGCCATTTTCTTGAAAGAACTTTTATATACTATGTTTCTGTGCTATTTCATGGGAAAAAATGATTTTTTGAGGCCCTGAATTATCCCTTGCTGATCATCCTTGCCAACCTTCTCTTTAAAACAAGAACTTTAGGACAAGACATTAAAATGTGTTCTCATGAATGGTATAAATAATGTTATTTCTGCTTGAAATTCTTGTTCTCCCCTATCCTATGGTTACGTCTGTTCTCCTGCTGACATTCTTATTGTTGGGTCACACTCAGCTGGTAAATGTATGAGGTTTTGGGGAGTGGCGGTTAATGTTTTTGCTTTACTGTGTCATTACCTCTGACAGAAAGAACTAGAAAGAGTGATCTTGTGGTTAAGGTGCTAAATTGCATACGGGGTGAATGAGATTCATGTTCTTGCTCTCTTAGTCTTTCCCTTTATTATCTCCACTTATAACATCGTATCATCTCTGCATGCACGAAGTGAAGATGATACCTCTCTTCCTCCCCAAGGACAGTGCTGAAGAAAACTGTGCATAAAACATAATTTCTCTACTGGGGAAGGTTCTTCTAAGTATCAGGTTCTTTCTTATGTCAGTTTTTTGTCTGGTGTCTGAAATGACATAGAACTTGCCATGCACTTTTAGATATTTATATTTCCAGAAAAATGGTTTTAATTTTCACTCATAACTGTCTAGTGCCATTAAATTAACTTCTATGTGCTGAAGAAAGGTGAAATATGCTATCTTAAAATAGCAGCAAATTTGAGATGTTTCAGAATATCTTGGCAATTGCATAAGTACTTATTGCAGAAATTGTTACTCTCTTCCGTGTCCGCAGTACATATCCATAAGAAGCATCTTTGGAGAAACTTAGAAATACAGAGAAATCAACTGTCTGGGACCCCTGAAATGAAGTTTTAAGTAGTGATACAGCCAGATGAGTACAAGCATAGCCACAGCTTTCTAAGCAAAGCACGGAGTGTGAGAGGTGGCCTGTAAATTCCCTGATGAGGGGAGAAGGCCCTCCAAGCCTTCAGTGGAACACCTCAAACACTCGCAAGGAGATACATAATGCAGACCTGGCGTTCAAAGAACCAATAAGGCTCACAGGCGCCTGAAAAGCAGTGGGAAGACTGCCTTGTGAAGACAAGATAGTTCTGCCCCTTGTGTGGTGAGCTTGCTAGTTCTTTGTTCTTGAGGCCATTGTGTCCGATAAGTGACCTTTGCATCATTATCCATGAAATGCATGTGCAAGTGCACACCCCTGCATATGCTAATGAGGATTATAGAGATCATGCTAAACATATATGACTATGGCACTCGTCTGTCCACCCCAATCATGCTACACATCACCTGAGAGAAGGGAGAAACCTGAGATGAGACTGTCCTTGGTGGGGGGTGGTGGACCGTGCTAATTCAGCGAACATAAAAGGGGAAAATAAGTGCCCCCAGGGAGAACAAAGAAGGAGATCGTGCCTGGGAAGATTTTTCCCAAGAAAGAAGAAGATTATGCCTGGGAAGATTCTCTGAAAAAGATGCTGAACCAGGGCCAGCAATCTCTTTATCTCTGTCCTTTTCTCTATCTTTTAATTTCTCTAGCCCTCTGTTTCCCTTTTCTCTTAGAGTTGTTAAGTGAAGGTTAGTACTGCGAACTAACGACCTTGAGTACCACTTGCCGTAAGTTGTTGTAAGTAAGTTGCCAAATAACACAACGCATACCTCACCTCTTGCCATAATTTGTTATATGCCTCACCAGTTATCGTGGACTTGTTAAGACCTATGCTAATAATTTTGGGAAACTAATAAATGTTTGTATACGGACCTTGAGATTTATCTCATCTTAGTTCACGCCGTTGGGGATTTACAAATCTGAGTCACCTCCCCCTCCTTTCCCGAGAGTGGGACATGACACATAGAAGGCACCTTGTTTTCTATGTTTATTATTTCTTATTGTCCTCTGTTTCATAGAGAAATTTGGTCAAATTTTCAGTGATAAACAGCCAATATTACAGTGGAAGAACTAGTTTTGTTGATTTTTGTTTCCAGAAAAGAGTAAACTCTTGAGTTTGTAAATAATCTCTCCATTCTTTTAGAAAATGAAGTTACAGAGTTAATGTCTGAGGACTCCAGTCCGTTTCTGCATTTAGTTCTGTACAGCAAACACAGCTGTAGTACCGGTTTCCTCAGCTAAACGCTTTTTAATCCTGACATAGTCTCTTGTGGATGATGTGGTGGTTACTCTAATGACTTCTGGAAATGGTCAGTAAGGTTGTGGGTATTGGTGGTTTGTCCACTGAAATCCAAGCCAACTGTTTTTTTTCTTGGAGAGTACCAAGTGGCTATGCAGGGATGCCTGGCACGTTCTGGTTTTAACCTGGTGACATGAAGATGACAGGTCTCTGTTCTGCGGTTATGTTGAGCCTCTTGCACTGGCTTTTGGTGTGGAGGCTTAATGGGTTGTTTTAGAGGAACTGTCTTCTACTGGTGGCAATAGAGACGGCTTCAGTATCAGACTACGTAACTATAGTTGTTAGCTGTGCTGCCACTCTGTCTCAGATACACTTTTTCTTTAAATGGAGAGGATACTGACAGTTTTCAGTATTCTCAGCCCTTTTTAGTAGTAATTTCCACATGGTAGAATACCTTGAGAGGTTTCTTTTTCAGACATGCTTTGAATGAACATTTATTTTTTTTATAGCCCTAAACTGTCATGTTTTATCTTTAAATTGTTCACTTTGCTTACACATTTTTCCTCGCTATATTAATCTAGAATGGAGTTACCTGATTATAATAGTCTAAAATGAGAGTTAGTGCAGTCCACAGTCCCACACAATACTGTGCAATACAAGAAAATAACAAGTATTTGCTGTCAGGAGTGTTCATATCCTTTTAGCTACAAGATTTCTGAAACTTGCTATGCATGTCTGTTATAAAAGGTGGCGCTTTTATGGGCTTGTAGCTGTTAAATAAAAATTTTCCTACTGTTGGCTATATATATGTTCCCAGGAACCAGTAGTAGGATGTGGATTGGAAACGTAAGACAAAGGGTAGTATAGACCTGTCATTGTTTACCCCTTTGATATGGAATGTTTGTTTATAAATACAGTTTGTTTGTGTGAACTAAGATATTTCCTTTTAATTTTACACATTTTTAATATGCTCGTTGCTTTAATGTCATGATGCTAGATTGCTAGCTGAAGTTTGAAACAGAATGTGCACCTCTAGACATTTCTAATAATACATATGATATTGTCTCTAGAGTCTTGTTTGTAGATAATGTATTATTTTACATAATAAATAATCTATTTTCTGTATATGGTTTTCACTTGGGCTTGTTTACTTTATTTTGTTCATATGGCTTTTTGCAAAACAGGGACTTCACTTTGAGCCTGCAAATAGTCCTGCAAAGTCGGTTTGAATGTTTTCAAAAACTTTGGAATAAAGTTGATCTGACAGATCTTTTTTCAAACTCTTGCTTTTCTTGGTTCCATGTAAATCATAAGGAATGAGTTCTAGTGTACTAGTAGAGTTCCTTTGTGCCGTTGCTAATTGCTTTGCAACTCACCTCACTAATGTATTTTTAAATGATTTTTCTGTAGAAAAATGATGGCTATCGAACCTTGCCCTTGTCCGGGTATGTTGGTTTTGGCAGTTTACCTGATCAACTGGTTAAAAAATCCATCAAGCAGGGCTTCTGCTTCAACATTCTTTGCATTGGTGAGTAGTATCTGGGTGGTTTAAGGCTTTAGTAATATATCCGTCCTTAGGAAGTCACTGAAATTTAAATCCAGTTGCAGTGTTAAACTCCTTCTTTGATGTAAAGCATGAACTATAATTCCACCCCTTCCCCCAGCTTTGCTTATTTGTATCCATCCTTTGTTTTTATATTTAGCATTTTCATAAACAGTATGAAGACCAAAAATGTTGAAAATGGATGCCATGTTTTTATTGCTTTATGGGCAGTTTCTGGAGTTCTTTTGAGTAAACTTGGCTACACGCTGTTTTTTCTGTAATAAAAAGCTTCAGATCAAAAAATCCAAAAATTTCAAGGTGGTATTACTGCTTTCTATACTTATCAAATGCTTGCTATCGTATTTTACCTTTATTCATAAAAACTCTGTGTTGAACCCCGTGATTTCACAGCTAATTACTTAGCTTTTTAAAATCTCTAGGAAATTAGTTCACATTTTTTAAAGATACCAAAGTGTCAAGAGACTGTTCTGCTTATTACTCATTAGCAGGTTACTATCTCTTATCTGTAGGGTGAAAAAATTAGCTAAAAGATATTTAGTGCTCATTATGGAAAGGAATGCAGGCAACCATTTTTCTCAGAGAAATCAGTTGACAAGATTGTGTGTTAATTTGTGGATTTGCTGTGATAACACTTTCTGTGCTTAGTAGGTATTTATTTGATGTGCAAAATATCTTCCCCAACCCTTCTGTTTACCTTTAGGGGAAACTGGAAGTGGGAAATCAACCCTGATAAACAGTTTGTTTAACACCAGTTTTGATGACCCTGTGTCATCGCATTTTCTGCCAAGCGTAAAACTTAGAGCCCAGACTTACGAACTCCAGGAAGCTGATGTTCTCTTGAAGCTGACCATTGTAAATACAGTGGGATTTGGTGACCAGATAAACAAAGAAGATAGGTAAGTGCCCTCTTGTTGTTATGGTGTGCAGAAGTTTTGGTCTTCAACTGCAAGTTGATTTTTCTTTGGGCTTTGTAGTAAATATTTGTCTTACGTGTGTTTCAAATATTTGGTTAACTGTTTTCTCTGTGTACCAAAGTAACCATATTTTTCTTCTCATCCAGGAAATTATGTGAAAAATCAGATGAACTCTGGCCCTTTCTTTATGATATAATCTTTTATAAATGAATATAAATAAAATGTACAATAGTCACTAGAATTTCTTTTGGGGTGGAGGAAGCAGGGAGAAGGACAATGGGAGACTTTTTAAACAACCAAACAGGTTATAAAGTACTGTGGATTCTATAGATTAGATCTACAGGGTTTTTAAAAATTTGATCGGAACATATTGAAGACCTTAAACTGGAAGGAACATCATGTGCATTACTTTGCTTTTTATGTTGAACAGCTTAATCAGAAGATGCAAAGGTATGACACTAGTGTCTTTCAGAACTTTTTTTGAGTCTCTGCTTTTATGAATTCAAGATTTGAAAATACGGAACTGTCTCTCAGCAGATTTTGTTTCTCTCAGCTTAATTGTAAAGAATTTTAGCAAACTTTTGTGGGTAAATGGTGGTAATTATAAATGAAGGCTAGAGAGTCACATTAAGATTATCATGAGAGCTATAGTTTATGATGTGACTGGAACAGCTACTGAATTTTGATAGCATTTTATCGGGTATATAAACTTTGTGTAGCAGCAGAAACATAAGGGCGTGCTGCTTGTACATCTAGCAACACTTCTTTTAGAAAGCAGATTATAATCTGTTTTTAAGTAGGATAAAGTATACTTAAACTTTACTTGCTGCAAATCAGATTTACGTTCTCTTACATTCCTCCTTTTCAATTTTTGTCTATTGTTTAAGAGCTCTCTCATGTACAGTACTTCATCTTCAGAAGATAAAGGAAGTCCTATTTCTTGGTACTGGTAATTGCATGTTCCTTCTTTTCTTGTATCGTATCTAAGAGTTTCTTGTATCTTCCTTGTATCTAAGAGTTCTGCATTTGCACAGCTTGATTGCAAAAATTCATAAAACATCACTTGGGAAGATCAGTTATAATCATAACTAACTTGATGTAGCTTTTTTCACTAATAGTAGTTAGGAAATGTATTAGGTGCACAAATCTTTCTTGAGTACTCTATTAGAAATTAAGATTACAGCGTACATTTAATTTCCTGCTGTACTGGGTAGATACTTGAGCAGCCTTTTGACATGTAAAGCAAAAATACACAAAACAATGCAAGAGGAATTCCTTGCTTGGTCTGGCTTTGTTTAGGAGTAGCTAATCTCTGGTTATTAAATTTTATTTCTTACAGCTATCAGCCAATAGTGGATTATATAGATGCACAATTTGAAGCCTATCTCCAGGAAGAACTGAAAATTAAACGTTCTTTATTTAGCTACCATGATACTCGCATCCATGTCTGCCTCTATTTCATTTCACCTACAGGCCATTCCCTAAAAACCCTAGATTTGTTAGCCATGAAAAGCCTAGACAGCAAGGTAAGACTTTGAAACAGAGTTTTAAGAATTTGTCTTACTTTCTGAAGCACCTTGCAGCTTTTGGATCCTCTGCCACCTTTCTATGTCTGTATGTTTGGTTTGGGGATGATTTTTGGTACTGATATACCTCAAGTCCAGAAAAAATTGGTTCTGCAAGTAGCTTGCAGTTCATCACCTGTTTATTTACAAATCAAAAGGAAAGAGACAGGCATCTGACAAGAACATTGAAAAAAGCAGCACAACAAGGTTTAAAAATAAAAAAAAGTAAAAATATTAGAACCTCACCAACTTTAGTTTTAACAAACTGTTAATATCTTAGTGTGATTGGATAGGGTACCCTCCATGAGTGCTGTATTATTTCTAATTAAGCTTGTTTCTAGTTCACTATCAAGTTTTGGAACTGCTGGAAAGTTGGCGTATAAAAAGCTTTGCAGCACTGTGAAGGTCTTTGTTGTAGGTAACTGAAGAGGCAAGTGCCATGAAACAGAACAACTTGCCAGCATGTTTTTTTCTAAGATAGGCTGCATTGGTGTTTTAAACTTTCACATCTTGATTTGTTTTGAAAGCTTTAAAATAGTAGTTTCTAGTGTGATTACTTGTACTTTCTAAATTCTTAAGTTTCTTCCTGTTACGGGGCTGCGTGAATTGGGTGAAGTGAAATTTTTAAACTGTTTTAAGAAACCTTTCATCATTTGTATTTAATTTGTTGAAATTTTGAGAAATTTGAAAACTTAAATGCATTTGCTGTTGCTTTAGCCCATTCTTTTGTGCTTTACTAGAGCTTCTCCTGCTAAATTTTCTTTCTGCATTTTCTTGTTTGTAAGATGTTTCTTCAAGATAACAAGGACCAAATCAGCTGTCTGTGCCACATTTGTGATTGACGAGCACGTTTGGTACTTCTGAAATTTTGTTTGTGGATGTATTTTGCGTTTTTAACTTTCTCAATAGCACAGAGTAAGTGAGGGGGAGGAGGTATGGTGGGACAAAGGTAGGGGAGAGCAGGGTCACTTCTTTCTGCTATGGTGTTGGTTTATGCCAGATTAAAATGTTTGTGAAGCTACTCTGTAATAAGCACTGATAGCTAAAGAGGCTTGATACTATAAAATGGGACAGTTTCATGGAGCATATTGTTATACTCAGAGTTTTGATGTTGGAGGTTGTGTTAAACCACAAAAATATGTGGTTTCTAGGTTGTGCCCTCTCTTTACTGAACTCCCTTTAAAACAGCGTTGCTTCCAAAGGAAAAGGAAATAGATCTGTGAGTCCTAGCATCTTGAGAAAATATTTTTCCATCAGGATAAAACAGAAGTAATTTTGTTTTGGGGGATTTTAGCTTCTAGCCACCTACTCTAAATATTTTTGGTTCTGCTTTGGCTCAGAGAGAACATGAATGACGTATAACTCTGTTGTTTTATCCCTTTGCAAGGGATTCTACTTTATGATCTTACTAGAGATATATACGTATGCACACACAAAGTATGTATTTTAACTGTAGTTTAGTTTTCATCTCATTGTGGAACATGTTTGTGATGCATTCTCCTAGTGGCAATTCAGAACTCAAGATTTCCCAGGATGTGGAAGTTCCAGGGCGTGTTCACTGAGTACGAAATTCCATGAAGAGAAAGTGGTACAGCAATGCGCACGCATCAGATGTATAAATCTATTTCAAAAGTTGTCTTCAGTTCTTCCTAAATCCACCACACCACAGTGTACACTGTTGTGCTTTTGTTTCGGTCTGCCTGGTACAAAACAAGACCAGATTATGCAGTTTAGAGATAAAGAGGATGCTTGGAAAAAGATAGGGTCATCCTGTACTCCGTAATCCTGGGAGAAAAAAAACAGACATATCTGTGGGCAATTAATTTTTCTCTATTGCTTGTAAATCGGATGGCTAACTAAGAATTTGGCCTCTAGCTTTTAGACGTTGGAAAGTCACGTCGTTTTGTTTAGGGCTGAATCACTGCAGGGCGGCCAGGCTGCATTCACATATTAAGGGAATCTTCTGTATCCTTTCTTGCCATGAACTAGTGATTATTCAACTAATAGACCTGCATTTTTAAGCCAATCTTGCAGAATTATGTCGATATTACTGTTAAGTCAGGAAACTACTTAAGTGCACCTTGTGGGATTTGAGTTTGTTTTTTTTTTCTTCAAAAAGAATCTTTGGACATTTTTCATAGAGATACACTTAAATCAGTCTGCAAGATATCAACCAATAATAATATCAAGTATATGTATTTTTTTCCTTCTCTATAGCATAAAAGGGCAACAGATGTTTTGACATTAATGTAAGGTCTTCCATGAAAATCTTAATTTAGAGTAATAGCAAGTTTTCTAATTGAGGGGGGAAGCAACACTGCATTTCAGGCAGAAGGATGATCAGCAAACAGAATAGTAATGTGCATGGGTAAAGTTTATCCTGGTGACTTTATATGGTCATTCTGCATTGCTAGTGAGTGAGGCAGTCTGAGCTGCTGCTTCCCATTATGCATGATTAAGTGTTTTGGGCAGCCATTTCCTTGGATGAAGGAACCAATTTAAATTGAAAGCTACAGATCTTTGCTTGGTTAGGGAACTGATGAAGCCGAAAAGTAATGTGTCTCCTTGGGCAGCTGCACAGATTTTACTTCTACCTGGCAATGAGCAGCTGCGGGCAAGGGGAAGGGCAGGACTGCTGGTTTTATTGCAAGTGTAGACTTTTTACATGGGGTAGAAGTGATTCCGTATTAATGGCGTATAGCTTTGTAGCAAAATTCAGTTTTGTAGTTGTTGAGAGTTGTAGCTGGGGAAGAGGCTGGAAGGGGGTCTGTTGGTTTCTGGGTGGGTAGTAGGCATAGCAGGGAGCAGTGGGACTTGGGACACATCCATATGTGGTCCAAATCAATACAGTTTAAGTCTCTTGTTAGTACAAATGCGTGCTTTCAATTAATGTTATTCTTGGATGACAGTACTGGGATACTAGTTCTCAAGTAAGCCTTAGGTGCTACAAGCAGAAATTAATTTTTTTTAACAGATAAAGCAAGGATAACTTCTTGTTGTTGTTGCTTATCTGAAGCCAGAGTAGTATTGCTTTTAAATTTTGATACAATGGTTGTGATTTAACATCAGTGTTGATAGCTATAATCACATTTTCTGGTGATCTTGCTTTTATTTTGTTACTGATCTCCTCAGTAGTCTTTCTCTGCTATTCATTATCTAAGAAATTCTCTCCTAATTAACAAGTGCTTGAAAAACTTTCATGTTGAAAAGGCAGAGTAAAGGTTAATTTAATTCCAAGGACTCTGTGTTCCATCCATTTTTAAAGCTATATGATAGAAAAACTAAATTGATGTCCCTCAGCTAATTTTATTGAAGCTGTGGATTAGTCCCAGCTGTAATAGATGGTTTATACAATTCTAATTTAACTCAGTTATTAAAAAAAATATTCTAGCATTTTATTTGGTTTTAGATATTTCACCCCACGCGTGCTTAGGTTACGTATGCTACACAATTAAGGGCTATCATCAGGTAATCTTAGAAGTTGTAGTTTAGAGTCAACGTGGTTTTTTTATTTTTCATTTGGTCATCTTGTTTAAGACAGAAGACTTATTTCAAAAGCATCCATTTTGAACCGTTCTTGACAGTCCATGGTTAGGCATTTCCATTCAGACAGAGGATACAGAAGAATAAAAAGAATGTGTGTGTGGTTCTTTTTTTTTTTTTTCCTCCTTCCTTTTGCATCTGTCATCAAGGACCTCTGTAAAACTCTTGTCTTCTGAAATCTGGAAGAACTGTTTTTATTGGTTTTCCCAAATATTTGGACATTGGCATTAATTCTTTGTATCTAGTTCTGAAAATGCATATTTTGGAAGTGGTGATAGTATTTTAAAGAAAAAAATTGGCATCTACTACCTTCCTAAGTTACTGTCATAACTATTTTAGGAAATAGGTCAGTTTACTTTAGTAGAACTGAATTTCAAGTTCTGAATAATTAGTGTAGACACTGGCAAGCAGGATACTTCAGAATTTGTTGTTCCTCTACTCTCAGCAGATACTTGAGAAAGTCTTTGCTGCAGTGGTGAGTGAACACGATGTTGGTTGTAGCTGAAGGGAACCCAGGGAAGAGGCTCAGGGACAGGCAGTGTTTAATAGCCCCCTTCCTTTTCTTTATGTATTTAAACTGTCCACTTTCATTTAACACCTGCACCATGTCACCTGGTGCTATAAACTAAAACAATCTATTTTTTAAACAGAGATATAAATACTTAATTTTGTTTAGTTAATAAGTAGGCATTGCTATTCTTTTGAGTGCTCCACTGTATGAGACCTCCTTCCTGGTTTGTTTCTCACAATTAATTTTAAGGGAGTATATTAAATAATCTGCTATTTTATTAAGTGATGCCAGTGAATGTATTTTACATGGTTTGTGAAGCTTTGATATCAATTGAAGGAAACGTTTGGCCTATGGGGGAAGTTTTAAAGAGCTTATCACCAAACAATTTAATTTATAAAAGATGTTACCTAAAAATTGAAGTCTTACACATTTCATATAATTTGTATCTTTAATAGGTAAACATTATACCAATTATAGGCAAAGCAGACAGCATTTCTAAAACCGAGCTACAGAAGTTCAAGAACAAAATCATGAGTGAATTAGTTAGTAATGGTGTCCAGATATACCAGTTTCCAACTGATGATGAAACCATTTCTAAAATTAATACCATCATGAATGTAAGTAAATGACAAAAACATTGATATTTCAGTACTAAAGCATCAGTGTCTAATGCTGATTCATGCCTGTTCTTTCATCCTTATCTTGATGCTAGTAGGTTTGTATGTAACAAGTTTGTTTATTTTTCTCTCTCCTTAAAAAGCTCGTATGTTTTTGTTGTTTTGTTTTGGTTTTTTCCCCTACTTGCAAATCTTCCTGTCCCTCTGCTGTTGATACCACTTGTTTCAGGAGGCTTTTTCTTTTCTGGCTCAGCAGCAGAAAAGAGGTTCTCTCTCATAAATTTCTGGATAATTAATATATAATTACTAACACAGATGGACAGATTGGCCTTGTTCTTTTCCTCAACAAATACTACCTTACATCTGTTATGGAAGATATTCAAGTGCCTTATTTCTCCAATTTTCTCTGATCTTTATGATAGCAACTCATCCATCTGCTTTTTCCTTTTATTTGGTACTTTCATTTGAAATTAGGACAAATGTTCTCTGGGGATTAAAAAGTCAATAATAATTCTGCCTTTTTTACTATTGTCCTTTCAGATCCTCCCAGGAGTATCTGCCAGCTTAACTAGGCTTGCGAAGCTAGAAGTCTTTGCTTTGAGCGCTCTGTCTGTATTTGCTGTTCATGTGCATATGTTTGTAGATGCACATGAACATATATTTGTGTGTATTGGTGTTTGAAATTAGGGAGGTGGAGCCAGTGTGCTGGAGCGTATGGCTCTGCGGTCCCACCTCTGTCGCTTGTGCCAGGGAGTGAGGATGTGCAGGCTGTCGTTCAGTAACAGGTCCTTCTGCTGTGGGGAAGGGTGGTGGTCTGCTAACTTATCCCCTTTTATGCTATGCTAGTGATTTATTTTCCAGTGAATTAATTTTTTTTTTTAATATTTTTTGTTTGATCAGTTGTTGTGGGTCAGCACACAGTACCCAGCCTGTATTTCTGGCCATTTGGCTGAGCCCACAGCAGTAACCGTGCCTCGGGTTCAATCCTGTGATTGTCTTGTGACTGTTACTGGGGATATGAACTCTGCCTGAATGCAAATCAGAGGGATGTGTTCTAGAGCAGCTTTCTATTTACTTCTGATACTCTCCCTAATGCAGCTCAGGACATACTCGGCCGCCTTTGTCAGTGGGGCAAACCTGCATCGGATCCAACCTGTTGTCCACCAGGAGCCCCATGTCTTTTTCTGCAAAGTGCCTTTCCACGCAGTCGGGTCCCAGCATGTGCTGGAGCATGGGGTTCTTCCTCCTGACGTGCAGGACTTGGCTCTCGTTTGAACTTCACAAGGTTCCTGTTGGCCCATTTCTCCAGCCTGTCCAGGTTCCTCTGAGTTGGCAGCACACCTATCTGGTCTATCAACCGCTCCTCCCAGTTTAGTTATTGTAGCTTGACTTTTGTATCAGTAGTTTGACTAGCTACTGATATCTTCAAACTGTTTTTTGGTTTGAAACTGCCTGTTGGCTTTTCCTAAAACGGTGCTTTTCCCCTCCAATTTATTTCTGAAGGGTTTGCTTTTTCAGTTCTGACATAAAAATGCTGAGAGATAAGACTGTGTTGGTGTGACTGTTGACAGGGGCACTTGCCATTTGCCGTAGTAGGAAGTACGGAAGAGGTGAGAATTGGAAACAAAATGGTGAGAGCTCGCCAGTACCCTTGGGGCATTGTACAAGGTAAATGAACTCTCAAAGGCATTTTTATGAGATTGTTGTTGTTGTTACTGAAGTATAAAATTCACCAGTACTAAAACGGGCTGGTATTATCCATCGATCACAGAATCACAGAATGATACGGGGTTGGAAGGGACCTCTGGAGATCATCTAGTCCAACCCCCCTGACAAAGCAGGTCCACCTAGAGTAGGTTGCACAGGAATGTGTCCAGGTGGATTTTGAATGTCTCCAGAGAAGGGGACTCCACCATCTCTCTGGGCAGCCTGTTCCAGTGCTCTGCCACCCTCAAAGTAAAGTCGTTCCTCCTCCTGTTTAGATTGAACTTCTTATGTTCAAGTTTGTGCCCATTACCTCTTGTCCTGTCACCGGGCACCACTGAAAAAAGACTGGCCCCATCCTCTTGATTATATTTTTGGATCAACAGTTAAAGGACTTTAGCAATTAATACTTGAGGTGTGCACTGACTGCTGGTTTCATTGGCACCGATGCATCCCTGTAATCAAACAGATGATATATGTAATGTTTGGGTAGGTTAATATGGTGGCAGTGCCTGTAGCTCTACCAAATTTCAAAATTTTATGATTATCAGTAAAGAAGAAGGAAAAAAAGAGAGAAATTTATTGTTGTTCAACTCAAACAGGAGATCAGGATGTGTTGGAACCTGTTCACCAGTACTTCACCAGTACTTGTTAGTGCTTCAATGTGTATATTAGAAATTATAAGCATATGAGTTATAATAAATGAGATACCTTTTCCTGGAAGTATAATTATCAAACAAAATAAATGAATCTCAACACTGTTTAAAATATATTTGGACAATTTTGGTACTTGTACATAATAATAAAATCTTCCTCTTTTAACTGATTAGTGGAAAATGAGAACCACTGTGACTTCGTAAAGCTTCGTGAGATGCTTATTTGCACAAATATGGAAGACTTAAGAGAACAGACTCATGCACGACATTATGAGTTGTACAGGCGCTGCAGACTGGAAGAGATGGGCTTCAGAGACGTTGGTCCTGAGAACAAACCAGTCAGGTAAAGGACATCTTGTGCAGCACTTGCTTTCAGCATTCATTGACTTCACATTTGACTCTATCAACCCAATACAGAGCAGGATTCATACATAAAATAGGTTTTCTAAGAGGGAAAGAACTGCTTTGTTTTTTGGGGTTTTTTTGGTTTTTTTAAGTCAGAGTAAATATGTAGCTGTTCATTCAGTTATCTTCATGGAGAAGTATATGGGATTATATGAGCATTGGTTTGAAAGGCATACAAGCTAGTTGTATTTCTGAAATCTTTCTCTTTTAGAATAAACCTGGGGATTTTAGTTTTTGTCATGGAGAATATCAGTTTCCTTCAGGTACATGTGCTTTATGCCTTTTAAATTATTTTCGTTCTATGATAGCATGCTGTTTTAGTGTCTCAGTAAGGTCTGATTCTGAACAATGATTTGGTTGGACTCAAAGTTCAGAAACAACTGAAGCAAATAATTGTTTACACTGTTGGCTTCCCACATTATCTGCCATAATACCAAGTGTCTGGCCTTTTCAGGTCAAGAAATCTCTTGCTAGACTGTAGGAAGTTAATAGAGGATTCCAAAGGAAAGTTAAGCAGAGGGTTAGAGACACTTGGTTGTTTCATGTATCAAAGTTGCTTTCTGCAGGAGGCATTTACAATTTCTGTATCCAATTTGTTTAATCTTTTATTTCCAATTCTGTCATCTCCCTCTTCCAACTTCCTTTGGTCACTTTATGCATGTGACTGTATTTTGCAAGTGGTTAGAATCCTGATGGGGAAGAACTGATGCTTCAGGAATTGTTCAATCCTTCGCTATTTAGCAAAGTGCTATTATTGCATATTCATGGTGGGAAATACCAATTTAAACCAGACATGAAAACAAAATACAACTTTGCATTAAAAACAGTTTCTAGGGCTTTGAATAAACTGGTTTGTTTACTTCTTGTTTTGCTTAGTGATCAGACTGTCTTTACCCATTCTTTTCTGGTAAAAATAAATTACTTTTAAATGGCTTCTCTCCAAATCGTTGTTTTTAGTGGCTTGAATTCCTTGCTTTCACCTGTACTTTGCACAGGAGTTCTAAAGCAGTTGTGGTTACTGTAACTCATAGAGTGTTCATGGAGCAGCATTTCTTTCACTTTGACTGGGTCTAACTTATATATTGATCAAACAATAATAATTAAATAAGAGCACGTTTAAAGATTAGTTCATTTAGATGATCGTGAGCTGACTGTGAATCACAGTGATCTCTTGACATTTCTCTTGACTTAACAGGAAAGGAATAAATCCTTGTAATAAATAGAGAACCAGAAGTGAATGATGTTTAAAACCAACTGCAACTGACCACAGTCTTTTCATTAGGTTTAGGTTTAAGTTTAAGAACATACGCAATCAGCTGATACCTTGTTATCTTTGTCTGGAGAAAGGTGGGGTTTTTTTTAGAGATTTGTTCATGGCAATATTGACTACAGTACCTATGGCTTTTCTGAACTTCAATTTCACAATGTACAGCCATCTCAAAATAAGAGTTAAATTATGAAAATGATCCTCCATAGAACTGTTTTCTTCCACAAACACAAGAATTGTCTTGGTAAAACCCCTAAACAGTTTGCATTTTACTAATGATACAAAGTTACAGGTTTGTATCGGAATGTCATAGTATTTTATGCTTCAGAAGTTGTTTTAGAAATGGATTGCTTTATGGAGATACAGAAAAGCTAAGTTCTCTCTGGTGTGTAGTTTTTATATATGGTCCACGAAATGCCAGTTTATTGAGAACTTTGTGGCAAGACAATACACTTTTAATAATCAGTTTTGGTAAATTGCATCTATTGAAAATGTCATTGTTTGGAAGGATGAGAATAGGTATTCCATAAGAATCTGGACGAATTAACTTTTTCCCAGTTTACTGCAACAGTCAGAGAAAAGTGGGACTGGATCTAGAATGTGTGGTTGTCCTTCAGATATATGGCATTGTGAATGGCAATGCGTTCTGAAAGAGAAAAGATTTGGTCTCTTGGGGGAGATGTTTGATGATACCATGAAAAGGGAAGAGAATTTAGAGGATCTGTATGTAGTGTAATTAGTGGGCTAGTGTAGCCTTACCCATAAGGTGTTTTATGAAGCTACAGAGGAAACGATAAAAAGTGTCATCCTCAGCAGTGTGATAGAAACCTTCTCTTTCCATAGAGGAAGTTCAGTCCTTCCCATTTTGCTGACGTGTAAATTTAAATATCTTTCAGAATAGGGACTATCCTGTTCTTCTAGGCAAAAGTGTGTTATTAAATTGTCATCCTCTTTGTTCTTAAAGATGTTTGCAACATATACACATGGATTCTAAGCGCTATAGTTTTAAAGTATCATTGCGTAGCAGTATATGACTGATGATTAAAATTTCATGCTACTTGTGTAAATGATGATCAAAAAGCATGCTGAGAAGCCTGTGATGTATCTGTCTACATAGCAAATTTGGTAATCTTGAATTGGGTTATTTTATGTAAATTTAGAAAAATTCTGCTATGCTTGAATAATTGGCTGATTTTTCTGCAGTGGAGTTTGTAGCATTTGGTGTCCCGAATGGAAAAAATTGGGATAGTTTAAAACAAAAATCTAGGCGTGAAAACCGCTTCCAGCCAAGCAGGCTTCTAAATATATACACACCTAACAATCATAGATGTTTGCAAGAGAGGAGAGGATTACTGCTGTTTTGAAGTTGGACATTTTGTAAACCCATTTTCCAATCTAAGCTATGTTGTTGCTTAAGGGCACATTCTTGTTTTGAAAGGAGAAACCTAATAGGCAGGATTCTGTTGAAAAAAGCTGAAGATTGATAATCGGGCTGCACGCTTGCATATTTGGATTCTCTGATGTTAATCATTCTCCTGTTTAGTTGTTTTTCTGTGCTTATAATTACAGTTTGTTGTTCATCATAATTGCAGTTCAATGGAATTGTGACATAAACATCTCAGTTTCTCAGTATGTGAGCAATCATATATTCCATGCTTTATTCCTTCCTGAAACTGGGATATTGCAGTTCTTGAACAAAAACATGTTTATTTTTCAGTCTATTTTAAGGACAGTGGCAGAAAACCAGAAAGGATTCAGTAATGTGAATAAGTTTACGTGTAGAGGAAGGTTGATATGACTCTAGGTGTCTTTTCTAAGAAAGGAAGCCTAATGAAATGCTATTAGACTTCTTCCTTGAGAAGTCACTTGGGAATGGAGTTCATCTGACCAACTGCAGACCTTTGCATTTGAGCTAAATATTTCAGCTTCCTTATGGTAAGACTGAACCGCATCCAAAACACCTGTTTTTCATGCCTTCACTGGGAAAATGGTAATTATTTATATTGCCGCATCCTTAGTGTTGCTTAATATCGACGTAGGTAGTTCACTGAATCAAGGGACTATGCTAAAAACACCTGCCACTAGTTAACTTAAATTTTTTAGTTTTTCTGATATACCTTAATTGATAGTAAAATGTTTTGCAAAAAGTTAGAAGTGTAGTTTTGAAATTTGAAAGCTTTTTAAAATTTAAACGAGCAAACTAAAATATTATATAAATATCTGTGTCGTTCAAAGTGCACAAACGTTGTGTTCCCACTGAGGGCTAAATTCACTTAAATCAGAGTCCTTATTTATGAACATAACATGTTGGATTTGCATCTTTATATTTAGGCTTCCATGTTCTCAGTCTAATGCAGATAGAAAAACTGTATGTCACAGCAATGCTCCTGTAGAAAGGTAGGTGATAGTGCTGTTATGAGGTATGTAATGGATTAGTAAGGTGTAGACTTTCTTCACAATCCCTTCCCTTCCTCCAAAACCACAATAAGAATACATTATTTAAATAATTATCTTCAACATCTTAATTTTGCAAGTAGTTTTGAACAGAGTATAAAATTCTAGAGGTCCAACCCAGAAGAATGAGAGAACACGTGAATTTGATTTTCATAATGTGCTGTATGGGAAGCAGTGAAACCAGTCTTCAGGAAAACTGAAAAGTGTTTTACTGTGAGCAATAGATGCAGTAATGTACAAAGCATTGGCTTAAGATCTGGTGAACTATGTTTCCCTCCTCCCCAAACTTCCTGAAACCAAAGACTGTTTGGATCATTACGTTGCTTATACGCCAAAAACAGAAGAGGAAAGTGTTGTAATTTGGTCTTGGTGATTTCTAGAAAAATTCAGTCCGGGGGAGTGGGGATTTAAAAAAATATGCTTTTATTTCTCCTCTTCCTGAGACATGTAATCTGATTACTCAGTAAATCCAGTGTTTTCAAAGTTAATCTTTTACTAATTTCAAGAAAAAATTTCTTTGACCTGATAAACTAGCTGAGGTTGAGTCTAAAGGTGTCCACATAATGAAACGAAGGTGCGATTGCAGCATGTTAACTTAGTCTAGCACTTGCTCTAGTGGCTTTATTGCACCCAAATGTAGCACGTTAGCTAGCAGAACTGACACAGGGCCCATAAGTCAGCCCTAGTGAGATTGCTAGCACTTGAAAAACCTGTGCTGTAGCTTTATTGTTATTACATCTGCTGTCTAAATTTAAAGGTTGTGTGAATTAATATGCCTGTGTGAAAACCATGCCCTTTTTTCACGTGGTAGATACAATTTCAGGTAATGTAAGTTACTTCACAGCTGATTAAAAAAAACCAAACAACCAGCCAGACCAAAAATGCAACCAAAAAACAAACCCCAAAAGGTTGTTGTTCTGAATTTGTTTTGTTGCAATGTATTGCTCAAATAAGATAGAATAGGGAAAGTGCTCTGACCTTGAGATCTTGCAAACATTAAGTCTGCATGTGCAATTTCAAGACGTTTTTTCTCTCTCTTTAGATTATATTTTGAATACAAATAAGAAACTTCAGGATTGGGAAACTGCCCAGTCACCATAAATTTAAATATTGAAGAGAGCTGTTTAAGCTTACTGTTTCTCTAAATAGTTAAGTTTTTAGATGCTTTTTTTTGTGAGTCTTTCCATTTATAAACTAACTGTTTTAATAGAAACAATAAAACATGAGAATTAAAAATGATACGAAAGTGTGTAAGCGTATTACAAATAGAAAGCAAATTTAAATATTTGATATACATATATATTTATTTTACATCAGACTGGAAGGCATGACATACCTGGCAAAGGACAGTAACTCATGATAGCTGAGAAGGGCTGACAAGTCAGCACTCAGGAAGCGTTATAAGAGAGGAATGGTGTAATATAATAGCCCCAGAGTAAAGAGTTATAATATACTATCCATGTTTTGATCTGTTTATAAGCCCTGTATCCTACAAGATATTGGACAGATCCTTTTGGTTTTGTAATAACCATTAGGACAGATCTGATCCAGCAATTCTGCCTCCCTGGACCTTTGTGACTTGTGAGAAGTGTATGATAAATCTTTTGCTGGAAGAATTTGTGTTGTCAAGCAGGTATGCTTTTCAAAGGTAGCGTGCTCTTTGATGTATGAGATACATTTGTGTACTAGCTTCATTCCTTTTACCCTGAAAAGCAGAACTTTTCCTGCCAGCACTGTGGTGGTATCAGTGGTAGTATAGATCCTGAAAATGTCCAACCTCTAGTAGTCTGTGAATAAATTACCAGCATCTTTTAATTTGCTATGATATGCTTTGATATGAGAGACGTTTGTCAGTTTCAAGTGCCTGTTATTTGGAGGAAAAAAATTGTCTTGTGCACCAAAATGTGAGTAGAGAGATTTATTTATTATTTTTTTTTAAAAAGGGAGGCGTAGATTTAACAGTAAAGAAATGTTTTAATTACTTGCTGTTTTGTTCTGCTGCCATATGATGGCAACAGATGCTCAATGATCTGTACTAATTTACACCTTCTATACAATCACAAATATAAGTATGGTATGTAAGTAAGCAGTATATTAGCTTCTGGGAGAGAGGATTCAGGAAAAAACAAGCAGTCTTGAGGTTTTGGCTGATGCATGTTGGAAAGTAACCCTATCTTTTGGATGTTGAATTACTTGAGGCAATTGTATACATTCTATGTTAATGTAACTGCCATATTTAAATTTTGACATTACATTAAGAGAGTTATATATGCATATTGGAGGCAGAAAATTATAACTCAAGTCTTTTAGAACATAGGATTCCTAAAGTGCTGTATATTACTTTGAAATGTAAATTGCCCAGGAGCTGTTAGCATAAATAATTTTACTCGGGGTTGTTTACATAAATAAAAATTTAGAAAGGTAAGATGCTTGCTTCTGTTTAGGTTTGTTGATGAAGTTTTATGTGGGGAGCTGTAGAAATGAATATTAATTGTTTAAATAATGTTCCAGATTGTTGGTTTTCTACATTGAATAAAGCAGCGTGCTGGAGACTTGCTTACATTTTTGGACTTCAGTCTACAGGAAGCCTATGAGGCAAAGAGGCATGAGTTCTACCTTGAACTGCAAAGAAAAGAGGAGGAGATGAGACAACAGTTTGTGCAGAGAGTGAAGGAGAAAGAAGCTATATTGAAAGAAGCAGAGCAAAAGGTAAGCATGCTTGTCTGTCCTGAGTTTGCTGAGATCTGGAACGATTAAATTCTCAGCAAAATCACAACTAGTTGAAATTTATTATTTCCTAATACTTTGAGGGCAGTATTGCTTGAAATCAAAAGTAGATTGATTACACAGATTGATTGGATTAGCAAATTGGTTAGACTCAAGCAAACAAGAGAACAAGTCCTATGAGGAGTGGCTGAGGGAGCTGGGGTTGTTCAGCCTGGAGAAGAGGAGGCTGAGGGGAGACCTTAGCGCTCTCTACAACTACCTGACAGGAGGTTGGAGAGAGGTTGGGGTCAGTCTCTTCTCCCAAGTCACAGGTGATAGGACAAGAGGGGAAACAGCCTTAAGTTGCTCCAGAGTAGGTTTAGATTGGATATTAAAAAAAAATTATTCACTGAAAGGTTTGTCAAGCATTGGAAGAGGCTGCCCAGGAAAGTGGTTGAGTCACCATCCCAGGAAGTATTTAAAAGATGTGTAGATGTGGTGCTTAGGGACATGGTTTAGTGGTGGACTTGGCAGTGTTAGGCTTATGGTTGGACTCAATGATCTTAAGGGTCTTTTCCAACCTAAAAGATTCTATGAATCTATATATGGCAGTCTTTTGGGGGGGATGGAGCTTATGGTCTAAAGGCTTTGGTGGATAGCTGGGACAAGTCAATGGAGTAGGAGGTGATATGGTGAAGTAAGAGAGTGATGAATATAAGGGTTGCATGTTTCTTCATCATCTCTAGGACTACGCTGAGAAACATCGGTATGCCATAGCACCACAGTAGGTGCTTTACATGCATAGGTTGCTATGTAAAAAAGAAGATATCAGGAAAAAAATCCCATGGGTTGTTTTTCAGCCCAAGAAAGTGGGGTGTGTATGTTTGTATGACCTGCAGGTTGAGGTACTAAATACACGCTCAACCCTCATGTTGAGAGGTTTGCAAGTCTGGGGGTGGTGGGGGTGGTGTTGGTTTTGTTTTATTTTTTAAATCTCATCTGTTCCCGTATGCCTTAAGAATATTTGGAGATGTAGAACATTTCTTGAATATGTTATTGAAGATTTAGTCCTGTCAAGCCGGTCTGGCAAAACAGGATTTTCTCATCTACTTTCTGCCAGACTCTATCGTGGTCATGCGTATTTATATTCAAACACTGGTTTAGTTGAAAGTGGAAACCTGTGTATATTTAGTGATGTTATTTTCTGTACCTCAGTTTCCCAGCAGAGATGTAGGAGTTCTTGTGAGGTATTCAGATGCATGTTTTAAATAAGAAGGCAGCTTAATACTTTGCTTTCTAAATCTGTTGAGTCCTCCATGCTACTTGTGGAGAAAAAAAAATCAGGTTCGGTCCTTCTTGGTATGAGGCTATGCAATTGGAAGAATACTTGGCCAAGTAGGTTCAGCTAGGTCTCACACAGTGTCTGTGGTACCCTTTGATGTTTTCCTTCTGTGATTTATACCAGGCGGTTTGTGAGCTCTGCATGTTGCAATTGAATTAGGGATGCTAGTTTTCCCAGTTCCTGATGTGGGAAAGTAATCATGCAGTTGGTCCTAAAGAATGCTTGCCATACACCCTTGCTGCTCATTCTCTGAGAAGTGTGTATGTGTATCTGGAAATTAAAGAAAATCAGGATTTTCTGTTGTACTTAAGATTACTTTCACATCCTTCATTTAGAGGAACCCTGTAGATTCCTCTAGCGTGTGGCGTTACCACTTTTGGCACATACAGCTGTTTAGGACCTTACTGTTTCTACTCTGAATCCTTTTATTGGTATACCTGGTTTTGCAATGCATCTGGTTGACTGTCGCAATGAATAAATAAATGAATAGTATACATACATACATACACACACACGTATAAAATCTGACAGCTTTACTGTGTAGAACAGGCATACTGTTACATTTATAATCTTAATTTTTTCTTAGTTCCTTCTTTGAAAAAGATGGAAATAAATCCCTCTGGTTTCTATAGCAGTATACCACTAAGACTGAGTAACACCGATACAGATGGATACAGAAGCAGGATTCTAGGAGAGTTTGTGTGTGGGGAGATGGGAGGTGAGGAAAGGTGAAGTACCCTTTGGTTATCATGCACAACTTCACAGTAGGTTTAAACTGATCAAAATGCATCTGGAAAGTAAAATCCATTAATATGTCAAAAGAACAATCAAAGAACAATTAATGCACAAAAGCAGTTAACTTTTTGCAGCCCACAAGTAACTCCTCCAACCAGACTTATTGTGTGTGTACATATTAATATATAAATGTAATTAATGTACATATTAACATTATATATGAAAATATATACCTGTGTAACTATGTATGATTCCTTTCCAGTTTGGTTTTAGGGAAGTAGATTCTACTTGAAAGATCCTGATCTAATCCCTTTGTTGGTAATTATTTCTTCTCTAAAGGCCTTTATTTTTCATTTAACCAACATACAGTAAAATCCAGTAGGAAGTCCAATATTCACTTAGTGGCTTCCATGTGCCACCTGTACTTCCTGTGTAGTAGTCTGGCTTCTATGAGAACAATCTGATATGAATGATTATTTTTCTGGATTGCTGTTTTTTAGTATTATCAGTTTTTGGAAAGAACTACAATGTCTTATGACTTTTAGCACAAGCTGAGGTAGGTTTTACTGTTTAATTGCAGGGTTTTTTTGTGTTGTGATATCACCACCTTGTGTTACTAGTTGGGAATATATTTTTTTGTGTGCTTTCTTTAAATAGGTACACACTAAATTTGAAGAACGTATGCTAGCACTTCAAGAAGTGAAACTGAAATTAGAGAAAAAGAAAAAAGTTCTAGAAGATGAAATAGCAATGTTTATTGAGAAGAAAGCTAATGCTGAAGTACTCCAATCGCAAGCATCTGTCTCTACCCCTCTTCTTAGTTTGAAGAAAGACAAGGACCGCAAAAAGTATGTACTGATGCTGGTCATCAGAAACAACAACAAAAAAATTCTTCATATATCACTTTTATAACGCGAATTTTGGTAATCTTTTAGAAGAAGTACAAACATGCTCCTATTCTGTTATGTGATAAGAAGACAGAAGTGTGTAAAATACCCTCATGCTTGGATCACTGGCTCTGAAATGTACT
The DNA here is from genome assembly GCA_033628505.1 of Tringa tobata. Taxonomy (NCBI): domain Eukaryota; kingdom Metazoa; phylum Chordata; class Aves; order Charadriiformes; family Scolopacidae; genus Tringa; species Tringa tobata. The sequence continues at coordinate 3,909,749 of JAHREE010000279.1, read as the reverse complement.
TTTGGAGTAATTGCTGTATGTTCTATGAGCATTCTTTCTTTCTTTTTTTTTTTTTTATGAAGGAACCCAGGTTTTCGACTTGAACTCCTGTGCTTTGATGTCAGAGATGAAGACACTGTGAATGTTCATGAACAGAGGGAGAGGGAGAAATTAGAGAGGGAGAAAAAATCACCCAAGGAATTCCAGAAATAGTATTTGATTACAGCAATCAGGTTTTGAATGTAGGATATGTTAGATTTATAAAGCAGTCTGACTGCCACTGTCCCATAATACTAGATGTGTCTTCCTAGTACAGATTTTTGAGAGGAGAGACTGATAAAATTGGCTGTAAAATTATGGAGTGTAGAATATGACCTGATAAACATTTCACTTTCTTCCCTCCCACCGACTTGTTTCTCCATTCCTAAAACAAAAGCTCTAATAAATTGTGAACTTTCTGAAATGTATTAAAAAGTAGTCTCCAGAATAACATGCCCAACTTCTTTATATATATAAAATTAAATGTTCATATATAAACATAAAATTGAATTAAAGTTTTTTTTCCTCCAAAACCAGAAGTCAATTAGCTTATTAATTTCCTTTCCTGATAGTTTACAACTTTACTGCAGATAACATTTTATTGATTAGTATCTTCCTGCAATTGATAACAGATTTTTTTGTACAGAAACTATTCATAACTGCTAGATTATGAAAAAAATTAGAAGCTAGATGGGTGCATATATTTCCACAAATATCATCAAGACAGCTTTGACATTTTTGGGGTGTATACCAGCAGCCTGCCTGTGTTTTTGGCAAAATCTATTACATTTCAAGTAATGTCACCAAGTTCCTTTTTCTAGACTCCTTTTTCTGGATTTACTTATGGAAGTAGAATACCTGGTAACAGAAGTAATTATCTGCACTATTATGAGTAACTCTCAACTTCAGAAAATTTTTAGATTTGTTTTCCCTGTTTTAGCTTTATTTTTCAGAGTATGTTACAGTTTACATGCTTGCTTTTGTTTTTCATTTCCAGCTTTATGCAATACTGATGGCAGAAGAAACAATATTGGTAATTTCTCTTAAGGAAGCGATGATTCAATGTGTGCTATTGGAGGTACAGGAGCTGCAGTTTCTTACTGAAGGATTTGGAAAATGTTTCTTGTTGCTGCATGCTGCAAAAGAAGAGTTTTGAAGTATGATCTGTACACGCACGGTGCAGCGATTACTGTCATTGCCATCATGGACTGTCTGTTACGAGTCTGCCTTGATATGTATTTGCCTTACATATGTGTGGTCAGCTTGCTTTCCTTTTAAGTGCACTGTACCAAAGAAAACGTCCCTGCCATAAACGGTTCCACTCGTAATATGAACGCTGTAGCACAAAAGTATTCAGTGAATGTATACTTTCAGTGAATATAACCTTTCCAAGAGCAATTTTCATATGGCATGGTATATTAATCTACTAAATATTATTTAATACAACTGTTGACATAATTCAACCATTTACTTGCTTTTATGTACAAGCACTGTCCTCATTTTCAGATATGATCATTCTAATCAAAATTTATTGAGGTATTTTTGCAGTGCTGTACTGTTGCATGACAATTTATCTGACGTTACTGACTTAATATGGAAAGTACCTATAACTTTTTGATGGCTTGTGACTGTGGTATTCAGTTACAGCAGAGGCTGAACTTTAAAAAAACTGGTAACTGCAAGAACTTCAGGTTAAAACAAGTTTAAAATGTTTTTTATCTTTTCAGTAGCCATGGTAACTAATGGGAAACTGTAAGAAGTGCAGTTCCCTGAAGCTGTTTTGTGCGACTCTTCAAAAATTAAATACTAACTTGATAGAAATAAAATACATTGGTTTTGCTTAAGGTTTTCTGTTGTTCTGCCTCTTCTCCCTCCCATGTTATTAAAAACAAGGAGTAAGATTTCACGTGAATCTGAAAAGTATAAATGTTTCACATCTGTTTTAAATGTCTTAAGTCATTTATTGATTCAAAAAAATAGATGATTTATGCGTACTGTGCCAGAAAGGCAATGTGACGTGTGACGTTCTTGTCATATACCACTGTAGTGAATCAGAGAGTATCTCAAGTTGGAAGGGACCCAAAAGGACCATCGAGTCTAACTCCTTGCACCTTGCAGGGCTACCTAAAGGTAAACTGTATCACTAAGAGCATTGTCCAGGCACTCCTTGAACTCTGGCAGGCTTGGGGTCATGACCACTGCCCTGGGGAGCTTGTTCGAGTGACCAAACTCACCTTCTGTTTTGTTCATACAATGATGCGTGTCATATAAGATTGTTTTCCTTCACTTCTGTAGCAATGGTAAAGAATAGACACTAAGATGTGAAAAACCTTTCATTGACCAGGAGAGGGTCAAACTGCTAATTCTTTCAGCTCTGCAGGCACAGCGGGTTGTAACAGGAGGGAAAGGTTAAGAGGAGACAGCCATTTATCCCGCACACTCATCCGGGAGTGTAACTGATGCTTCTTTCAAGGGAAGAAAGTTGGCCAGGGCCAGGACCTGTGATTGCTATCTGCTTGCTCCTTTGTGAGCAAAATGTAGCTTGATGAAAGGCTTATTTTTTCACTTAGCTTTGTGCTATTGACTGGGCCAGTAGTTTGATTAGAAACAAGGTATATGCCTTTCTTAAAGGAGGTAGCAGCCAAATGAAAAAAAGAAAAAATCATTTTTTTAACTGAGTGGTAGATTTTGAAGTGTAATCAAGTGGTCTTGAGCACAATGTAATTACAATCAAGTGGTGTGTGCTGTCAGCACTCAGTTATCCCCACATGGATTAGTGCGGCCGCTGATGTTAGTTAGCTCAAGCACAGCTCTTCATGAGTGGTACAAAATGGCATCAGAAGACAGATTTATCTGTCTCTAGTGTGGCCGCTTTGCTGAGGACAAAGCCCGAGATGGTTAACTGCTGTTTGACCTAGATAGTTCTGTGCCTGGCCCGTATTAGAGGATGTGCTGTGCTTTGACAGCTGGCAACCATGAATAGTACGCTACGGGTACCACACATCTTGGTCAGGATGGGTTTGTGTTCGGTTGCTCCTGTTGGTCCTGCAGGACTCAGCAGCAAAACAAAACTGGTGCAGGCACCCGTGCAGGTCTTTGGAACAGGTGGCAGTTAAAGGGAGTTTGTTCAGTTGTAGTACAAAATGACGTAGCCCCAAATGAGAAAGCTGATGGGTTTTTCTTTTTTTTTCTAATATTCATTAAAGCAGCAGCGGGTCATATGTAGGTATGGGAGATTCCATAGTTGTTTTGTTGAAGTTTGCCTAAAGATGAGATATCAGATAAGCGCACAAGTGCACATCTCAGCCTGATAGTCAAATGCGGTTCAAAGAATTATAAAGGAACAGCTAACAGTATCTCTTGAAAGTGGAGAATTAATAATGGTAGTAAATAAAAACGTATATGCCTCACTGTAGTTTATCTTAGTTGTGGGCTTTTTAATTGAGCACTTCAGAGAGGTTTATGCTGCAGATGAAATTATTTCAGGACTATTTATTAAGGTCTCTTTATTGTTGCGGTATCTTCTGCAAGTGGCTATTGCGAGATTATTTACAGCCTTTGCAAGTCTGAAGCCTTTACCTTTTTAGGTAATACTTTCAATTTATATTTTGTATATTTATTCTTAACTATATCTTTACAGTTACTTTGGCACAAGAAGACACAGCCAGGGTGCGTAAATAGTTTTATCGTCACTTTCTTTCTTAAATTTGATGTCAGAAACATACTTAGATTTGTATTGTGAAATTAGGTAGAGAATATGTTGGACTTCAAAAATTAAGAATGTATGGACATTGGAAGTAAGGACAGGCAGTATGGAAGGACTACAGCGATGCTGTTCACCACTATAGGGAGAAAATTCATGTGGCCAAAGCTCAATTAGAGTTCAAGCTGGCCAGCACTGTGAAGGACAACAACAGAGAGTTTTAAAAATACATTAACAACAAAAGGAGTATCAGAGATAACATTGGTCTGTTGCTTGATGAGGTCGGTCACCTCACCAATAGGGTCATAGACAAAGCAGAGATGTTTAGTGCCTTCTTCACCTCTGCCTTTAGCACCGATGATGGGTCCTGAGACCCCTGGAGCCCTGTGTTGAGAGACCGTGACTGGAGGGATGATAAACTCCCAGCTGATGCTGAACTTGTTTAAGACTTGATGCTCCAGCTGGATGCACATAAATCTATGGGGCCGATGGGATTCATCCCAGGGTGCTGAAAGAGCTGGCCAATATCATCACGGGAACTGTCTCCCCTTTTTTTTAACCGTCTTGGGAGTCCGGAGAGGACCCAGTCGATTGGAAGCTGGCAAATGTCCCAATTTTCAAGGATAAGAAGGAAGAATTACAGGCTTGTCGGTCTCGCTTCAGTGCCTGGTAAAATTATGGAGAAGGTTATTCTGGGAGTTATTGAAAAGCACTTGAGAGACATCACAGTCGTTGTTCATAGCCAGCATAGGTTCATGAGGGGAAAGTCCTGCTTAACCAACTTAATTTCCTTTTATGACAAAGTCACCCATCTAGCTCATTAAGGTAAGCCAGTGGATGTGTTTGGTTTTTTTTTTTTTAATTTTAGCAAAGCCTTTGATACTGTGTCTCCCAGTATCCTTCTGGACAAAATGTCTGGACACAGCTTGACAAGTTCTTAATATGTTGGGTGAGCAATTGGCTGACAGGTCAAGCTCAAAGAATTATAATAAATGGCATTACACCAGTGACTAGGGGGGTTCCCCAGCGCTCAGTTTTGGGGGCAGTGCTCTTTAATGTTTTTATAAATGATCTGGACACAGGAATTGAAGGCATATTAAGTTTGACAATGTTACTAAATTAGGAGGAGCTGTGGACTCCCTTAGGGTAGAACAGCCTTACAGAGAGATCTGGATAAAGAGCTGTGCAATCACCAGCTGTATGAAATGTATATAGAGCAAGTGCTGGATTCTCCACCTGGGATGGGGTAATCCTGGATATATGTACAAATTGGGGGCTGAGAGGCTGGAGAGTTTGGGTTGATGGCAAGTTGACTATGGGTCAATGGTGTGCCCTGGCAGCCAAAAGGACCAACTGTGCCCTGAGGTGCATCAAGCACAGCACAGCTGGCTGGTCAAGGGAGAAAATTGTCCCACTCGACACTGCAGTGGTGCAGCTCCACCTTGAGCACTGTGTGCAGTTTTGGGCACCTCAATATGAGAAGGACATTGAACTATTAGAATGTGTCCAGAGGAGGTAACTTAGTCTTTTCAACTTGGAGAAGGCTGAGGGGTGACCTCATTGCTGTCTACAGCCTCCTAAAGCAGGGCAGCAGAGGGGGAGGTCCTGATCTCCTCTCTCTGGTGGCCAGTGACAGGACATGATGAAATGGAATGAAGCTGTTGGGGGAAGTTCAGATTGGACATTAGGAAAAGTCTCTTCACAGAGCAGGTGGTCAGTCACTGGAACAGGCTCCCCAGGGCAGTGGTCACAGCACCAAGACTGTCAGAGTTCAAGAAGCACTTGGATGATGCCCTTAGCCATATGGATTATTTTTTGGTAGTCCTGCAAGGGGTATGGAGTTGGACTCAATGGTCCTTACTGGTCCCTTCCACCTTGATATATTCTATAATTCTATGATTTTAACTTAGGGAAACATGAGCCTTTTCCATAACATCATTTCTATGTAGAAAGGCAAATACTCAGAAGAAAATGACTTGTGTAATTCACGTTCAGCCTATCACTGCAAAAAGTAATGTAGTGTAATTCACAGACAGGTAAATTACCTAACTGGATTTTTATAAGGTAATGAGGCATCTACCTCTCCTTGTTTTCTTTACTAAATATATTTTTTAGAATCCAGACCCTAGCATCAAGGCAATAAAGACTGATAGATACTTGCGGGATTTAAAACCAGAAAAAAACCCCACTTCAGCAGGATTTTCGCTAGGGTGCGCTCGAAGAACGCGGCTTTCTCTTTTGGGGACAGGACTGCAGCACTGAGCAACTCTGTCACTGGCCCTGAGCATCCCCCTCTAGATAAACCTGCTTTTATTGGGGGGTTGGAGTAGGTGACTTCCACAGGCTCCTTCCAGCACCAGCAGTTCTGTAATTCTGTGACTCATTTAGCATGAGCAGGTTTAGGTTTGTTTTTTTCACAGAAGAGAATATGAAGCTATTTTCTGTAGGAACAAAGCTGTAAGTACAGGAGGCAGTGTAAAATTAAGTGCAATGACAGGTCTGAGCTCATGTGGCTGATTGTATCAGCTAGGGCATTAAAATGCTGAAATCAGTCTTTTATAATTTGAAAACTTAGGAATACAGTCACATCTCATTCTGATCCAAAATCTATTTAAAATGTGTGTGAAAATAGCATTTTTTTTTTGTTTTTGTTGGGAAATAGTATTGAGGTGCATCAGGGTAGTTACTGGATGATCATCCTGTGAGCCTTAAACTTTCTGAAAAAGAGTATTATGGAGCCAAACAAATGTCTCTTGGCATCAGATCTTTAAGTATCTCTTTATTTTTGGGGGTACTCCAGGTGGAGTCTCATGAGAGGGCTGATATTTGTATAGCCTTTTTGGAGTAGATTTTTCATGGCTTCTGCTTACAGCTGTTCTTTTGAGATGGTGTTTATTTGGGAATGCCAGAGACGGAGTTCCATTCTCCCTCACGCTGGCAGTGGGAAGACACTCGGTCCTTTTAGCCTTCTGGGGAAACATGACGGTCCCGGTGGATTTTGGTAGAACCAGCTGAGCTGTCTGACGAGGTGTGCAAGCAGCCAGAGAGACGAGACACGCAGAACTCTGTCGCAACCTTTCCTCTAACGTTTGTTAGCCTCCCGTCACGCCGTTGAATGCTCATTTGACTTGCAAGCTCCAGTGAAAAATTCTTACTACCTGCCGTCTAGAAACACAGCAGGCAATACCGATGGACTGTGCAGAGGAATACAAAACAGCAGCGCTGTTTTATGACTATGTTCACAGTAGATGAATGACATCCAAGCTCTATCCCAAGGTCAAGCCATTCTATACTCCTAATAATTTAAAATGTGCAAATGCACAACACAAGTACCTTAAGGTGAGAAATGATTCCGTTGCCTATCCTGATGGAGTTTGAGATTGGCGTGTGTGTTTTGACTCCAAAGTGACAGAAGTTTTTTTTGCTCATGTTAATTTCTTACAGGAAAAAAAAAAATCTCTTAGGCAAATTAGAGTATCTTCTGGCTGCTTCTTAATCTTCAATGTGTTTATCCTCACAAAGTATATTAAGAAGTTGGAAGACATTGCTTGCATATACAGTTGGAAAATGAGACCCACAGTGGGTAGGGCTCAGACTTTTAAGCATAATTAGGTTTTTTTTTTTTTATTTGCACCCACTCGATGAAAATGAGCCATGAAAGTAAATCCATCATAGCTTTTAATATGTAGTTAGAGTCTATCACAGGAAATCTGTGATAGACTAGGCCCTTGGGCTGACATCCTTCCCTGCTACTAAGCACAGGCCTGTGCCCCCCAAACTTGCATGTAGTTCTCCAAGCTGCTGTTGTTTTGGTTGAGAACAGAAGAGATTTTGTGGAGGATGATCTACAGAAGGAGGAGGATGATTAAATCTGAATTCTGACCGAATTTCACTGAATTTTTACAGTTGGAAGGGACCATAGAGATCATCTACTCCAACTCCCCTGCTGAAGCAGGATTGCCCAGAGCTAGAGCATGTTACTCAGGACTGCATCCAGTCGGGTCTTGAACATCTCCAAAGAAGGGGACTCCACGACGTCCCTGGGCAGCCTGTTCCAGGGCTCTGTCACCCTCACTGTGAAGAAGTTTTTCCTCATATTTGAGTGGAACCTCCTATGTTGCAACTTACGCCTGTTACCCCTCGTCCTCTCACTGGCAACTACTGAAAAGAGTCTGGCTCCCCCCTCCTTCAACCCACCCTTTAGATACTTATAGGCATTGATAAGGTTTGGGTTAGATTTGCATGAGACATTTGTGTCCCTAAATCCAGAGTTTAAATGCCTTATGCAGATGCTTCTGGATTCCCCAGTCACTTAGGTTTTAGAGAGGTGCTCATGTACATGTTCAACGTCTGCAAAACCATACTGAGGTCCCTGAAGCAATATGGTCCATGGTGTGGACCTGACGTGTCTGTGAATGTATCCTCATCAGAGGAGAGACTTCCCCGCTGATACGTAATTTATCCTGAGTTGTTAGTCCATCTCTACTAAAAGAAGCTATTGCAACAGGAGACAGGGAAGACCTACCTCAAAAATTCCCTTTGCTGGTGGACAAGATCATTGCCTGAAAGGTGAGAAAGCTCATTTCAAATCCCTGCTCCAAGTCAGGCACAGCAAGGGGCTGGATTTAATACTCTTCACACTATGAAATTATTGGTGACTGTATCTCCCGTGGTTTCTTATGAGGCAGGATTTTCTCAGGATGCTGAGTGATGATGCTCTTTGGGAGAAATGTTTACATGTGACTGCGGGGAGGCTCTGGAGTCATCAGGAAGAAAAAAAAAAAAAGAAAACCCCAACTCTTAATAAACTCCATTGTAAATTTCCGTTCCTGGGAAGGCAGCTCTCTGGTCCTGGGAGCTGGTGCTCACTGGCAGCCCTTTGTGGCCTCCTCCTTTTGTCCAACCGCAAGCTCATCCCTGACCTTGCTGGTCGGGCTTTGGTGGAGGCTGAGCCAGTTTCTAACCAAATGGAGAGTATCTAGGCACAAACTGCTTTCCACTTGAGCGCATAGTCAAAGACTTAATTCATATATAGGTGGCTGAAGAGGATACCAAGAAGCCATCTGACTGATGGCATCCTGTGACAGTGGTGTGGCTACCCCAGGGCACTGCTGGCAGACAGGGCAGGGAGGGAAGGCTCAAAACCCATTAATCTCCCTCAGAAGTCTGTGCCAGGCAGATCCGTGTCTAGTCTGGATTCTCTACCTGGAATATCTACTTAAGGAGAAACATGAGATGTACCAAGACTCTTTGGGACGCTGAGTGATTCAGTGAGCTGAATTTTAAAGACCACCAGCAACACTGGTGCTCCATTTCAGTAAATTTTGAAGAAAAGAGGAAGATCCTAATTAAAAGATTGTATGTTGTTTATCTTGACATCCAAAGAATTACTATCCTAATATTCCGGTGGGGCTGGAAATAGCTCAGTTTATGAATCCAGTCATTGAAAGTATGATCACATAAATGAGAGATCATAATAACCTGAGGGCACTCTAACCTGGTAAATGAAATGTAATTGTGGTAGCTGGAGGAGCAGATTTCCCCAATAAGAGCTTGCATGTCAGGAATATGTTTTGAATACACCATACTTTGCCTACGAGGTCAGGAGTGATCCTCAAGAGTTTTACTGGATGATATAATGGAGTTTGTATATTGGCAGAGCTTATAGGATCAATAAGTAAAGATACTGCATTGCAAGCTGTGAATTAACGATTGCTGCAAAGAGTTGTCACTCTGAGTGTGCAAATAAAAGAATTACAGCCTAGCTGTAACTTGTAATGCTCATTGCTAAAAGCCATGTTTGGAAATTTTCCTGGATAGGATGTTTTAAAAAACCCCACACAATCCTACGTGCTTTAAAAAAAATTATTTACAGCTTTAACATTTTTATAAAATACAATTATGTAAATGTCATATCTCAGGACATAATACCTGAAGCAGTAAATTCCCTGTCCTCTAGCAGAAAGACAAAACCTCCATGCGGAAGTGCTAACTTCAGTTTTTGGGACCTGCCTTGCACAGCCTGGGAGGCTGCGGGTGCATCAATGAGTTTGGTTGGGAAAGAACCCAATTTCCTGTTTGGTATGAAATGAAGTTGAAAAGTACTAAAAATGGCAAGCAGCCCACCCAAAAGTCTGCAGAGGAATTTACAGATGTGTGTGCTTTCAAATAAATTTATTTTACCGCAGCCAGTAATGAGTCAAGTTTTAAACACAAAGTCTACAAAATTATCCCTTATCTTGTAACTTTGCCAAAAGTAAGAGAAACACAGATCGAGAGGTCCTCCGGGTAAGTATTTCTGGTGTCATCCTTAATCTGCTCACCTTCGATAGCTGAAACCCAGTTAATGACTTAAAGTTACTAAAGACATTCCTCAAGTAAAATATTTTGATATAGACGTTAAGAAAAAAGTACATGTGAGACAAGGGACTTCTGTTTTTTGAAACACCAGAGCTGTTTGCAGGAAAGACCGTTTTTAAAGAATATTACAATTGTCTTGGACATGTAATTTACTGAAAGTTAGGGAGGAAAGGTATTTTGTGGCTGCTGTCAATCTGGGTTTCTCTGGATCTTACATTTGGTACATTTTTTTTTTGTTTCTTTCTTTTCTCTGTATTTTAAAGCCCGTTTTAATCTAGGTTATGGAGGCTGCCAGTGAGGGGTGCTAAATACCCATCCTGGAGAGGCTGCAGCTCCTGGAGCTGTGTCTTGCTGCAAGCCAAAAATTATGTTTAAGCATAAAAGCAAACCCCCAGGCAAAAGAAAGCTGTGAAAGCCCCTCTTTATAAAGTCAAAATCAAAGAATCGTCAGGATTTTACTCCTCAGAAGCAGCCAGGGTGGAAAAATTCTCGGGTGGTTTGAAGTCTGTGAGAGTGCAGTGGCTGGGAGGATTCAGCAGCATGAGATGTGCAAGGTTGGCTGGAGAGGCTAAGGTCTTGGGCATGAGTAACCTGGGGGCAGAGAGGAGAGCTGCCCGGGTGGGCATGGCACGGTAGTAGTGAAAAACTTGACCTTCCCAAGGTGGGGAGTTTCATACAGTGTATTTTAAAGCTTAGATGCTGAATAGGAAGACTGTCTTGTCTTAGTTGACAACTATGTGAGAGATTCTTTTGATTTAGACAAGTTTAACAGTGTACTTTCTCACTGTGGACATTTTGTTTTCTTCTAATTCTAGATATAATAGCATATCCTTCCTCTTTCATGTTAGCTGCTTGCTCACTAAATCTTCTGGTGAAGGTTCTTAGCCTTAGAGCTGAAAACGTGCATTACCTAAGTCCAAAAGAATACTCTTTGGAAATATAACTCAGTGGTTTCCACCCCCGAAGCATCCTTCAAAGTAAAAGCTGCACAGCTGATGTCCCTGCCCTGGTGCATTGACACTGGAGCTGGAAGGGATGTTGGATCCATCAGGCACCGTGCGGATGCTCTCTGCTTCCTGATGCAATGCTCTGTAGCAGCATCTCAGGTTGGATTTGAAATTAGGGGAAATGG
>JAHREE010000279.1:3694511-3893585 GCA_033628505.1 Tringa tobata | reverse complement strand
GGAAGGAGGAGAGCAGAGCAGCAAACATCTGCATTATGCCTCCACTCCCCTGCGTGTTAGTGCTGGGGGGATTTTGCCACCAGCATGGTCAGGGAGCAGTATTGATAACCATCCCAAGGGAGGGATGGGGGAGTCCCACCACGTACCACTGGGGCCACCCGCTTCCACTTTTGCTGCCGGGGATTTTTGTCTGCTCTGCAGTTTGCTTCTCTTTCCTCTTCCCCCTCTCTCACAGCTTTGCTGCAGCCTTTCTCTTGCTGGCTGGGGCTGTCTTAAGAGGTTTAAGGAAGGACTTGGTGCTGCTGGACGAGAGCAGCTTGACCAAGAGCAGCCACATTGAAAGGAGATGAAATAACTCCCAAGTCTTAGTGACTCAAGGGCAGCTGCATGGGTTGCTGGGTCCAAGTTCTGTTTGTGAAGGACTCCAGTCCCAAGATGCTGCAGCAGTTCTCCTGGAGACCCCTCACGGTACTGGTTTGGTTCTCTGGCTGTGCAGGTGAGGAGGGATGAAAGCTCTGGATGCAGGTGGCGTTAGCATTCGTTGCAGACTGCAGAGGTCTGCATCACTAAATAAGCCCGTGGTTATTCCTCCTCTGCTGGGGGGTCCTGGTGCACCCTGCTTCTGCACCGTCGGCTTTTACTGCCCTCCCACTCAGATTTCCCATGCAGGCTTGTGGTCTCCTGGTAGCTGCCCCCACCAGCCCTGTGACCAATTTGTTTCCCTCTGTGTCCCCCAGCTGCTGCTCAGCCCGGAGCAAACCCATGGTGAGGAGAAAGCATGGGGTGGCCTCGGCAGTATCGTGGTGGTGCCAGGGCCAGGCACGGCAGCGAGGCAGCTGATCTGAGCTCTCATCTCTCTTCCTGGATTGAAAACACTTGATAAGCATTTGAGAAAAGGAAAAAAAAAAGAGGAGGAGAAGAAAGACGTTTGACACGCTTAAAAAAAAAAGAAAAAGACCTGTCCAGGACTAGGTTATAAAAAGTATTCGGTTAAAAATAGAAGAAATACTTTAATAAAACGCAAGTCAATATTGTGGCAGATTAACTTTTGAAAACCCGAGGTAAGAACTGAGTTACACTTATTAGGATATGATGGAGATTTAAGTGAGACATTAAAGAGATGTGTTCCGAGTAATATATTGGATTTGCTGTAATTTTATTAAGTCAGAGGCAGGCCTGGCACCGTGCCTTCCTTCACTTTGCTACTGCATCATACGAGCGCTTGATGTTGTCAAACAAGGGAAAGGAGCGGGCACCAAGGATGGATTTTTAATTTCATATTATCACAGTTTGGCCCAAGGAAAGGTGCTGGCTTAGAGGAGCTAAAATCAGGCCTGAAACCCACCTAAATAGAAAACCGACAGTTCTTACATCCTCAGATATTACTGGCATTGCTATCCAGCACCACGGAAACAGATTTATGTTTAAATCACATCACTCTGCTCAGTGAGGATGGTAGTTTTAGACTTGCAACAAAGGTCTTTTGTGCTGTGCTCCTCTTAAAAACGTGACTTTAGGGTCTCCTCTATTCACTTGTGGTTACGCTCGGTCCGTTGGAAGAGCCCGTGCTGCCACGGTGCCTCCCGTACGATGGCAGAGGGACGCGGTGAGAAAACAAAGAAAAACTCTAATCTGCATCAAGCCATAACAAAACTAAATTTTGCCTTAACTGTGTTCGGTTCTTCTGCCATCGCACGCCAGAGGCTTTTTTTTCCTAATTGAAAATGATAGCTCCCCGGGTGCCGGGGAGTCATGTGGCAGCTTTTTATTGCCGGGTGGATTATGTGCCCGCTATATTTCACACACCGCCTGGAGAAATGCGGCAGATTTTATTGATATGAGGGACAGTCCCTCATCTTTTTTTTTTTTTTCTGTCTCTCTCTTATGCTTGTGTCCTTAGTGTAGCTCATTTCCAATTTTATTAACATCTGGGATGTGATAGGTAGGCTTCAATACCAAAATTAGCAGAGAGCTCAAGAAGAAAAATTCCCTGATGCTTGGATTACAGGGATGTGCATGCATGCGCTTCCACTATTTTAGTAAAGGAAAATTTGGGAGAAAAAAAATATCCTCTGAATTTTTTTGGCCATGAAAAAGTCAAAGAAAAGAAATTAATCTGTCCTCAAAAAGGTTAATTTAGTCTATCAAACCAAGGAGATTAATGGAAGTGCAAAACCTAATATAGTTTAGAAACTAAGTCAGCTTTAGAAAGCAAGATAAGGCTAATGACAAAATAAATCACTTTATAACCATTTAACAAGAAGAGTTTACGACTAATGAGTTACTGGGTGGGTGTCCCTTTTCAAGCTGTGGCCGTGCCCCAGTGAGGATGGGCCAGCAGCTCCCTTGTTCCCGGGACAGCCACTGGGATTGCATCTTTGTGTCCTGCCAGGGTCACACCAAACCCGGGGGATGCTCTACCCAGCATCACCAGCCACAAGCAGCAGGGCTGTGGGCCAAAGGTTCACTGCATGAATCTTTATTTAGACAAAGCAAAGCGGTGCTTTTAACAAATCGTCTTGGGTAAAACTTAGTCTTAATTGGGTATGTGTTTCCAGAGCACTTTACTCTCCTCTGCTCAGGGTAAATGTATGGAGGTGTAACATTGCAGTGGCTCTTCATATTAAGCCATGGGAATTGCTCAAGAATGCATTTTTCTGCCTTTAAATCTGAATGAACACTGCCCTATTTAATGAAGGGCTCTTCTATGACAACTGGAGAGTGGAAGGAAGGACTTATTTTTTTGTTTCATTTTCCGCTTAAAGTGCCTGTTCCATATTCCTCTGACATTAAATAGAAAGTTTGGGCATTGGATCATTTTGTAAATGAATCCTATTGCTGCATCTCCAAACTTGGAGGACATCATCGGAGTAAATCCAGAAGCTGCCAGAAGGATCGTGCCCTTCAGACCCCGGAGGCGTTTGCAGCTCAGACCCCAGGGTGGCTTCCTTCAAGTTCCCAGCCTTGCTTTACAGCCAGAATCTGAAACTCTTGCAACACAACCCCCTCTAAGGCCAGCACAGGTAGTCCCGGACCGGCTCAAATAGCATCAATCAAAACAGCACACAGCCCCGCAGCACTGTGAGAGCTCGGCGAGAACGCCTGGCTCTTTTAGGGGCTGCTGCTAAGGTAGCGATGGTGATATATAAATATAGATGTAAATACATATATGCATGTGTATGTACGGTTTATGTGCGTGTATATATATGCGTATTTATCATGGTAGTGAAGGCAAGATCCATCCTGTTGGACTTGTGCAGCCACCTGCGCTGCCGGGTGCAGCTCGCCGCCGGCAGAAGCAGTAGCTGCTGGCTTTCCTCAGCTCGCCCGCTCACAAGAGCTGCAGGGGAGCAGCCATGTCGTCAGAGCCTTTTGAAAATCACCTGCTGTATTTTCTAGCAACAGTAAGTTAAACAGGAGCTCATTAATTGGCCAAATCTGCAAAACCGTCTTTAGTCCTTCTCCCTTGGTGTCCCTTTGGAGGGATGTCCTGGCTGGTCCATAAAGGTCTCGGTCACAGGAGCAGAGCTGGTGGGTGAAGCCGAAATCCCGGCTGCCCCCTGAACAAAGGGCAGAGCCTCCTGGATTGAGCTACAGTCATCAGTCATTGATTTCCCTTCCTGAAAGTCCAGGTCGCCCCTGGCGTATTCACTTACTTTCAAATGTCCTTTTAATCGTAGATTTGGGTGAGTTATGTGGCTATTCCCCACCAAATGGTCTGAGGGCCCGACAATTTATACACACACAACTTGTGTCACATTTACAGATCTATTGCCTTTTTCCTGTCTTGTAGAGATTCATGCGTATTTTTCTGCATGAGACATATTTAAAACGGAAAATAAAAATAACACATTAATCCTTTCCTTCCTCTGCCTCCCAGATGAGCAAAACTGTTGGAGGAAACTCAAAACGGTTCCTTAATTTATGGAGAAATGCAGAGGCCTAAATCAAGCTCTGAGAAGATTAGGTTACAGGCTTTCAGTGGAAAAACTTCAGGGAGACCAATTCTGCGAGCTGCTGAAAGCTTGGAGTTGTTGAACCCCCTGAGCTGCCGCAGACGCCTCTTCCCTCCGGGATGAGACTAAAGAAAACTATTGCCTTCCCCATGGAAAACGCCAAGGTGGTACAAAAGCCAGTGCAAGATCTCCTGCCCACGTGGCGAGCTGCTGGGGATGCCAGCCCTGGTACCCACCGTGCCTCACCCTGGAGCTTGGCGCCGTAGTGTGGAGGAACGTGCAAGAGCCACGTGCCGAGCAGGTTTGAAGGCTTTGGCTTCTGCAGTAACATTTTTTACAACCGACCAGAGCAAAGGCTGCTGCACACCCAACGGGGGACAACCACCTAGAGAGATAAGCCCCAGCAGATGGTGGCCTCTTGGGAAGCCGATGGTGTCGGTTGCCTTCAATTTTTCAGGCGTTTCCTGTTATTGCTCCTGCGTGAGAGCGGTGGGGATGCCTGGGCAGTGCTGCCACGTACGAAGCTGCTAATCTAACAAGAGAAATAGGCCAGGAGTGCAGCAAATGTTTTTTTGCCTCTCCGAGGCACCGCAGCGTGTTCTATCAGAGGAGAACAAGCTGGGAGCAATAGACATAACAGGATTAAAATGGTGCTGCTCTGTCATTTTCCACGCTAAGCTGAGTGCCTGGGAGCCGCTGAAATACGGCTGAAATGCTGCTGTGCTACATCTTGTTTAAAAATGTGATTTGTTAAAAGGAAACCCCCGAATAACTGAGTCTGGTCCATTAAAATAATATGTAAACACTGGCCCCACAGTTTAACCGTCACACATTTTGATAGCCTTTAGGAACTGAAAGGCAATTCTTGCCCCTCTCTCTATTATCATATAACCTCATCAGAAGACAAACAGCCTCCTTACCCCCAAACATTTTGCAATTTGCATTTAGATTGTTCGGTGCCAATGTTCAGGATAAGATACTTCCCAGCTCTGTCAAACAAAACCTGACTGTCATTTAGCAGCGTGGCAGTCAATTTATGTTTCCATTAATGCAGATCCCAGGCAATTATCTGGGGAGGGGAGGGGGGAAACCTTAACAAATTGCCCCCCCTCCCCCGGTCTTCTAAGCTGATTTTCCAGTGGGCAACTGGAGGGCAAATTTGACATACCCATGAGGAAGAGCGAGTAAATGCCTTTCTGCTACCCCTGGGGAGAAGGAAAAGGGGGGGGGGGGGACGACAAGCTCCTGGACCCCTTGGCTGTGTGGCATCACTCATAAGGGCCATCCCTGAACATCTCACTGAGGCAGTGGTGATGTGGGGCAGGGACCTGACACTTGGGTCAGGGATGGCAATGGGGACATGTCAGGCTTCGACTCCCAGCCTGATGGAGTGATGGAGCTGGGGCCCCAGCAGGTTTCCTCGGGGCTGGTATGGCATGTGTCCACCCAGCCAGGCACTGTCCAGTCCTCGTAGTCCCCTGGACTGTGCCTGCACCCTCCTTGGGGATCCCAGCCCTGCTTGGCTGGGTGGGACAACAGAGGACATGTCCTCCTGGTGATGGGACTGCCCTCCACCGCTGCCACTCACACCCAAAGCTGCATGCCTGGGGGCTGATGGTGGGCTGCATGTGCTGACATAGTTAGCATCAGCTTTAGCAAGCTCTTGTGCAGATGGAAAATGCAAATTTAATATGTTTTCCTTCTCTGACAGTAAGTTGAAGATACTTCTTCCTTCCCTCCTGTCTTAATGTCCTCATTTCTCCTCTGCCCCACCACTTAGCTCCCTGTCACTGCAGAGCTCCTCACAGGGTGCACCTGGGCAACAGCAACCTCACCACTGAAGGAATCTCCCCCATTGCTCATGCCCATCTTTTCCTGGGGGGCAGCCAGCACCTTGCCCATCTGCGCAGCACCGGTGGCACCGACTAAGCCCAGGGTTTCCCTCGGCATGGCGTTTCCCCATAGACACCCCTAACTAAAAAGCCACCCCCTTCTTTCCATTGCCCTCCCTATGAGGGGCAGCCAGGTACCACCAGGGTGGCACCACTCCCTGGTGAACTCATTGCTTTTGGGCTTCTACACACATGCACACACACACACATACACGCAGGAGTTTTCAAAGGTCATAATCCTGCACACAAGACCATTTCTTTTGCCTTTTCTAAAACACCAGGTCACATCTCAGCTGATGCGAAATAGCCATTTTGTGTTAAAAACACCTTCCAGTGGCTTCCTTGCCAAATTGGTGGGGTGCTGGTTGACTTTCCCTGGAGCTGCGGGGGTCTCCATGGGGTGGGAGTAAAGAAGAGAGACAAGTGGGGCTGGGCTCACCTGCAACTGAGCTGTACCTATAAACATGGGGGGAACACACAATGTGCTACTGGGAGGGGTGAGGGGTCAAGAGGACACCCCTTGGTGCAAGGCCCTTGGTGACCTGGCCCATGGCCCCTCCACAGCAGCATGGGGCAGGTGGTGCTGCTTGGCGGGTGAGAAAAATCAAGTCATGTTCTGAAGGGAGGGGAGAGACCCGCACCCCAGTAATTGGAAATACATCTGCGACCGCTTGGAAAGTTATTTTTGCCACATGAAAGGCTGGGATGAGAGGACAGGGCCTTCTCCAGACTGTATCACCTCTTGGCTTCCCTGCTAGTACAGATCATTTATTTGGTTTGGCAACGACTAGCCAAGCTGTGTAGCTGCCAGGTTCACCATGTTATAAGGAGCTGCTGATGTCAGGAAGAGCTTTTGGCCGCAGGAAAGCCCTGCAGATGTTGTCCAGGTGGTTCTGCTCTCCACGAGCGTTTAGGAATAGTCAAGCCATGTAACAATTTTATGATGATTATTTTTCTTTCGAAACATGACTGGGATTCCTGTCAGGTGCTGGAGCGGGAGCAAAGGGCGGCGTGTGGTGTGAAGGCTGGGCGAGGTGTGCGGTGCGTGCTGGCAGCGCAGGGTGGAGAGCTGCCAGGGGAGCAGGACCCAGCAAAGCGTGGAGGGGACTGGAGCTCCAGACCAGCTTGGAAATAGCTGGCAGGCTCCTCCCTACGGCATTTTGCACCGTGCTGCTTGTCAGGCAGGGCGGCCGGCGAGGCTGAGCAGAGGGAGAGGTGGTGCCTGCCCACGTTCAAATTCTTGCGGTTCCCATGTTTTAAAATTTTGACTCAGGAGCCAACTGAGGCAAAGAGAGACTCGTGCCACCTCGCTGGAGGGGTGGCTGCCTAGAGCAAAGACATCCCTGCAAGCTAGCAAAGCACAGCTATGTGCTCCAGACTCTGGCAATGAATCTCCACCACCTGTGGGTACCCCTTCCTCAAAGGCATCTCAAAGGCATCTCCCAGCTGAATGAAGGCAAACACATCCAGACCCAGCATGTGCTCTCTTGCAAGTGCTCTGCATCCTGCTGCTGGCTGGGAAGCTCAGGCCATGTGCAAATATGGGCTTACACCCCTCACCTGGACTAGGGGGGCATTCGTGGTGCCTCGGGTACAACTTACTCCTTCCCTTCCTTGGCTGTACATAGACTGGAGAACATGTGGACCTTGTCAGCGCTGTGCCCAAGACATCTCGGGCAGGAGGAAGGGGGTCTTCTTCTGCCCACAAATGTGCTCACCCCCCCACACTGCTCAGGGGACCTCTGAGCAGTGACAGTTGGCTTACTGGGCTGTGAGCACACGTTGTCGGCTCCTGTCCAGCTTTTCATCTACCAGTATCCTCAAGTCCTTCTTGGCAGGGCTGCTCTCAATCCCTTCATCCCTCAGCCTGTATTGATATCAGGAGCTGCCCTGGACCAGGTGCAAGACTTTGGCCTTGTTGAACCTCATGAGGTTCATATGGGCCCACCTTCAGGTCCCTCTGGATGGCATTCTGTCCCTCAGGCTTGTCAACAGCACCACTCAGCTTGGTGTCATGTGCAAATTTGCTGAGGATGCACTCAATCCCACTGTTTATGTCATTGATGAAGATATTGAACAGTACTGGTCCCCACAGGGACCCCTGGGGGACACCACTCATCACCGATCTCTATCTGGACATTGAGGTGTTGACCACTGCCTTCTGGATGTGACCATCTAACCAATTAATCATCCATTGAACAGTCCACCCATCAAATCCATCTCTCTCCAATGCAGAAAGAAGGATGTTGTAGGGGACTGTGTCCAAGGCCTTACAGAAGTCAAGACAGATGACATCCATAGCTCTTCCCTTGTCCACTGATGTAGTCACTCTATCATGGAAGGCCACTATGTTGGTCAGGCAAGACTTGCCCTTGGTCAAGCCATGCTGGCTGTCTCGAATCACCTCCTTGTCCTCCATGTGCCTCAGCATAGCTTCTAGGAGGATCTGTTCCATGATCTTCACAGGCACAGAGGTGAGGCTGACAGGTCAGTAGCTCCCAGGGTCTTCCTTTCTACTCTTTTTAAAAACGGATGTGATGTTTCCCTTTTTTCAGTCACGGGGGACTTCACCTGATTGCCACGACTTTTTAAATATCATGGAGAGTGGCTTGGTAACTACATCAGGCATTTCCTTCAGGACTCTGGGATGCATCTCGTCAAGTGGCATAGACTTCTCTATGTTCAGGTTCCTCGGGTGGTCACCAACCTGATCTTCTCTTAGAGTGGGAGGGACTTTGCTCCCTTAGTCCCTGCCTTGCAGCCCGTTCACTTGTCAGGTGTGGGAAGAGAGGCTGCCAGTAAAGACTGAGGCAAAAAAAGTTGTTAAGAACCTCAGCCTTCTCCTCATTCTTTGTTACCAATTTGCCATTTTTGCTCATCAGGGCGGTACACTTTCTTTGACCTTCCTTTTCTTGCTGGCATACCCGGAGAAGCCCTTATTATTCTTTGTGTCACTCGCCAAGTTCAGCTCCATCTGCGCCTTGGCCTTCCTGACCCTATCCCTGCACAACCGGGCAGCATCCCTATACTCTTCCCAGGACACCTGTCCCTGCTTCCACTGCCTGTGCCTCTCTTTCTTGCCCTTTAATTTGACCATCAGGTCTCAACTCAGCCATGCTGGTCTCTTGCCTTCCTTTCTTGATTTCTTACACCTGGGGATGGAGAGCTCTTGCACGCTTGGGAAAGCGTCCGCAAAGTCTGCCAGCTCTGTTCTGCTCCCTGAGGACAGTTTCACAGGGGGTTCTATTGATGAACTTCTTGTAGAGCTGGAAGTTTGCTTTCCCAAAATGTAGAATGTAGGGTCGACTCAAAAGAAGCAGGGTTTGCAGAGGGGTCTTCCCTGTTTTCTTTGCAAACCTCAAAGCCACTTACATTGCTTGTTCACTTTGCCATCTAATAGAGAGAGAAACCTCAGTCAAGTTGCCTTAATGTTTATTTTATTTAAAGAATCAGAAACACAGTCATTGTAGTTCATTTGTACTCATATCTGCCAACATCTCCTAAATCACGTTAACATTCATGTATAACAAAAACATTTTCTGAGCTGTGCAAAGTTCAAAGGAATTGTTCAATTACTTGAACCCATTTCTAGAAGAGCAAACCTGGCATTTTACAAACTGAGGCCTCCAGAAGGAGTCTTTTCTTTTGTTCCCCCCACTGTAGGAGATGCAGATGCCCCCTTCTCCCCCCTTCCCTGGTACGATAGGTAAAAATTAGACCACAGTACGAGTCGAACCTCTCTCAGTCCAGGACTTTCCAAATGACACTGGGTCACTGGGTCACATTTTCATATCACTGAGCTGTATTAAGTTCTGCACTTGTGCTCCTGGCATGGGAGCGATTTGTCCAAGAAGATTACTCAGTAACCCAAACTGTGATGATAAGCAATAAACAGGGGCCAGAAACAGCTGTTATCAAAATAGAAACGCTCACCCCCTCCAAATATTTTTCATTGCAGGAGGTGTAACTGGAAGGGTTGTTGTCCATTAAAAAACCCATCATCCTCCCTGCAAAACATATTTTAAAGCACTGATTTCACGACACGACATATGTGTGTTTTCCTTGATCTTCTCACACACCAACTTTTGTCCTGTTAGAGTTAAGCATGAAAAGGTGGAAATCTGGAACCATTTTAGATCTGGCTAAACACAATAGGCAGCAAGCAAGCCGTCATCCTGTTTCGTTTTTCTGAGTGTAGTAAATACACCCACGGAACAGAATTTTAAGAGAGCTTTAAACACTGTAACTTGTCAGAAAAATTCTCCTCATCTCTGACAGACCTAGCCCAGAATTTTTATTGGAATTGATAACAAGCATTTTGGTGTTGCTGACTTGCTAACTGTGCATGCAGTTTACTGTTTGTGGTGCAGTGACACCAGTTCTGATCTGGGCCAAATAAGTGGACAGATATGGCTCTAGTCTCAAGCAAGTCTTTCCAGAAGACATTTCTTCAGTCTCTTATTGGTTATAAAAAGGCAATTTCCTCTCAACAGTAACTAAACTTTTAGTGGCTGACTCATTACAATCTGGAACATGAACAAATGCGGCAACGTTAAGTATAAAAAGAAACACCCTGAAAATGATGCCTCCCTGTTTGAAGGTGCTATACTTGGCCATGGACTGTGTTTCTGGAATCGGTTTGTTACATGTGACAGCAAGAAGAAACTTATTTTACAGAGAACAAAGTCACGGAGCTGAACTTAAACAGGAACGCTCACTTACATGGGTTTTGATATGTACTAGTATACACGGCTTGAATGAAAACAAAACTTACACCTTCGCATATGAAATACCGGTAACGCAGTAATGATGTTCACCCACTGGGCCTCTTCCTTTTAATAAGATCATCTCCAGGTTACAGTGCCTCCGACACGCTTTTAAACGACCACCACATGTGGGCTTTGGCCAACAGCCAGCCGCTGGCAGAGGCAAGGTACGGATACAGCTACGAAAAGCCTTTCATCACGTTTCATTCCTCAAGAGCTGATGTCTTTTTAAATACTCTCACAATCATATTGTGGAATTTTTTTCTCATTCTGCTTCATACGAATAAGCGGCTAAACTCACTTTACATTTATTGCACCTTTAAGTCCCTGGTAGATGGAAGCTTATATTGCCTGATATGGTTTGTATAGTAGCTTGACCATGTTAGGAAATCGAACAGTCTCCAGAACTGTACATTTCTACAATAAGAAATCACATCTCGATAACGCTAATTACAGCCGTCGCAGATCAGCTCTCGTCTCTGGGATGCAACGACAGAGGAAAACTCCACGGTCCCTGCGCGTGCTAGAACCTGCAGTGTTCTTCTTATTGCCATGAAAAAGTCAATTAAAACGACTCCTCTGGGAATTACTTCCAATTCTGGAGTAATTATCACTCCCCAGACAGAACGCTGTGCTTCAGCGTGGGTCTTCAGCCACTCTAAATACGTAGGAGAGAGCGAGTGTGTGCGTGTTGCACAGACACGCTCCCCTATGTATATTTATCAGAGCAGCTTTTTCTCTTTTCCTCTACGAAGCACGAACAAGCAGTCTGATCTCGATCTTCAGGTACGTTTCTAATTTCATATGTTGAACACAAATCTTGTTGCAGCCTCTCTGTTTAACCAAATCAAATCTTTAACCATTAAAAAAAATAGCACCAGATGTATGAAAAAGAGGAAATGTCTGATCTAGTAGGAATATATATAAAGTAGAGCAATTTTTACAGTAAAAAGGTACGTCATACAAAAAAGCGATGGAAAGTGATACCGAAGGACAAAAATCCATGCTGCATATAATAAGGGCAGAAGACAGGCAAAAGGGATTCTGCTCAAATAACCACAGTTTAATGGTGGAGCTGTACTTCCTCCAGGACCTCCCCGGCGGCAGCGCCGGGACACCGGGTGGTACGGGACTCTGAGCACTATCACACTCACTGACAAACTTGCGCAGCATATCTTTGAGGTATATAGAAAGCATGACATTAACGTTTTGGACTCTTCCTTCTCTCTTGCACGATGACGCACCGATCTTCAGCTGGGGTTTCCTCCCCCCTCCCCCTCCCGCTTTTTCCCTCAGGAAAAACAAAATCCCAGTTTAAGAGCTTCCTAGCACACCTCCTTCAACTCTCAAATCCATCTTGCATAGGCCAGTAATAAGAACACTGCAGCTCTGACAAATAAGTTACAGCAATATAACAACTTTCCTCTTAATTCTTTTTTTTTTTTTTAAAGATATCTTCTCTATAATTTACACAAAGGGTTAACAGCCAGAGTTTAGGTTACGTACAGTCCAGATGGGCGTCCTTTCAGTCTGTGATTCCAGGTGGAAGGCACTACTTCAACATACCACTGTATGCACCGCACGCGGTCTCAGGAGCACAGCGGGACACTGCGTCTCCGGAGCTGTAGACTGAAGGGCCTGGGGGGAGTCTTTGGAAATAAAAATGGCAGTGGTTATCAGTCCAGTTTCCCTTTGCTGTCTCTTCTTGTGCTATGCAGTTTCCCCTGAAAGCTCCTCCAGTTGAGAGAGCGGCGAGCCGTCCTCAGAAGCTCTCGACAAAGCTCCCCGGGAAGAGGCCCGTCCTGCCGTTCCTCTGCAACGTCCCTTTGTACCAGCCGTCCTCCCGCTTCTTGTGCACAAACACAATGTCACCCTCCTTCAGTTCGATCTCAGCCTCACTCTGCGGTGGGTATGGGACGACAACGCGGTACCTTTGGAGACAAAACCACAAAGATCTGCTCAGCCAGCAGGAGCAGCCAGGGACCACGTGGCCGGCAACTCTACCAGGCCAGACATTTGACTGGTTTTACACTGACTTGAGCCCCCACCTTCACGGATGCTCCCCTGGATGTGTAAGCAGAGGGGCTGGCTGTCAGGAAAGGAACCACCACCCCCTCCAAATCCCACGGAGGGCACCTTAGAGGTTCCTCACGGTGACACCTGCAAGCCGCTATTGACTACTGAGGTCCTTTCCTTATTTCTGGTGCTGACCTGTAAAGCCAGCCCTGCTTTCAGGCTCTTTTTCCCCAGTATGATGGGGAGATCTCTGGCCAACTTGACTTGAGGGCTTGATGGGGACGTACTCTGGAAACAGACCATGAAAAGGGAAGGTATTGTCACACGCTGGGACTACTCATGGCAGTCCCTGCTCCCAGTCACATACTGAGCCTCTGCCAGGGACTCGCCTGCTTTCTCCCGGCATTGCATCTGCCTCTGCCATAATGTGGACTGCACCTGCTCCATCCAAAAACGGGGTCTGCAGTGCTCCTACCAACTGTCTGTGATATAGACAGAGATTGGCTAAAGCAGTTCACATTTTTCTTCTAATTATTTGTCTTGGGAAGGTACTTTGGGTCCCTCAAACCTGGGGAAGGGAAGCTAAAATGAAGGGCTATCAAATGACTTCAGAAGCACCCTCCAAACCAAGAGGGACCCCCTGTCCTGAATCATTTGCAGGGCTCTCCAGGAACTTAGCTTTGAAGTGTCACTTTGTTTTAATGAAGTAATGAAGGGTCTGATCCTGATACAGCTGTTCTGCACTCAGGTTTATCAGCAAGTGTCCTCCTGAGAGCACAGTCTGCGCCCTTTTACATCGGTGCACTTGTGTGCAGAGCAGGGAATGTATTTCTGCTGCACTGGTTTGTTTCTTCAGCACATGTACTTTTGCAGTCATCTGGCATTTGCTTAACAATCAATAACTGTCCTGCTAATTGCAAAGTAATGAATATAGTAAGATGGTTAAAAGATGCCAATTGATTACTTAAAGCCTATCTCCCGAGGATTAATATTTCCACAACCACTGCATGGCCACTGATGCCTCAGTCATGCTTGTTATAAGGCATGTATTTATTTCAAATAATATCCTGTCCTCCAAGACTGAATTCAATGTGCCCTGAAGGCTCTGGAGCACTCCCATGAGCCATTCCCAGTGAGATGGTACCAAAGCAAAGGACTCTCCACTGTCAGTCACTAATTTTCTTTTCAGATGTTGCTCGTGACTAAGGTTCTGAAACTAGGGGCTCCACACTGAAAACACCAGCTCTGGCTCTATGTTTAGATGCCTCCACGGCCAATCATGCTATTACTTGGAAAAGCTCTAAAACCTGACTACAGCCTTTTAATCTTGACACAGCAACACAGTCATGTAGAAAATATATGTGTTCAAGTGCCATTGAAAATCTGCCGGTCTTCTCCATCCCTCAGTCAATAAATCTAGTTGTCACTTCCTTCCTCTGTGGAAAAGCAAGTAACAGAGGTTGATACGTGTGCTGCTGGCTGCCTGCAGGAATATGGTCTATCACGCTATCATCTGAGGAACTGCTACACTTATATTATGAAGCTTTGCCAATTACAGCCATTATGCAAATGAATGCACACATTATTTCAAACACTCTGCTGCAGTGTTGATTAATTAAATTATCAGAGTGGAACAATTGTAGCTAAGATGATGCCAAGTTTCAGATCTCGCAACTCTACGCGCAATCACAGAGCACTGGATCTCTGGACCAGAACCTCTCAAGAGGCTTTCAGAAAGAAGAGGGTCAGACCTCAACAGCAATCAGGTGGTGCAGAAGCACTTGCAGACCCTTTTGGCAGGTCAGGAAACAGAAACAAAGAAAAAGGTGGTATCTTGGACAGGGTTGCCCCAAAAGACACAGCTGGGACTGTCAACACCTCATGTCATACCTAAGGCACAGAGCCATCCTTTTAAAGCCAGACTACATCCTAAGAGCTGGTAGTCCCTAAATGGTTCAGACAAGGAGAGAGGTGACCACACTCAACAGGAATGTGCCCATCGTCATAAAAGGGCATCTCAGCCCTTTTATCACACAGCATCTCCTTAGAGGTTTAGAAAAATAAATCTCAGTTGCTGCATTACCAAACAAAATACTTTTTCCCATTTAAGGAAACCCCAAATGCTATGGTTTAAATTTAATTAACTATGGTACCTTATAGGATAGCACCAAAGTGTTTTTGATAGAATAATGAAATCTTAGATACGAAAGACCTTGCAAATCAGTTAAGAAATTCTCCATGAGAGATGGAAAAAGATGTTTGTGCTTGTTCCCTTGGGAGGCTTTTGAAGCGGGGCCTGGGACAGGCAGCGGGCAGCAGCACGGCGCCGCTGCTGTGCCGTCCCTCCAGACCTCCAGGTGGCATCTCAGCCTAGTTTATCCTCTGGAACTGAATCGCAAATACATATATTAGCCATATTTTTTTGGCAGAAAAGATTGCTTCTCCCAGACATCCTCCCTCACTCCCAAAAAGGCAGTCCTGTGTACTTCTATTTATATCTCTCCTTTTCATTTCCCCTTTTGTCCCCTCTTTGAGAAACTACTATAAAACTGTAGTTTTCTTACACCAAACTGCTTCCTGGCATTTTAGATGGATCTCAGAGTGATCTCAATTTTGTCTGTGCTACATTACACTTCTAAATTACAGTCTTTTAAAAATGCTAATTAGCTGGGCAACAATTGTGATGACAAGTGTGGCAATCACCTCTCCCTAGATTAACAATGTTTGGTATTTTCTGTTGTAAATCATACTTTCAGATAGTTGTAGTGCTGCCAAATGTTAACCATTTTGGCCCAAACTCTCAAGCAGTTGACTGTGTCAGGCTGAGTCCCACATTCAGCCCAAATGATCTCATCCCCTCCAGGAATAACATGAGGGTTTTTGCAGCACCAGGAGGACCCAGGTGAGGGCTTCCACAAACTGCTCTTGGGTCCCCATACTTAGGAGCAAAGATCTGTCCTGTGGCCCCGCTAGTCTGTCAAGGATGGTGTTCCTTCAATAAATCACCTGCTATCGGTCGGGTTAAGAGCATTCAAACCACCCTGAAATGGCACATGCTTAGTAGAGCCTCGTTTGTAGGGCTACAAAGCTGATTAGGGGACTAGAACATCTCTCTTATGAGGAAAGGCTGAGGGAATTGGGTCTTTTTAGTCTGGAGAAGACTGATGGGGGAACTGATCAGTGCCTATAAATACTTCAAGGGTGGGTGTCAAGAGGATGCAGCCAGTCTTTTTTCAGTGGTGCTCAGTAACAGGACAAGAGGTAATGGCACAAACTTGAGCGTAAGAAGTTCTGTCTAAACATGAGGAGGAACTTCTTTTCTTTGAGGGTGGCAGAGCACTGGAACAGGCTGTCCAGAGAGGTGGTGGAGTCTCCATCTCTGGAGACATTCAAAACCCACCTGGACATGTTCCTGTGCAACCTGCTCTAGGTGGACATGCTTTGGCAAGGGGGTTGGACTAGATGATCTCCAGAGGTCCCTTCCAACTTCATATCATTCTGTGATTCTGTGATTCTGTGACTCTGGGACATGAGCACTCAAGGTAAAATCTCTGATGATTCTTGCTTCAAGATGTCCTAGCTCTGCAGGATCTCAGAGGTTGTGTCTCTCTTCCTTTCCCAGCAACAGGCTCCTCTCATTTTTTTCTCTCACGGCACAGACTTGATGTTGGACTTCTCCACTGCCAGTTGCTATGGGATTCTTGGGTTGGGCACTTCATCCCTAGGATGGGCAGTGGCTTGGGGAGGGTCCTTGGTGCCCAAGACGAAATACATAAAAAGAGGCTGTGAGTATTATCAGTAAGGACAGGGGATGGGGTTTGCATGGGCCGGGATACCTCAGGGAGTTGGAGAGAAGGGTAAGGCAAAGGAGAGGGTAGAGGGAGACAGAGGCTGATGGAAGAAAAACTGGGAGCTGAGGGAGAAATGGGACCATGATGAAAACTGGAAGCCCTGAGAGAATGGGTATGGCTGCTGAGGGGGGGTAGTTGTGCTGAGCTGAGTCTGGGAGAGCAAAGAGCCTTGGTGGGAGGGCGCCTGGGTCTGGGACATGACGTCCTGTGGGGCAGCAGACTGCATGGGTAGAGGCTGACACTGGGGCTGAGGGTGGGACAGGGACCCTGGCAGCAATGATCTCACTGAGAGCCAGGAAAGGTCCATCATCCCTGTCCCTCTGCTGTTAGCAAAGTCCTGGCAATCCCACTGTTCCACATCTTCACAGCACTCATCCCTGCAGTCAAAAGAAACACCTCTCCCTCTCCCACCCAGCTCTCACTTTGCAACTGCTGCTGACATCTGCAAGGTGCAGCTAGGACTCCTAACTTTAAATAGATGTTACATGATGGAAGTTTTGGGTTTGTTTCCTTTAAAAGAGCGAAGTAACTAAAAATGTCATGTACGTAGATGCATAAGGACATCCACTACCTTAACTGAATAGGAATGCTTCACACCCATGTATCTGAAACAGGAACTAAAATTGCCCATGACTTCACTTTTGCTCGTGTGCAATATAATCTCTCATTACATGATTGCATACTATTTTTCCCATAGGATGCCTGCCTCATTGAGTGCACAAATGTCTTGCTCTGGACATGAGTCAAGGCTCTGACATGGAAGAGATGTGTGGCTGCCAAAGCCACTCCATCTTTCACAGAGGTTGGAGGATGTCTAGTGAGTGACCACAGCTAAGCTCACTGAGTAGTTCAGGTGGGGGGGGAAGTGGCTTCTCTGGATCCTCCAGCTGCAAAGCTTCGTGCCACACTTTCCACAGACTCATCTCATGCACCCTAGTTGTGTAGGAGTCAGTTGTCTGCTCTAAATTACTCATGCAGGCCCTCTGTCAGCATGCACAGACAGGCATTGAAGAGTATTGATCAGAACTGATCAATAATTAATGGCTGGGCTCAGGCCTGGGTACTGAGGAAAAAAACCCCAAAATACTGAGTACCTGCTCAATGAGTAAATACGTGCAGTTAGGACACTGATGGAGGTAGAGGAACTTTAGAAAACAGGTGGACAATGAGGCAAATTAGGTCTGCAGGGTTAATCTCCAATCCAATCCCATTTAGAGTGCTTGGGTTTGGATGTTTAATGCAGGTTTCTGTTTGTCAAAGTATCATGCACTCAGGACAGGTTTCAGGAGTCCAGTCCTGTGTCTGGTTGCTTGTGTGTTAAGGAGACACAGTTAGCTTTGTGTGGGATAGATAGTTGGTGAAAATGAAGCATCTGGCCCAGTTAACCACTGCTCTTGCTTATCAGTGGAGCTCTGTTTCTTCATCCTTTTACTGGCAGACTGCAGAGACCTGCAAACTGCCTCTACAAACTACAAGCCAGAACCTGCTTCACCATATTACGGTGTCTGAATCAGCAGCCTTAGAAGAACAAGTCTCAGTTGGATATTTTACTTTTCTGCTGGAAATATTGCAGGATTCAGTTTCTGAGATGGTTAATTCTAGTTTCTCAGTCCTAAGGCAGGTACCCCTAGTCAGAGAAGCACTTAACCATGTGCATACATGTCACTGTTCAGTCAGAACCTACGCCTGGGGTCATTTCTCTAGTATCACTTTCCAGGAAAGAAAAAAAAATAATCCTTCCTTTGCTTTCCCTTTTGGCAAAGAAGATATACATGCACAGCAAAATTGAAGTCAATGGGCATTAAGCACATGCTCGAATGCTTCCTTGAATTGGGATCTCAATTTCTAACGTGGCAGTGATTTGTAGAAAGGATACAGGGAAACACGGAGGGGTCTATTTTAAAGGTCAAACTCCCTGCTCCCATCTTATTCTGCCAGCGCCGTTCTGGTTACAAATCGCTTGAAGGCTCCAGGAAAAACCACAGAAACCCAGCACTGATAGGCCAGTCGTGACAGCAGGTCTGGATGCGACCGCTTTATCAGAATATAAGATGGCAGAATTAGTGCCAGTTACTATAAAAGAGCCAACAATGCGTGACATGTTTTACTCAGGTTTGCATCTGGGAAGAGTGCCAGGCAGCGAGGGGAACATGACTCACGCACACACACACACACGCACGCACGCTCGGCTCCCCTGTTTTGCTTAACGTACAGTCATATTTTCTTGAAGGGGGTGGCAAGCACAGTGTTTTGCTCTGGTGCTGATAGGCAGACAGCACACCCCTCTCCCACGTGAAGCGACAGCGTCGGTGGGTATGTGGGCAAGTCAGGCTCTGCCTGACCACGGTGCACCTCTGGTACCAGGCCCGTTTCTTGCACCAGCAGAAACTGGTGGGAGCGGTAGGTGGAAAGGAGCCTGTGGGGCGCACGCAGCCCCATGGGGTAGTCACTTGACAGTCAATCACTGCAAGGCGATGTGACAAGGACACCACCTGGGAAATTTCTCCGCTCTGCTGCTCAGGCTGCTGGATGCTTTATGGCAGAGAGCAGCTGAAGGAAGGTGGCTTTATAAACTGATAGTGGGAAACTACTCCCAGAAGCCAGAGATGGGCACTAACTATACCAGCAAACCAGCTAAGTACCAAAGCTAAATGATGAGAGAGCTAGGAGCAATTTCCATTCTAATCCAGCCATCCATAGCCAGATTTTGGACAATCAAGTTGGATAAGATAAAATAATTGTTTTTCTCGCTCTCCCTCTGTACAAAAAATGAAGGAGAGCATAAACATTAGCAGCATCTCCGAGAGGGCGATGCTCGCTTCACCCTCCCGTCTGACAGGCTGCAACTCCCAGGAAGGGCTGCGCTGTCAGGCAGCGGAATAGGCAATTTTCCCCTTAAATCGTGAGCACTGAGCCACGAGCAATCAGAGCCTTTTAACGCACCTCCGCTACGGCTAGTGGCCTGAGCGCTCAGGTTTGATGGCTTGCCTGGATGTGGCGAGTGCTGGAGCTGGAAGCCAGCCTCTACGGGAGAAGTCGCGGCGCTCTGCTCTGCTGCATGAGCCTCATTTCCAATGCCGTAAATATTAAGGAATGTGCTACTTCTTCCAACCTTTCAGGGCCCTGTCTCTGTGCGCACAGATGGGCGTTGGGAGACAGAAAGCCAAGTACAGCTAAGTGCACTGAAATGCTTTTTAAAATTTCATCCAGCATCTGAATCTGTTTATCTAACCTTTTTTTTCCCTCTCCTCCCTTTTCTTTCTCGAAGAATTGCTCCTACTGTGTGGATGAAATGCACCAAAATGCAAACAAGCAAAATATGGAGCTGAGTGACGTTGAATGCAAGTTCCTCTATTGCCAGATGTGAAAAGAACAAGTGGTTTGAAAACCATAATTTGTTTTAAAAAAAATATAATTTGGTACTTCTGAGCAATTTGATGATTTAATGAGCACAGATGGATGTGGGATGAATTTCTAGGAGACGAGTGTTTAATGTATCTGCTCAGATTATTCCAGGACTAAGCATTATCCTTCCTAGTGCATGAAGGTAATTAATATTTCCCATTATGGGCATGAAAAAACCCATATGATCAGTTAAGGAATGCAGATACACCAATGATATGGAAGTTAATTCATAAATCAATTAGAGAATCTTGCCTGCTGTGTATAATTAGGGTTACTTCAATTATAGCTTATTTTCGGATTTAAGACTCAGGAATTAAAATGCTTAAAATCAGAGTAAGTTCCTTACCACCATATACTGCAATTGGAAGTATTTACTTAGTTTTAACAGTCTAAATCTATTTACTCCTGATTCCAGCATGGCAGAGCAGATGCAGCTAACCCATGTTCCTCTGGTTTTATTCTGCCACTTAAAATCGCCATCAATTAAATGTTTCACTATCTGGATCATCCTGAGGTGAACTGAGAAATTTGTAGGATATGGGACTAACCCTGGCATATTAAATAATGCGTCTGGACTTCTCTACAGTAGAGCTTTGAGAGCAGAACTTCAACAGCCAGCTCTGGAATTGTCAAGGGATGTTCTTCCCAGCTTCTTTTCATAGCTACATTTAACTAAAGGTGCAGCATTCCACTGATTTAGTTACACTAGTGCTAAATCTGGTTTATATTGATTTAGCTTTTCGTATAGCATTAATCTAAACTGATGTAGACCAAATTAAGTGCGCCTAAATAGGGATTGGTTTTTCACTCCTTTTACTAAATTGCTTTTTCATGGATTTTAAGGACAAGAGACTACTGTGATAGTCTGCTCTCACTGCCTTCATTAAAATGCTGAAGGACTTGCCTGTATTTATTTCTGCTTCAAGTCTAATAGCTGCGCTTGAACAAGAGCGTCTCTTTCAGACAAAATGCCCAATCTAGAGTAAAAAAAATTCCCATGTCTGTCCTGTTTGCAGTCTGTTACAGACTGCCACCAAGCCATTCCTAAGCCCGCTCTTAACCAAGTTTCCAAGGTCAGTTACTCTATGGTGCTGAGCAGGCTGCTGAAATGAACTCCAGAATCACTGTACATTCCTCTTTAGCAATGAGCTACATTCTTGGTAACAGCCCACTGAAGATGGCACTACCTGTAAGTATCCTAAACATGGAGACTTTGAAATGGTCTTTGGTATGGCAGAAGAGACCAGAAAGGGCCTTGATGAGCAAACATCACCCCTGCTGCCCCCAGGTAGGAAACGCCACATGACAACTCCGTAAATTCATTGAAAGATAGGGATACCACTTAAAAATGGGCCTTTGCCAACATCATTTGCACCCTTTGGGCTGAGAAAGCACTGCTCTCCTCCATAGTTAGACTGTAGGGCTGTATAGTGTCATGGGCTGGTGCTGTTCACCACTTTTTTAACCAATGAACATTAAACCTGCACTGTGTGTCATGGACAGGTGCTGCTCACCACTTTTTTAACCAATGAACATTAAACCTGCACTGTGTGTCAAATGATTTTCAATGGGCAGATGCATGTAAGCCCTGCTTTCCTAAAAGACAGCTGAGCCACCTACAGTCAATGGACAGAGCAGCAAAACTGCAACAACCCTTGAGCAAGTTAAACTTGCAGCCCTCCTCCAACTGCTCCCTGAGGACGCAGGCAACCGTGGGAGATACACAGCTTACCTTTCCCGGGGCAAAGGCTTGGGCTCTGGTCGAATAGCTGCCATGGAAGAGAGGGGCTGCCTGGCAGGAGAAGGGATGGAAAAATTCAAATCCAAGGAGCCTGTTTTCCTGTGCAGAGGCTCCAGCCCCATGGCTCCCTGCATTTCACTCTCGATAGGGCATGAGCCAGCCCTGCCGTGGCTGGAGAGGGAGGAGAGCTCAGGTCCCACTGCCCCTTGCAGGACTCCTTCGATGGCTGCCTGGGGGTCGTGCGTGGGGGACACGGACGGCGGGGAGCGTGACTTCTTTTTTGTTGATGCTCCTGCTAGAAGTTTCAGCAGCCCGCTCTTCTTCTCCTTCTGCAAAGGAACCAAACGAAATATGGGCAGTGAGCAGACATACAAACTCCCTTTGTTTTTCTTTTGGAAAATCTCAATGTGTGTGGCAGGAAACCCCCCAAACCTGCCACAGCTAGAGGTGAATCCAGGTAGGACTTGAGCTTTCAGTAATAAAGACACTACGAAAATCCCTCCCCATCCAACAGGGATTCAACGTGTTCAGCAGAGTAAGGACCTAACATACTGCAATGATTATCTCCATTTTCAAATCCACCCAGTCAATGATCATGGGCCTTTTGAAAGAAATAGTGCAGTCACTGTGGGACAGCAAAGGAACAAACTTCCCACGTAGAGAAGGCAGCAATCACATTGCTGCCTTCTCTCTTCCAGGAGAATCCTGTGTCTCAATAGAGAAAGTCCACAAAACTAACAAATCAGGCCCAGTGGCTAAAAATCTCAGCTGGGAAGCACGGGGGTCTGAGAAGCCATTTCAGATCCCAGCCTATTGCTAGAAAAGCGCTCATCATCACTGCCTTGTTTACTACCAGATGGAGATTTGCTGTAGGGAGAATGGAGGCACAAGACAGAGGTTTAATAGCTCTTTCCAGCACGTGGTCTCCTTCATATTCCCCATCACATAGCTGCACCTACTCGCATCTCCCTGCCAGAAGTGGGTCACTTCTCCTCATGTGTTAAGGTAAGGGTATCACCTTGATGTTTGAAGACAGACCACAATATTCACACTTGGCAATTGCAGTGGCAGTGCATGGGAGGTTTCAAAGTTCTACAAGGGTTTCTGATACAGAGGAATGAAAACAAGATAACAGCACTCTTTCAATTAATGTGAAAAAAATACCATTCAGCCTGCATTAGTGAAGAAACACATCTGACCTTGTGGTTTTTATAGCAGTGTGAGAAATCCTGCTTCAGATTTTCCTCAAGCACACACAAATACCAAATATTATATCCTTCAGCTAGAAAGTTTATTGGGTAGAGGGATTGTATTCAGAAACTGGCCGGCCATCCCCCAGTACGTCGCACAGCGCTAGGCTAGAGTTGCAATGAGCAACACTGTGCAATAAATTTTCCATTTCTTTTAATGACACAAGAAGTTTCACAAAAGGTCTGTTAGTTTTCTTCCTCTTCTGTCAGAAGTGCAACCCATTACCCAAGACTATCTTCAGAGACTCGGGGCTGTGAAGTTTAGCGGTATCTGATAATTTGTTCTGTAATAGGATCCCAGGGGATAAAAACGAACCCAGCAACTGCAATACTTAGGGAACAGAAACTCTTCCTCGATCTTCAAGCAGGAACACTCTTTGGAAATACAAGCCAGCAATTTATTTATTCTCTGTAGACAAAATGTCCTATGCAAGGTTTAAAATTATGCTCTTTTATGTGCTGACTACTGAAGTAATTTCTTAAAGCAGCTTTAAAGAGTAGGAGGGCTACAGTAAAATAAATAGAAGCTTTTAGAAGATATTTGGATTTACTACAATAAATATACTTGCAGTATCTGATATCTCTGCTCCCAAAGTTCTTGTTTGCACTCTTTAACTGTCTCTGATTTGTAAGAAAACAGAAATACCTTAGATATTAAGACATGGAAGAACTAAAATGAAGCAAAGTTCTTATCATAGAGACAAGGTCCACCGATTTTTGAAGAGTAGAGTCCGACATACACCTCCAGATCCCAGTCTCCTGCATACCACTGGCTCCAACCATACGCTCTGTTTAAAAGGGCATTTGTCACTTATAGGATGAAAGAATGCATTCTGCCAAGTTGTTCACTCAGGCAGAATCCATGGAAGCTAAGGGAGGCTGGCCATATGGCACCATCAGGTCAAAAATACAAAATAAATTCCCCTGGAAACAATAGAAAGGCAGACTAAACACCCCTGATAAACATCTTTCCCTGATGGGAAGGGACATTTGTGGGAACTGTGATAAGTGTGTATGCTGGAACTCATTTGATGCACCAGAAAAATATTTTGGTGTTTCTCTCATTCTCTAATTAAGAAATATCACTGCTGTCATCATAATATCAAATTTTAAAGCTCTTCATGAAACTGTAAAACTCTCCTTTCCCTATGGCACACTGAAACAATAGCTCTAATGATCCCAGCATACTGTGTCAATATGCATTTGAAGGTGTCTAAAGGTCAGTGACAGAATACAATAGCCATTGTGGGGCTCTGGAGAAACGGCCATTGTGCAGCAGTGAGCACTTTGAGCCTCTTTAATTGGCAGCTTTGCACATGCAAAGTAACTATGTGAACTAAAGCCCTGTATAATGAACAATTAATATTCCTATGTGGTAGCAGCTTTTCTAATTTTTGCGTCTAATTTAAATACCTTGGCAAATTTTCCTTAGAAAAACCTTGTGTGACTTAGACCATTTAAGGCATAGAAGCAAAAAAGCAAAAATCTTTGGAAAGAAGGAGATGCGTATATTCACACCCATCTGCACATTAAAGAGCAGATGAGTCTGACAGTCATTCAGTTTTGTTTACAAGGATGGCTTCCACTCTACACGGTTAGCCCTGGCATAAATTTCTACATTCAAGCTACTATCCTTCAGATAAGAGAGAGAGCTATAATGAACTTGCTGATGTATCCTTTGTTCTACTTTAACAAAAGAAAAATAAAGAATTGATTTTTAGCCCTTCTTAGTCCACTGAGAATTTTACTAAACTTTTGAGACTATGATCTGTGCTCTCTAAAGAGAGAAGATGACTTACTTCAATTTCCAAGTCTAGTCCTGCTAGTCAAAACCTGAGGAGTCTCATCCTTCCTATTGTGGCCTTGGGCAAGATATTTAGAGGTGAACTGATAGTAACCACTTCTGGCGCCTGGAGATTCGACATTACATCCAGCTCTTTCTCCCTTTGAGTCTGGCAAATGCTCTCGGCCTTCTGGTATCACACTGCCAGATCCTCTGCCGACGCTGCTCAGAGCACTTCAAGCAAAACAAGGACTGTCAGGAGCTGATAATTTACTGTGATGTTTCTCATGAGAAACAGATTGGGTTTGAACCTCCTGTGATTGCAGTTCAACCCAAGCCCCTTCATGCCTCCTCCCCCCATCTGTAAAATGGGACTAAGTTAAAACTCCTCCTTGTGCCGTGGGAATTCATTAATGACTCCAGTGTTACAAAGTTGTACACTTCCTTGAGAGCAACCGGTCCTTTTCCATGGCTTTAGTATTAAAAAAAAAATAAAAATAAAAGATTTGGAACGGGATGTTAGTATGCAGTCCCAGTAGTGATTTATTGCAAATGTCCAAGTATTATGAATTCATTTAATATTTAGTGTAATAGCAGCCATCCTTCACAAGAAATTAATTTAATATTTATATGGCTATCCAAGACAGTCCTTTCTTCAGCAGTTTCACTGTAAATCAACAAAGCATTAATGGGCATAAATGCTGTGGAGAAATCCACACCGATTGGTTACAGGCTCTGTGGGTTTTGAAAAGAGATAAGATGTTTACAGACGGCATATCTGATGACTTTCAGGAATTAAGTTTTTGAATGAAAAAAACCGATGATTTACTTCTTCCATTCACAGATGGCTGTTTTATTGTTTTCTAGGAAATCTGCAATCTACTGAAACAGCTGTGTAATTATTGAGTTTTCTTTGTCTAGTAGCTATATTTCCAATTGACTGCAAACTGTGTTTGACGTCTCTACCTCCTGAACCTGCCAAGGTCAGACCCTCGCATCTGTGTTGATGGATGGATTCACAGTATGGACAGCACTTCTCCCGTCTCCCAGTTACTGCCCACATGTTTAACTGAATTTAAATCATCACCTTTCTGTTCCTCAGGTTTTATTCTAGGAGGTTCAGAGTCAAAACTTCCAAACCATTAATTTCACAAGGATCAATACCTTGTTTAAAAAAATAAAAAAAAAAGCAAAAGAGTGAAATTAGCCCTTTCAAATAAATCCCAGACGGTTTCTAGTTAAGGAAAAAAGGACTGTGAACACAGACTGTATAGGCAGGTCAGAATTTCTTACTTCTCTAGTGGAGCCTACGCTTGAGACTCCATTCTTACGGTGTAGCACGAAGGAATCTCAGTGGAAATCAGTCTCTGGCAGTACAAGGATGAGATGGGCAGCATTTCTGTGACCCTGGAGCATACAGCTGGGGCAGCCAGCACTTGGACAGGTGCAAGTTCCTTCAATATGTTGCTGTGGGAAGGTTTGGAGAAGTGAATACAGTCTGAGCTTAAGAACTCATGAAGGACTAGATCAAAATTAAAGTCTCAGATATGTAAATGTTGAAATATTTTGCTTCACAGTAATTGGGGATGATTTTTCCCCTCATTAATAACCCCACTTGAAGATAATAACTAGCTCTTCTTTCAGCTTCAGAGATGAGATGAGCACAGAACGCAGCTACTTGGTTGATGACTGAGTGATAACAGAGTCCCCTGTCTGCAAAGTAATAATCATGCCATAATCCAAATACCAATTATATGTACTGGCTATATTAATACAGTTCTTTTTTTTTTTTTTTTTTTCTTAAACTACATTAATAAACAGAAACTTCTGGTTTAGTTTTCTTCATCTGCAGCTCCTAATACTTAATTTCCTACCTATCCAGGATCATTAAATAAATGAGGAAATCTTACTGCAGTTGATAGAAAAACTAGCTCCAACTGAAATGAGGTAATTTCTCATGCAACACCAGTTACATCAGTAGATAAGAGAGCCAGAGGGAGAAAAAAAGATTCATTTACAAATGAAGGCAAGAGAAACAAAACTATTTAAATGCTGCCCTGAGCCCTACAGAACAAATAAGTAACTCATCTATCAGTCAGTATCCCCAAACCACCGTTTCTATTGCTTTTTTAACTTGGTCAGTACTTGTTTCAGTAAATTTAAGTTAGTGTCTGGAGAACAGTGCATTTTTTCATTCTGATTCCAACTTGGCTACTGGTGATTGATGATTACATTGAAAAAGCAGGAAACAAGCTAGTTGGGTTTTTTAAGTCTGTAAAATTATTTGACATGAGATTTTTATAATTATTTAAAAAGCACCTCCACCCCCCTCCCCAGACCATCCCCCCCTGCCCACCCCTCCCACATCATCTCAAAAGAAAGCTTCTGGTCTGGGATGTCTTTGGATATGGATTTATCATTTGCAGTTTCCCACTATTTCTCATAAGGCATAGATGACATACTGAACAAGACAACAGTAATTACTTACTACACGATAACTTCCAATTTTAGGGAAAGACTAGTTTTGTATCATATATTGTATGGAAATACTTGCCAAAGATTTAGTTTTTCATGGACACAACTGCTTCTGGCTAGAAGTCTATTTTTGTAATCTCACTACACAACTTACATGAAGAAGGAACAAAAAGGATTTTAGGATCATAATATCATTAGCTTTTAAATCCCAGTGATAGTTACATGCACACACACATGCACAAACATATTAGAGTTATGGTCATTAATTTGAAGATAACCAGTATTAAAGCCAAGAGAAAATAAGTAAAATCTCTTGCAGCTAAACCTGATTGGGAATTTCAAATGTTTTGAAAACAAAACCGAGAAGAAAAGATTAGTGTTCAGGTCCCAATACAGCAAAGCACACAGGCATTTTATCACGTGCTTTTGTTGAACTGTGGCGGATGCAGGGCTCTAGAGACTACTGAAAGAGATAAAGAGGGACTCTAAAAATATATTTGAATATTCAATTTAGACAGAATATTAGATCTTTAAAATGCAGGAACAAATTTAAAGGCTAGCTCAAAGGGGAAAAAAACCTGAAGTGTAGTCAGAGAGTCTCAGCTATAGGTGAGCTTCCTGGAGGCTGCTGAATTCACAACAGGCAGAAGGAAAAAGGAACACTAACATTATTAACAGTGAAATGAGGGACAGGTGATTTTCTACATTGATACTGTCTTTTTTTCTGTGTTTGATGGATGGAGAAGCTGATGGATGGATAGTTTTGTATTTCATTGCTTTTCCTGGTCTAGTATGTAGGGAATAGCTGTTGGTTATAAAAAAGATGGGAAGTTGTTAAGATACACAACTTACCGTGTGCCTCAATGACAGTTTTCAGTGATTTTTTTAGTAGGAACAGATGAAACAGAGCACCAGGGAACTGAAAACTACTGTTGTGATGAAGTAACTCACAGTCGTGTACTGATAAAGTGAAATGCAAGGACAACACCAAAGAAGGTGATGAAACCATGGTTCTCATGAAGCCCATGGCAACATTTCCAGTTATTTCCAAGCAGCCACTATCTCTAGAACTAAGCCCAGATGGATGTGTTTTAGTCCTGATTTTAGTCCATCTCTTCCTTTGAATTGTGATCAACCTCTTTAGGGAAACGAGAGGGAGTAGGCATTATATCCTTGTACGCATTTGACATCCATCTCCCTTCCTCACCCAGCAACCCACTGGATGTTTGATTATCCTACAAGAAGTGAGGGAATTTCAGCACAAAGCATTGAGATCTCCCCTTCTCTGCTCCACTCTCCTGCCCCCCTCATAGCCTATACAGAGAGGCATAAAGCATACATACTTCCTCCTGGGAATGTGGGTTCCCATTTCATTTTGAGAGAAAACTCAATCAAAGTTTCCTGCAAGTGCTTCAAGTGTTGGATGCCCAAGCATGAACAAGAATTCCTGCTCAGTCGTATAAGAAATCCTCATCTTTTATTTCTGGAAGGAAGCCATGGCACCCTGCAGAGCTGGCACATCCTGTGAATCTGAAGTTGAAACAGGTAACTTCCTCAGAGTGAAAAAACAAGATCCAAGCCACCCTTCCCTTCCCAGCATTACCTGCTGGGTTAAATACCCATTCTGCTTCTCAGATTTTGTGAATTCCACTTAATCCTACCCCCACATTAAATGGGAATTATGAATTCAAATACAAATCAAGAGCCTTAAAGAAAATACACCTCCATACTCAGAAAAAGTTTGAATCATAGAATAGAATCATAAAACAGATTGGGTTGGAATGGACTTTCAAAGGTCATCTAGTCCAACCCCTTTGCAATAGTGTTCCAGCCCTCTGATAATTTTTGTGGCCCTCATCTGAAGCCGGTCCAACAGGTCCATGTCCTTCCTGTGCTGAGGACTCCAGAGCTGTACATAGTCCAGGTGAGGTCTCAACAGAGTGCTTTAGAGGGGTAGAACCACTTCCCTCGACTTGCTGGCCATAATTCTTTTGATGCAGCCCAGGATATGGTTGGCTTTCTGGCTTGCAAGCACACATTGTCGGCTCCTGTCCAGCTTTTCATCCACCAGTACTCTCATGTCCTTCTCGGCAGGGCTGCCTTCAATCCCTTCATCCCCCAGCCTGTATTGATACCAGCCTGTATTGCCCCAACCCAGGTGAAAGGCCCAAGTCCCAAGGACTTGGCCTTGTTGAACCTCATGAGGTTCACACAGGCCCACTTCTCGAGCTTGTCCAGGTTCCTCTGGATGGCATCCCATCTCTCAAGTGTGTCTACCATACGACTCAGCTTGGTGTTGTCTGCAAACTTGCTGACAAGTTTAAGGGTGCACTCAATCCCACTGTCTATGTCATTGGCAAAGATAATGAACAATACTGGTCTCAATACGGACCCCTGAGGGACACCACTCATCACCAGTCTCCATCTGAAATCAAGGTGTTGACCACTGCCTTCTGGATGTGACCATCCAACCAATTCATCATCCATTGAACAGTTCACCCATAAAATCCATCTCTCTCCAATGCAGAAAGAAGGATGTTGTGGGGGACTGTGTCCAAGGCCTTACAGAAGTCAAGACAGATGACATCCATAGCTCTTCCCTTGTCCACTGATGCAGTCACTCCATCATGGAAGGCCACTATGTTGGTCAGGCAAGACTTGCCCTTGGTCAAGCCATGCTGGCTGTCTCGAATCACCTCCTTGTCCTCTATGTGCCTCAGCATAGCTTCTAGGAGGATCTGTTCCATGATCTTCACAGGCACAGAGGTGAGGCTGACAGGTCAGTAGTTCCCAGGGTCTTCCTTTCTACTCTTTTTAAAAACAGATGTGATGTTTCCCTTTTTTCAGTCACGGGGGACTTCACCTGACTGCCATGACTTTTCAGATATCATGGAAAGTGGCTTGGTAACTACATCAGTCCCTTAGGACTCTGGGGTGCATCTCATCAGGTGCCGTAGGCTTCTCTATGTTCAGGTTCCTCAGATGATCACAAAACTGATCTCTTACAGTGGGATAGAGTTATGTTAATGCCCCTTGTGAAACTGCCCAAAAAGTGAATGCAGAGTGTGATCTGGGAATACAAATCCCAAGTATTCCCATGCTACTATTGACTCTACACTACCTATTTTCACAAAGAAAGGTAGTTACTCCTAAAACCTGATGCTCAGCAGTGTCAAAAAGGCAAAAAAGAAGATTTGGAACTGTTAGGAAAATTGTTAGGAAAGAGTTAAAAACCATCTGTAGAAAACAGTCCTGCGGGAAGCCCTGCCATGCCTACCTTCCTGAATGCTGTGTCTTGTTCTGGCCACCACAGCTGGAATAGGATATTGCAGAAGTATGTGCAGCACAGAGAAGGGCAGCATGGACCATGAAAGGTGTGGAACAACTCCTGTACATTGGAGATGCCTGCTTGGAAAGCTGACAACTGACAGGAAATTTTCTAGTGGCCTACAAAATCCCTGTCTGTATAGAGTTGGTAACTTGGGAACAGATCAGTTATTTCCCACACTACAGGAATTAAGGGGAAACTAATGAGATTATCAGGCAAATAGTCGAAACTGAAAAATAGGAAGCACTTTTTCACACAACACATAATTAAATGGAGACTTAATGCATGCAGTATTGTGGGAGCCAAAGGTATGAACAGGTTCAAAGGGGATTAGACAAATTAATGGAGAACAGATCTAGCAAAGGCTATTAAAATAGTTATATGGATCCAACCTCTGCTTCAGGAAGTCCCAACAGGTAAATGAAACAGTGCTTGCAGCATACACAAGGTGACTCCACCTCACTACAAAAAGATCATAAAAACAGTGAGAATGATTGTTGTGACAAAAAAAAATAGCTATTTGGGCAAGAGCATAGGAAAGAGGACAAAGCCAGGAACGAGATCTCCCCTGTGCCCTCCCTAGCTTTGGGAAATCAGCTGTTCAGAGACTTCCTCAGCTGCAGGGGTCTGAGAGAGGGCAAAAGGCAGCCGGCAGGATGCAGTGTCAGCCAAGGAGGAGACACAAAAGGTTGGGAACTGCAACCCCAGAGCACTTTCACAGCTCTGCAACTGCTATTTGGATCCCTCAGCTCCATCTCTGCTGTGCAAAACATCATAGATCAAGGGCTGCAGTGCTCACTCTGCACCAAGGAACCACAAGGTACTGGTGATGGGGCTGACAAGGCCCTATTGCTTCCCTGAGCCCAGCTTGCTTCCCAACCTTGCATTGCACTGCCTTGGTACATACCAAGGGCTTCCTTGGAGCCACCATGGGGGTCTCCTACATAATGCTACACTGTGTCTTAAAGAGCTACCATAAACTGAAGCCCAGCAAATGTTAAACTTGTGTTTTAATATAAATCAAGCATGACTAGATGATTTAGGCAACTGTACTTTCTAGAGGATTTAAGCAAAACACCTGGACAGAGTATGAGCATCCTTCTGAAACTTTAGGTTCACTTATTCAAACTAGAGGAGAATCTATCACAGCTTCACTGACAGCAGAGGATTCTGAAATGAGAAAAAGATGTATCAATACATTAACCGCTAGACAAACTGCTTAGAATTAGTGTTTTTAAATAAGATGATTTAGACTGACTGGTTAGCTTGCTGCTTTTTGTCTCTCATAAGGAAGTGAAAAAGATTTATTGGTCCTGGGGAGCACCGGGAGCAACACTCATGTTTTGCAGAAAGCCAGAGCAAGCTCACTCATTGAACACCTGAATGAAAGAGAATCAATGACAGAAGTCAGGATGTGCTTTGACATACTCTGATCTTACACATAGTTAGCTCTGGCTCTCCTCATTCACAAGGGATGGATTTCATTTCAGAAGCAAACAGTTAAAATTGCTTGGTCTTGCTTTGTAATCTTATTAAATGACAGGCAAGTGAGACTTGTATTTTTTTATGGAAAGCAGAAACATGTGGGTAAAAGGTTTGGAATAGTGGAGGTCATCTTGTCTCTTGTCGCTGATGTATCTGTTCCCACTTGGTTGATATTGTTCCAGCAGCTGTGCCACCTCAGGCTGTAATTTCAGCACTTCCAACAAACTAAATGGTATTGGGCTGGCCTGCACTCAGAGGGAAGATTACTTGTGGAAAATTTAGGCATCACAGGAGGTATATTCTTCTCTCAAAATCAATTCCCCATGGAAGAGAAAAAGGGCTGTCTGTGGACAATGAAAAATTGCCAGGATTTGTGTGTACTAGACACTGGAACATATTACAGTGAAATAATTCCTATAAACAATTCATCAGTTCATAAAAGATGCATTTAGCTAGAGACTGAGGTGTCAGCTGAGTCTGATAGAACACATCACACCTGCATGGACTGTGGCCTAGAGGTGATGACAGCAGAAGCCCCTCTTGCTCAGGCCACATATTTCTGAAAAACTAGCTGGGCTTCGCACTGCTGCTGGGGCAGCCTGGTCTGGGTGAGGGGCGGGAATGAGAGGCGCCCTGCCAGTTCTCAGATGGTCTGATGTTGTAGAAGCAGGTCCTTGACACCATCAAAGCCACGAGCATGAAAATTTCACTCTCTCTGAAGGCTGCCCTCCAGTTTTGGCAGCTCCTAGAGCACCAAATCTGAGCATCCAAAAAATGATTCCTAATGTACGCCATGCATTCAAAAAATCAGGTCTTGCTCCTTTTCAATCCTGCCCTGATGAGAGCATGTCTCAAACAAGGCAAAAGTGATACTTTATTAGCATCAAGAAGAGAAATACCAATGAGCTCAAGCCGGCAGCTTCTTTTATGGGGAAGCTCAGTCTCCCAGTGTCTGTCCCAGGTGCTCTGTATCCACAAGCATCACAGGACTCGCTGTACCCGGCAGCACCACGCAGGGACAGAGCTGCTGTCCGGTGCACTGAGGGGTGATCAATTATTATGGCACATAAACTTCGCAGGCAAAGCAGCTGAAGTTTCTGCAACCTCCCCCTTCAGCTGTGTCCTACTACATTTCCAGGCAATGCCCTGTGAATTACTCCTGGGACACACTAAGGTGGCTGAAGTCCTTTTCTCTTACAGGGACCAACTGATCTCTTTAAAACATGATGAAATAATCCCAGAATCATTTTAAAGGATTGCAAAGTAAGTGGCTGTCAGCGTCAGAGGAATGCCCAGGCATGTAAATGACAATTTCTTTGATAAAGTGACCAAGGCGCTGTGGCTTTCCAAATGTCAGAACACGTGGCTTGTAATTACTGGTAAGCTTTGTAATATCAAAAGGCTTGCTAGAAGCTGCTCAAGCCCCAGTAGCATTTGTAATAAGAGCATCGTCTCTTCAGCAAAAATTGAATTTCATCTTTTCTCCTAGTTTCATCTTTTTGTTACTTAAAAAATAAAAATGGAGCCATCAAAGACCATTTTCTACAAAAAGCTCCCAATATCCTTATACTAAAGTCAGGTCTTTAGGAGTATAAAATTCCCTTTTCTTAAATTAAAGAGCTGAGGGAGAAAGTTCATCAATGAAAAAAAGAGCTAACCAAAGGGAACCACTACGGAATAAGTAGGGAAGGGGAGTC
Source organism: Tringa tobata (assembly GCA_033628505.1). Taxonomy (NCBI): domain Eukaryota; kingdom Metazoa; phylum Chordata; class Aves; order Charadriiformes; family Scolopacidae; genus Tringa; species Tringa tobata. Next base: position 3,859,940 of record JAHREE010000279.1, on the reverse strand, counting down.
GATAGCACTGTGGCTTTTCTTCATTCTGCACTAAGCCTGGTTTTACATTGCCATCCTATCCCTCCATTCTATCTTCCCTCCTTTTGTCTATTTTATCCACTTCTTCTTCCCTGACACATGACCTGCAGGTTTGACCATATAATTAAATGCAATTGAGTTGCACTGATTTAACTAATTACCACCTGTCATGTGTGCCACCTTAGCCAATGTTGTCCATTTCCTCATCCTACCCCAACTGTGAGACAAAACACATTAGGTCAAATATCAGGCTTACGCTGATTTGGGTAACCCAAGATATCCAAGGACATGCTTTATGCCAAGGCTGGTAGTACAATAACTTCAGTGGTGCAGCTAGCGAGCGGCATCTCATATGGGTTACACACATAATCACATCTACAACCTCAAGAGCTCTCTGGACACAAATTTGTTGCTTCTCTGGAGCGTGCTACACAATGAGGCAATTACATCTGGTTGGTGTTTTCATGTGTGACCACTGCAGAAATAATTAGCAATGACAACACATATGCAGTGTATTCCTTTTTACTCTGCCAACTAGTTGACTGATGCAGAAAAGGCCAGTGTGACCTGAAATAAAAGGTGGATCCTGCCAACTAACAGCAAGAAATGGTCAATTTTAACACATAAGCTCAAAATGCCTCTATGAAGATGCTGGTCACATACACATCACATCTGAAAATCATGGAAACTAAATAAAGATATGATCACAACTGCACGGGAGAAGAAATAACAGTTTTGTCATAATAGTCCATCTCTGAGCCCGCCTACCATAAATGAAGATGAAAAACCCTCTACACAAGTCAGATAACAGTGGAAGTAGATTTGCAGTGGAAGTAGACTGCAGCAGCTGATCAACTGATAGGCTGTACAGAAAGACTGTCAGACTTTCTTTTGTTCATTTAGCAAAAAGTATGGGTAAACATTGACTTAGAATTGTCTCATCTTCAATTTGATCACGGTTGATTGGAATGTCTCTGCCTATGAAGATAACAGAATTAGTAGTCCATTAGTTAAGCAATCACATCTTCTATTCAAGCTTCTGTACTATGACAACTTTCCTATATCTGATAATCTCACAGTAGAGAAGGCAATATGATGAATAACTTGCACAAGTTTGCTCTTTCAACTTCTTCCTGTCTTCCTGTAGGACAGCAGTGTGTGTTTGAGAGGTCCCTTCCAATCTTGCACTCTCCTTTTTTTTTTTTTTAACTCGGCAGCATACATGCATGAAGTCAAACTGCAGACAGATAATCGAATGCTACCAGTTGCTTTGCAATGTGTTCCAGTTAATGACTTTCTGTCAAACTGGGAGAACATTTCAAGAGCCAACAGGGTAAGAATTCAGAACAATTTTCCTGAGATGGAGAAATGATCCCAAATCACCACGGCAAAATCTGCAAAGACAAGTATGACATGCTACTGCTAGGATGGAGAAAACAAATGCACAGATACAAAACAAGGAGTGACTGGCTGGCCAGCAGCTCTGCAAAAAGGGATATGGGAGACACAGTGGCTCACATGAGTCAAGATGCTTCTGTGAAAAAGCCACACTTCATATGGAAACATGTTAACAAACATTTTATGTGTAAGCCATGGAAAGCGCTTATTCCATGCTAATTGGCACTAACAAGGTCTCAGCAAAACTCCACTCTGGGGCACTGTTCTCTAAGATGCCAGCAAGCTGAAGACTGCCCAGAGGAGCACTGAAAGTATAATCAGAGGCCTAGAAAGCATTACCTGTGAATAAAGGCTAGGAACAAAGCTCAGGGAGGCTGAAAGAAGAGAATTCTTGAGGACTGAACACATCATTAGTTCTCTAATACGAGGAAGGATGTCAGAAGAAACCTGATCAGCTGTTCATCTGGAGCAGGACATGAAGAAGCGAAGATTCACGTGTAACCATAGAAGATTTAGGAGGGATAATAGGGAACTTTCTGGCCCTAAGGATATGAAAGGACAGGAATAGATTGCTCAGGGAAGTTGCAAAATGATCTTAATTGAATGATTTTAAGAAAAGTTAGACAGAGATCTGTGGTGGGTATTAAGCATACATGTGACTTTCTCACAGCTGGTGAAGGGAAACCCATCCCAGGCCTGCGGGGCCACCATCCTTCCTACCTTCTCTGTGCCACATTCCCTGCTGGCCAGCTCTATCTCTTGGCCAGGTTGCATCTAAGCCTGCCAACCATAAAACCTTCGACATAAAACCTGTCCAGAAAAAATTCAAAAGTTGGGAAATCAGTTCTCTCTTTTATGTCCTGATCAAAGCCTAGTTGATGCATTTCCCTTGCCACAGCAGGCACCATCGTGTTGATAGGATCTGCCTGCCCAACCTCCCCCGCTCTTCTGTCTCAAAACTTAAGATATGAAGACTAACATGATGTTGTACAGAAGGGAATAGAGATCTCTGAAGTCATCAAAAAAGCCAGCTAGTTCCATTTTAAAATATACCAGTTCTGAACTGATCATGATTTGGGACTAAAAACTATAGTACTGGAAATCTACTTTACTGCAAAACAAGTTGGCCATGGACTCACATTAAATTGCTTCTTCTCTCACTGGGGCATCTGATGATGAAGCCCAATGCCAGTCTGCTGCTAGTGTGCTAAATACAGTGAGCTGTGAGTGAAGGTTAATATTTTAGCTTCTGTGAGCTAAATACAGTGAGCTGTGAGTGAAGGTTAATATTTTAGCTTCTTACAGAAACATATCAGAGAATACGAACCAAACAAATTATATGCAAAAAAGTAACAGGTTGATTCCTGCCTTTATAATTAATTGGTTATTAAAAGGTTGACCGCTTGACACCCTATGTTAATTGATTACAGGCAGCCTGCAGACGTAGTGTCTGAAAAGCAACTTTTGCATGGTGTACTTTCTGAATTCCTGACAGTGATGTTTTCTCCAGAGGGCATAATAAGAACATTTTTTTTCAGTCCTTCAGAGACCAGCACTGACTCCGTGTCTTGACTTGGTCTGAAGGGAATTACTAGATGCTTGAGACATTCAGTCAAAAAAATAACAACCCAGACTGGCTTTAAAGTGGCTTTAACATTTGGCAAAAGAAAAGCTGAGGGCTTGTGAATCTTTCTGCTGCTACTGCAAAATTAAAAATAAACAAAAATGTACAAAATAAGATAAATATCCCTTTGCTATAACTTGGTTATGCCCTCGAGTTACATGATAAAAACAGAAACATGCCACAGATATCCGTTGTCTGTTATAACTAGCTGTTCCTACAATACTGATGTTTGTCAGAAACTGCAATTTCATTTAGTTTATATAATTCTTCTAACAGAGTTCATAGAAAAATTTCTGTATTGATGCTAGATATTTTTACCCACCTATTATGCATAACTATAGAGAAAAGCAAGGAAAAATACCAGTACCTGTGTGACCAAAAACCAGAAACACAGGCACTGAAAAGTTGAGTATAACCTATTTTCACAGGAAAGTTCAAACTTGGTCTCCGTAAAATAACTCGTTGGCACTTGAGATCCCCTCTTGGTGATTTAAGACTTACTGGCTTGTAAAGTCTCTGTTGGAAAACCACTGAGGAAAGCAAATGAGTTCTGTACATGTGGGAGGCCAAGATGCCACCGACTCTGTTTTCAAGGCATCCAGCTTCTTACTGTGTTTTTCTGCTGGAATGGTTTCATCCTGTATGTCTTCCTTCCTGGGAGCAGTGGGGCAGTGGCAGCCCCATGCCAGCTCTGTGTGCTACTGCTCCAAGGCAGAAAGTGGAGAACAGGGAAAGGCACAACATTTACACTCTGGGTTTGTTTCAACCGCTGCATGGGAATTGGGAGCTTGATATTATGAGGGATCAAACCACGTTCTTCAGGAACAGGGAAGGGAGAGGGCAGAAGCTGTGACGGGATGCTCAGCTGCAGAGTAGTGCGGTCTGGGGTTGGGTCTGGCCCCTATGATCCCTCAACAGCCGGGACGTGTCAATGTCTCCCATTGACACCACAAGAGTGCTTACATTTCACCCGACTAATCCAGGAAGATGCTTGCCATCCCCTCCCACAGCCTGGCCCCATCCAGCCATCTGGTCCTGTGTGATTCCTTCTGCAGGCAGGGGAATGCCATGGGAACGCCAGTGCCGGGATGCTCACACGCAGACATGCACACGCACTCGCGCACACACACGCCTCCAGCCTTCTGCTTCCAGCGCTCCCTTGCATGCTCTTTCTTTTGTCGCTTCTACTTCCCCCCCCAAGCAGCAGTAAGGATTTAGTAAAAGCCCGTGGGTCCTCTGTGTTATAAAATTAGGTCTCTACAGGTGCCAGCAGTATGCTGTGCCTTGGCATCCAAACGGCTTTGCCTCCAGTTAGTAGATAAACTGAATTTCCTCTCGAAGCTAAAGAACTCTCCATCCTCGCCTCCCCTGGATCAGCTTCCCCTTACGGCCGCAGAACACAGCACAGAACCGCTCGAAATGGCGTTAGAGAAATCCACTGCGGACACTTGAGAAATCCTGTGACAGCACTGTGAGGCAGATAAGCAGAGGCAGGGGGAGAGAAGAGAGAAGAGGAATAGCTTTTGGAGACTGCTTGGCAGCAAAGTCAACGCTTGAAATATCTGTGGGGAGTTTGAAAGCATTTCCTAACATCAAAAATGCGAAGAAGAAAAAGAAATTTTGATCAATGGCTTATTGCCCTTGATCTAAGCAAAAGAATCCTAGCCAGTCAGAAATAACAGAAATCTGTTTTATTGTAAAGCTGAAGTTTTCTGTGTTTTGACAGCTGGGGCTCATGCTTTTGGCTGGGTTATTTGCCAGCCTTAAAATATTCATCAGCGAGTTGCCAGGTTTTTGTCCTTTCAAATTGAACTCTAACGATGAAGGAGAAGGTGCTGGAGAGATTTTAAACACGAGTTCTCTGCCCTAAAACAGAACTTTGTGGCCTGAATTCACATGACCAGAAAAAGAGGTTTCCACTCCTTGGCCAAGTTTCTGGTGAATCACTTGCTGGTCACAGAGCCAAGATTTGCTTTCTGGAGCATGGGAAGCAGTGGCTCATTTGGGATGAAGACAGCCCCCTCGCCTTTGTTGAGAGGAAATGGATTAACAGTATGTATTCTGTGCACAAGTCTAGAGAGAACTGTACTAAAATATTCCAGATTAAAGAATCCTTGCTGAAGAATAAACTGGAACACATGTTAAACTGAAAAGTCAAATCTGACTCTGAAAATGGTCAGTGAAATGCTGGTGTTAGTGGCTCCGGGATCAAGTCAGATGTCTTACAGAGTGTCCAAATTAGCATCACAAAATTTATTCTTTTTAATGCAAGCCTTTACATTACTATCCCAATGCCTCTTAATGCTTTCTATATTTTGTTACACATTATAAGAATTCAAACCAATCTCTTCTGCACTTGAGCAATTTTTTCATTTTTATGTCTTGCGCTGCTTCGATTTAGTCACGTAGTTGTTATCATTCCATTTCATACCTGTCCAACTTAGGGGGCTTTCTTAGATAACCAGTTACAACGTGAAAAATATTAAATCATTTCATATCTGCTGGGAAGACTGAATTCCTCTTCCAAAAATTCAGGGTCAGTCATGTTGACTTTGTATCTGAAAAAATCTGCTTTCATCAACTCTTGCCCTTAGCTTCCTTTACTCGTCCCAGGGTGACCACTATTTTTGTCATGTCATTTTGTGTCTGCAAAGTCCTTGCAAGTGTTCAACACTTCACTTTTGAGACTGATCTTTCATTTTCTGGATAAGGAATTACATTTCTTTAGTGGATATGAAGTGATAACAAATCCTTTTCACTCAGGGACAAGTTAATATGGGAAGAAGTTGCAATACAGAGTTTAACACTGAGTAAGTGAAAACTGAAGGCGCACTACTGTGTAGGATCAGGTCCTTCAGGCAGTTTCATTTCTACCAGCTGATTGCTCCAGCAGACAGCTGCAATGTGAACTAAGGCCAACGAGCATCTCAGAGTTTCCAAAGCCAAATTTTCAAAGGGCCTTTGATCTAGTCTCTAACACTACATAAAGACAGGGTGGGCAACTATGCTTGCAGGTAGCTCATCTGCACTGAGGGACGTTGCCTGGTGGGACCACGCACTGGGCTGCAAATGAGGGGAAGGCAGAAGAAAGCAGTGGCAGAAAGGGTGAGCGGTGGAGAAGAAAGTCTCTCTGGTCATGTCCACACTGGCATATGGAACAAGGCCAGGATTTAGCATCAAACCCTGGTCTGCATTCATTAACCATCGTGGGTTGAGCTTATATCACCTAGCACTCTTCCAGGGCAATGGATGGGCATGGTTTGGGCCATACCATGTACCAGGACTGTTCTCAATGAGCAGTCTGGATGCAGTCATCCTATTTTGGGTGGAGAAGAAAGCTTAGAAGCGTGGATGCAAATCATGCAGGGACACTTGCAAGGCCAGAAAATAGGCCTTGGCTTGTTCTACTTTGTAATGTAGTCCTTACAGCAGGATCATGCCAAACGTACTGCATCAGTTGAGGAATGCAGCTATTTTGAGCAGAAGGACCCATATTTAAGAAAGTGAGTGACACTGGTGAGAACAGACAGATGTTTACTGGTTCAGTCTTCACATGCAAGACTGTTGGTGCTTGTTCAAAGTAATTTTCTGAAGATGTGTCTCTTGTTATCTTAACATCAGTAAACAGCGGCCCAGTGTATTTTCCAATTTGTTGTGACTTGCTTATCCAGATCCTGTATATATTCCAGGAACACAGTTACTAAATTTAAAGCTGCAAACAGATTTGTTCTCTCAGCACACTTGTAAGAAACATTTAATTTTACATTGCCAATTTTCAAATATTTCTATACACTCTGGCTAGGTAAAATGGTAAAGAGTTGGTGTAACTCAGTGATGAATTAATGGCTCACTCGCTAGTGCAAGCTCTTATTTTCCTCTTTAATAGCTACTGGGCAAGACATTTTGGAAGAGTTTAATCAAAATCCTCATCAAAAGCCAAATGAGTGGATTTTAAAGAAAGTTTAATTACAGTGGTCAAACCACCCAGCATGATTTGCTTGATTTGATTAACGTAATGAGGAGCACATTTAATGAGAAATGCATTAATTCATTCAAACAAGTGGTTTTATCAGAGGTATTAAGCATCAGCCCAGATTATGTACAGCAGAAACTATTACAGCAAAAATTGACCGAGGTCAAAGCAGTAGCCATGCCATAATTACCAGCTCTTCAGCTGTAATCCACCAGTTGAACTTGGACAGTGCTCATCACGACTGAAAAAGCAGGGTCCTAATTTTAAAAAGCCCCCAAATCACAGGGTTTTGCTTCCATTCCATAGCTGGGATCTCCATGCTTTTCTTTCAGATGTTCAGAAGATTCAGGAAGTGGAATTGAACTCTCTGAGTTTCAAATGGTTATACATGCAGATATTATTAGCAAATGATTGAGCGAGAGCTCAAAGGACACCTGGTACCACTCCCAGCCCTTAAAAGAAACAGAGTGTTCCCCATTTGCTCTCTGTTCTACCTCCCTCTTGTCCCTGTGATGTCTTTGGGACACTCCTGTTCCTAAGCTGGAATAGAGTGACTTTGGGAGAGAATTATGATTTTCCTTCTGGGAAAAGAAACCTGCTTCTTGGAAAAGAAGAAAAACTGGCCTCCGCGGGAGGGAAATGTTTGAGTAAAAAGAAGAAAGAGCCTCCTTTGCACCTTGCTCTCTTAAACTGCCTTCTTTAGAGAAATTTCAGCCCCTATATTACAACTCTTCTGTTTCAGGGCCCCTCCCCACAGGCTTTACACAGCACCCTTCACCTCCACCCTCCTCACTGGCACCCCTTCGCCGGTGCCCACTGCTATGTCTCCTGGCAGCTGCTAATGCTCTTCTCTCTCCTATGCTGCCCTGACCACTGTCACCTCTTTGACTTCTACCTTGCTCTCTTGCCTCTATTCAGTCTCCGACTTGTTATTCCTGTAGCGTCTGTGCTACCTCTGTGTGAGCCACCTCCCCTGCTGCTTTGTGTTGCGCCCGTATAGCACTGAAACAGCTTTGATTTTCAAGTGCTCCTACTTCTAAGCCTGCTTGGCTGCAGAGCACTTTTTGAGCACTGTTGCACAGTGGACTTAAGCACTATCTATTGCTTAGTCTTTCATCAGCTACCACTAGCAGCTGGCAAAGGAGGGCAGCTTTGAAACTGCTCCCTAAGCGGGCAGGAGGCTAGTCAAGGAGCTAAAAAGCAGAGCCCAAGCCCAGCTGCACATAGGATGCTTTGGGGTTAGGTGCAGACCGACAAGTGAAGACTGGTGTGGAGGTCATATTTTACCTCCTGATAAGGTCAGCAGGTAGGTAAGACGCTATTATTAGTTGCCTAAATAAATGTAGGTGCCAAGGTTCACTTGCAGGTTTGGAAGTCCTGACCAAGACCTTCAGGAAATAAACTGAAGTAGAGAACTAGAGATGTCAAAAAATAGACCTCAGGATTTATTTGCTGTATCAATAGAAGATGAGCAGGAAAATTATTCCTGCTGAACTGAAAATCATAATCCTTGGAATTATTTCTGCCACTTGTCTTGAAACCACAAGGAAACAAGTAAACATTGGAATCGGAGTCCCTTTTTGGGATGTGCTGACTGCTGCACACCAACATATTGGCAAATAAACATTTGTACAGAGGAAAGCATTAACAGTGACTATCTCATCAGTATATTCAGCAGGCCTGTTCCCAAGACAATTCCATCCTGGAATAAGCAACCCAAATAGCATATACAGACTCACTACAGCAGATGCCCCTTGGTGTTACCTTTGGTATCCTTGAATGGAATCCAGGTGGGAAATCATAAAACATAAATTGGTAGAAGATTGTATCTTAAAATACTTTTTCTCACTGTCTCCCAGCCTGGCCTTCAAGCAGCCAACCAACCTTGCTAAACTTACCATCTGAAGAAAATTTCCCAAGTACCAATAAATATATCAGAATGACAAATGCAAAAATTGCAATTTATCTCCATAGCCCTCACAAGAAACATCTTCTACAACAGAACTGTGAAAACCAATGAATCCTCAGCGTGTCCATCCCAGAATGCAAGCTACTTCTTCATACGTACCATATGCTCCCTGTACCGTAATGAACTCACACTGACAATCAGAATGAGGAAGAAAAATGTGGTTAATAACAAGAGAATGTTTCCCAAAACAGCCATTCTCCCTCTTATCATTTAGCTCTCATCCTCAAGGGAATTATAGAAAAGAAACCGGAAAGATGAAACTGGAATTAAAATTAATAATTTGATGGGACACCAAAAGTTGTTGATTCCAACAACAATGCTAATTTTATGGCACATCACAATTTCCCTCAGATATGACTTGCTAATCTTAGTTTCTCAGGAGATAATTACCTGTGCATTTCTTCCGTTCTGTGTTCAGTAGAGCTGAAGACCTTATTACCGCTCCTCTTACTAACATCTCTTCTGTTCTTTTCATCTCAAAGTACCTGACTGATTAATATAATGAAACTGAACTCAGATAAATTGCTTCCGATCTTTGCTTATCTGGCAGTTTGTTAGTTACGTCCCTGCTTCTGTTTTTTGCCCCTCAGACTTGTCTGGTTTTTCCTACCAGGTATACTGATAGCAGATATTCCTTCTCTCCACAGATATTCCTTCTGAGTGTTATTAATGTTCCCTGTTTACCAAAAACCTGCCCAACCAGCCTCTACCTTTGAAATATCAAGTGTAGTTCCAGATATGGCTCCAGTTCTGACTCACAGATTCCTTTTGAATAGTTATGAATGTCTTTAGTCTGGCATTATCTAAGCTCTCAGCTGCTTCAGAGAAATAGTTGGCTTTATGCAAAGAATAGGAAGACAACTTAACTGGCCAAACATCAGTCACTACTTCTGAAAGGAAAGGAAGCATCATTAAATGCGATCTTTCTAAAATGAAGGTGAAATATGACATTCAGGAATATATTGTTCAACACAGGACTGTTATGCATCACCCAATCCAGTCAGAGATGAAAATTTTTATTGTCACTTCTCTCTGATACTTCTCAGGTACTGAATTGGTCTTTGGCAATGCTCATTGCAATGATGTAGTATATTATTTGCTTCTCCCCTTCATCCACGGAGCTCAAAACCCCAATAACTTTACTTCCCTGCATCCAAATTCAGTAACTTAAAGCTGTAAGAGCTTGGGAAAGGTTAACCAGTATCTCAGGAAGGGACTTGATATAATTTTGCCTAAGAAATTTCAGTATGTAGTTCCACAGGAATTAAAATATATGGACCTAAAGAACAGCATGATATGTTTTAGGAAGTATTAACTATGCCAGTACACAAAGCTCTGAGGTAACATGCACATTTACCACCTTCTGCCAAATAACATACAATTCCTTGGGCTTGCACAAGTAGCACATATTGTTCTGCTCACACAGCATGCAGTCCTTGATGCACACTTGGAAATCATCCTTTGCAAACAACTACTGAAATTTCACATCCAGGGCAGAAGTTCTACACCCTTCTCTCACCGAAAGGCACTTGGAGAAAATTCAAGACAGGATTCAGTTTTGAAACTTGTATTCCTCATCTTGTGAAACCAGGCGTTATCTGTGACCCTGACCACATGTAAGACCTGCAACCTCAGCATTACCATATATAAAGTAAATGTTTACCCCCTATGTGCCTGTCACCACAGAAAAGCTTGGGGAATGCATGGGAAAGGATTTTTTGCAGGTCCAAAGGAAAAGCAAGTCCCCACATCTTTTCCTCCTACTCAGATACAAAGCAGGAGCTTGCTTCCAGCAGGCAGTTTATATCAGCGGGCTCTGCTAGGCAGTATGGAGATAACTCTCAGCATTGATAAATGGGAACTGCTAACATAATGTAAACATTTGGTGAAAGCAAAATATTTGCCAAGAACCTAAAAGGCTGGGCGCTTAAAGCAGCTCTCCATGCTGGCTTTCCTTAGCAAGGTGCACAAGGGACACTCAGCTGTCAATCCCACTGCTGGTTCCTACATGATTGAACCTATAGTGCATTGTACCTATATCCTGATGAGACATATTTCGAATCATAGAAGCATAGAATCGTCTAGGTCGGAAGGGACCTTAAAGATCATCTAGTCCAACCATCAACCTAACTCTGACAAAAAAAAAAAAAAAGAGAAATAAGCAATAAAAATCACTAAACCATATTCCTAAGGACCATGTCAACCCGTCTTTTGAACACTTCCAGGGATGGTGCCTCAACCACTTCCCTGGGCAGCCTATTCCAATGCTCAATAACCCTTTCCATGAAGAAATTTTTTCTAATATCCAATCTAAACCTCCCCTGGCACAACTTCAGGCCATTTCCCCTTGTCCTATCTCCTGTGACTTGGGAGACGAGATTGACCCCCATTTAATTCCCTTCTCCCCATTTGGCTGTGCCACTGCAAGGAAAGTTTCTACAGGAAACTGGGATGTTTCTGGGGCTGTAAACCAGCCCCTTCCCCCCTGAGGCTAGTACCACCATCAGATTCTTCCATGTAGTGAGGTAGATGGCTTCTGGCTTGGCCATCCAGTTTTGATGACCAAATGCCTGCTAAAACACCTTTCTGCACCACTGCAAATTTGTACATTCAGGTGCCAAACATTGGAAGAAACACACACATACAGCCCACTAGTGGCTCAACCTCATTTCCTGCCCACAAGTGAGTAACGCAAGAGCAGCACCAGGGATGGTGGGGGAGAGAGGATGAAGTAATGTGAGATGAGGATGCCCAAGCTGGCAGTTGATGAAAACCAGCTTCCACCCTCCTGGGCAGCCACAGAGTCCCTCCTTCACAGCCCCATGGGAGGGGGAGACAGTGGGAACACAGGGTGCAGCAATGGCGAGGTGGTCCTTACCTTCTCGTTCTTCCTCTCCTCGGGCTTGCCAGCAGGGCCAGGGGTGACAGGGCCACCCAGGGGCCCACTACCGGCCTCGCCGTTGAGGTGGGCAGCGCTAACGTTGGGTGGGGTGATGGCGGCGGCAGCAGAGGTGAGGGGGATGAGGGGCCGGGCCCCTGGGGTGGGCGGCTGGTGGCCATGCTGCGGGGAGATGGCGGGGTGAGGCCGGATGGCTGCCGCCGGCAGGCGGGAGGGCGAGCTGGGCGTCCGCAGGGGTGAGACCGTGGCAGTGGGCCGCTCCGGGGCTGGCACCGAGGGGTGAGCTGTGGAGAGAGGACAGAGCATGGTTAAGCCCCGCCATGAACTGCTGTACCTGTCTCTTTAGTGGCCATCACTCCCATGAGGTGCCGGGGCCCAACAGAGATCTGAGCTCTTAGCCTTAACCGAGGGTATCTCAGCCTGCAAGTGGTTTTGTCTAAATCCTAGAAATCCCCCTATCGGGTGCAAAAGACCTGTCTGCAGTCACCAAAATGGCCAGTCCTCCCTCGTGATGTGACTGGGGAATGGTCTGATCATACCTGCCCATGCCTGGAAATAAATAGCAAGCCTACTGTGTTTTTAAAATACTTTATCTCATTCCAGCTGAGCTGTTTTCTGAACGTCCAGGAACCCCTTCTAACCTGACAGGCTTTAGAGCAATGCAACATGGGACCTAAAGGGTTAGCCTAGATGATCCACACCAACCTCACAGACAGCAATTACATTGGAAGGTCTCTTGTTTCAGCCCTAAGAAAATGATCAACAGCACATCACTGCACTGCACAAGATAAATTAAGCAGAAATCCACTGGAGGATTTCTGAGCTCAGCTTCATCTCTGCCAGCAAAGTCCCTAAGGGACTACACAGTGCCTTTTAGTCTTGGTGCCCCTGCTGAGCAAACCCTGCCTACAAGCACTAGGAACCAGGAATTAGCACTCATCTGTTTAATGGTGACCATGACCCACTGTCGAGGTCAGCTCTCCAGGGATCTGGGAGCTTGTTGCATGCTTCATGTTGCAAAAAGTACTACCAAGCTCCAGGTCTATTTCCACAATGATGTTGCCTTTGATTTCCAGGTTGGTTAATTGCTTAGGTGTAACACTCCTACAAGCGTGTACAGACCAGAAGCCAAGTCCACACTTAGACATCCCCTCACCAAAACGATTCAATAGTAGGACTGGGTGGAAAAATTCCCATTTCACAAATGATTTCAAGGCATCATAATCTGGTTTAGATCTGCCTCAGTGCAAACTTTGAACATTTTTCTGAGTACAACCTACTCACCCACCCCACAAGAGTCTCTATTCTGGTCAGGTCATTCACCTGGGATATGAAGACATCAGATCTGGTCACTGTGCTGTTCTCCTCTGTGGAGAACAGGTCTGGGCAGCTGTCTATTCCCTTTGCAACTTGGGCCAGGACAGTTTCATGGTCGAAGTCTGGTTGAACTACAGGCTCTCCTTTTTGTTAAAAGCTTTGAGTCTACCAAATCGGCTTTTCTTTGACCAAGAAGCATATTTTGGGAAGAGTTCTGACCCTCTCTGATCTGTGGTTTTCTTACAAATTCACCTGAAGGATACATTTTTATGCAGGACCAGCTGGAGTTCACTCAATCTATAACTAAACAAACAACAATGCTAGAACAACTCAAACCACTATTTTCTACTTCTATGGTTAAGTGACACCCATCACCAGGGATCGAAATGATAAAGAATGACATTAATCATACTTGCTACACCAGCTGAGCACTCCTGCCAGGAGGGAATTTCATCCCCCAGCCTCATGCCCTATTATCCAGAGTGATACTGATGGTCGCCGGCTAGCGACCATCAAAAGGCCAGCACCTCCAAAATTCACATAATTCTCCCTCACGGTAACTCCTTGACTCTATAACATCTCTTTTTATTAATGTTGCTCATAGCAAATCAACCCAACTATCATTAACCAGTCTTGAACTTGGTGTGATTTTACCATGTAGCACGTAGAAGCACCTAAAAGTTGTTGCTACAGACACCTTTAAGACTATTCTTACTGTCACTTGCCATTTGCCCCTCCCTGGATAACCAAGAACATATACTGGAAAGTGCATTTCCTTTCCAGAGAGCCAGATAGGGCACCACTGGTTATCTTGAAGTGATTCCCTCCTTCTGATTGTCCTGTTTGGAACCTACATGATGAGCAACCACTGCTCCCAGAAATCTAATTTTCCGGGACGGTTAAGCTTGCAGGGTCAAGGTTTTGAACTACTGGTTGTAGGGAGCAATGGTTTTCCTAAATCTAGAGAAAAAAGCACAATAATGGAATTTCACTGCATGTACCTGGATGCAGAAGACTGATTTAATAATCATACTAGGTACATTACTTCTCTCATACAGGGCTCAGAGTTTCCAGATACAAAGGAAACAGAAAGCATGAGAAACAGTAAAGCAAATGGCCTGAGAAAAATAAACTCTGAGCAGAGCTCTCACACTTTATTCTGTAATTTCATCTGCTTACTGTTACAATGTATGCCTTTGCTCTGGGATCTGTGGATCTGGACTGTGCTGCATCAAACATGCTATTAATTAGCAATGCTCACTGAAGGCTATTTTTGTTCTACACCACTCATATTTCATTTTGGGTGTATTCCTACATTAGTGGCCTTGTGCAAAATTGATTTGTTACTCATGTATATTGCAAGCCAACAGAAACGTGATTTGAATACCGTGCCAGCTTGCCTCTCTTGGAAAGCTTTTCCAAAAGTCAGTGTGCACTGCCCCGTCCTGCAGGACTAAAGAGACCTTTTGAGGGGCTCTGGTCCACAGGAGACTGGTGAGGACATCCATTATGGAGAAAAATACTGAAATACTGATAATCATGAAAAATTTCCTTTATTTATCCTGGCAAAGGTTTATTTAATTAAAACAACAGTCTCATGAACCTTTTGGAAGAACTGGAGAACTCCCCACTTAGGAGGTTTTGGAGCAGCTCTGTGGTCCCTGGATCACCCTTGCCTGCCAACTCCCTGGGACTTTAAGATGTCAGAGTGACCGGGAGGAGCAGTCTTAAACCAGGGAAGGTGCTGGAGGTAGCACAGCAGCGCTGTAGAAGGAAGGTGTGGGGCATGCCAGGTGTATGGGGCAAAATGATCTGTCACCTGGGTTTCGGGGGACTCCGTCTGGCTAGTGGAATGGGCACAGGAGGCACCAGGAGCACCCGAATGTTTCCTGAGAGCCTTGCCTAAGAGGGGACATTTCTGCCTTTGTACTGTGGGAGCAGAAGGGCTTTAGAAGGGTGTAACTTGAGGGTAAAGCAGCACTTTCCGAACTACACAAAAAGAGGATAAATCAATTATTCCCCAGTGTGAGATAGGTGCCTTATAAACTCCTGCCACTGTTTGTTGAGCAGAGGAGTCTGCACTGTTCGAGATTCACATTCACACATATTTGATTATTTTTCCTGCCTTTGGTCTGGACTGTATAGGAGGTGAGATTAGATGGTCATAACGGTGCCTTCTGGCTTCAAAAGGTATGAATCCATGACTTACACCACAGTGTATTTCTCATTTGTGCCTGCTCTGTTTTGTATCTAAGATCTCAGTTTTCAGCTGTCACAACCCTTACTGATCTGCCTTTGTAAACACAATGGCTCACATCCCTATAAAATATCAGAAACAAAATGTTTTAAATTTTGCTATGAAGTTCCACCACAGGATTTACTTTTACTTTATTCAACATCAGAGCTGTTTAACATCAGGGAAAGGGGAATAAATTGTACTCCAGAAAATTGTGCTGTACATCAGAAAGGGAACCTAGAAAGAACAGAGGCCCCCTGGTGTGAGTAGCTCTTATTCTTATTTCAAAAAGGTGGCAGTATTTTTCAGATCTTTTGCTTTATCACTAACACCAGGTCCCGTTCTGCCTAATAAATACCTTTCATCCCTGAAGCCCAGTGAAATGCTTCTTAATTTTAAGTCGTGTGTTACTCGCCCTGCGATAAGGGCAGTATTTTTCCATCAGCAAGCCAACCGGACTCAGAACTGTTAATCTCCTCAGTATGCAGGGTGCTTGCTTTCACTCAGATAAATTGTATAAATATTTGTAAACACTATAATCTATTTCAGCTGTAGCAACAGAACAATCTGATAAACACAACGTGGTTCCCAGAGATCAATAGGAGCCCATAAATATTACAAGCAAATAAAACATACTCTATTCCACGCTGGCTGAGCTGTGACTAAAACGCGATAGCAAGCCGCGGGTCGGAAAGGCTTGTGCCCGAGGGGTGGGACATCAATCCCGCCGACGCGGGAGGAGAGGCACCGGTGGGCGCACACACGTACCCATCTGCATGGCGTTGCGGGCCTGGCTGGCTGGCTGCTGAGCCGAATACCTCAAGCAGTTATTCAGCTGCGGAGAGGCCACCTGTAGCTGGGGATGCGGCTGAGGAGCCGTGATAGGAACAACCGGTCTGACAGCTGTGGCGGCATTGGTGTGACCAGCCCCCATGGGGTGGATGGTTCCTGGGGCTCCTTTTGTTGTCGGAGCTCCTCCAGCTCCGCTGTTTCTGGGCTGCCCGGCTCCCACCGGCACCCTGCATGGAGACAAGGCACAGTTTAGGCACGTTGCAGAGACGCTGATGCCCAGTCACAATGCTGATAAGCACCCCCAGTTACTTAGGGGGTTCAACGTGATACCCTCTCAGGCGTTAAAGTAAACCAAGATACAGATGCATAGGTATCTTTATAGGACACAGTCGTAAGCATGCTGGAGGATATTTTCACCCCTTTATCCTAAGGGAAGAAGTGCAGGATAAAAATGGAAAAGATAAATTTTCTCATCACTTTTTTTCTTAAGCTACATTTCTGTCTGATTAGTTCCTAGTAAAATCACAAATCTAAATTCAGAAGAAATGGATATCTCCCAAATGTCATTTTGTGTGCCAGAGGCTATTTTACAGGCACTAATGGAGTGATAATTAAAACAGACTCAGAGATCTTTCCTTAGGAGCAAACCTGCATACAGCCCCACAGGGAGAAAAAAAAGATGGATAACGCCAGATCCGTGTGTGGCTGTTGAAGGGGACTGAAAAACACAAGACTTGGCAGGGCTTGGCAGGGCTGAGTGCTTACCCTACCAACGTAACCAGCCCTAGCTTAGACTTGCTAAGTAAATGCAAAAGGGAAGGGAATGCAGCTGACTTTACTGAAAAGAAAATCTGGACAATAATCCAGCTCTCTTTCACTGCTCACTCAAACTGTATGAATACTTTTTATTTCATCTGAGTGGCTGGGTAGACCTCAGAGGGAAGGAACGAGGCTCTTTCTTCTATGCAATGAGGAACGAGGCTCTTTCTTCTATGCAATGAATTCAGCAGAGCTCCGCTCTTACCACTGAGCTAGAAACTCTATGACCAGGGCAAGAGTTCACTGGAGAGGACAGAAGGACACTAATGGACAACATCAACTGCTGCTCAGCAGCTTTTTCTCTGAGTTTCTTGCTCAGCTTCTGAATAATTTTCTTTCCCAGCAGTAGATGCCATGAAACAGAGGATCCATTTTGTGCTGTTCTCCTCTCCCGGGCTGCTCTATGTGCCAAAGTCCTCCTCCAGGAAAGGACAGTGGAGGTTTTATGATGCGGAACAAAGTATAGTAGAAGACACGGAAATGAGACAGTGCAGGGGGTTAGTAAGGAAGGAAAGGATAACAAAAAAGGTGCAAGGCCAACCTATGGGATTGCAAGAACTTCTGGAGCCCCAAAATTGTTGTGTGAGAACACAGAGACTTGAAGAACAGAAAGAAGGAGCATGCTGAACAGTTTGGACCAATTCACAGGACAAGAAAGACAGAAGAAGCAACCCTAGGTGTGCCAAGGGGAAGAGCCAAAAGAGTGAAATTCTGATAGAAAGAGACCAAAACACAGGATGGAAGATATGGTCCAAAAGTGCAAAAGACAGTGTGCATCTCTGCCCAGTCCTCACTCCCTCCAAAATCACAGGAGGAAAAACAACACTGTAGTGTCATAAAATCCTTGACTCATCTCGTTGTGCAAGGTTTGCCTGGATTACATTTTGCTAAATGAACCTGATTTTTTTTTCTTTTTTTTTTTTTTCATCAGCCTCCAGGTAGGGAAAAGCTGGGAATCCCACCAGATGGAAATCTTGACTGTCTGTCATCTGCTGTGAAGAGCTGGCAGGGTAGCAGCAAGGTTCAGCTGGAGCTGGTTTGGCCATCTGCACTAGATGGAGTTTGCCAGAAAAGCACACCTAATAGTCCACGGAAAGCTGTGTTCAGGCAAACATGCACACCGACAGGTACAGAAACTGTGACTCTCACAGAGCTGGGTAGATGTTGGATACGGCAAATTTTCTCTGCTGCCCTGTGTGTCTCTGTCCATCTAAAGGGTCTTGTCCTTTTTCCACCATGCTCTGCTCACACATATGCTTTGGCAGCTTATAAACCTAGTTCAGTCTTATTAAATTCATGCGCAACTTCTTTTTCTTGGGTTTTGTAAGGAGTGGCAGAAAAACATACATGAATCTATTTTTCTGCTTTGCTTTCAAAGGGGAAAAAAGTAGAAAGTGCAGCAAATAGGAGATTTTGTTGCTATCAGATTTTTCTTGCTGTTCTCACTGTGGGTGATTTACAGAGGAACTTGATTAGCTCACAGGATCATAAATATAATCATAAAGCTGCTTTTGGGTTTTGTGGAAAGCACTTTTGCCCTTTAGCACTTCTCTCTGTCTTGTTCTAGCTGTGACATGCTGCATTTAATAAAGTCTTGCTGATTCAGATCACCAACACTTCAGCACAAACTTCTTTACTAATTAAGAGCTGAAGAGTCAAGGAGTGAAGGCAGCCAACAGGCTCTATAAAATCAGGTAAATACATTTAGGTTGATGAACAGTGAAGACCCCAGGAACTAATGTTGTGTTTTGTTTTGTTTTTACCAAAATGCAATATTAGGACTGTCAGCAGGTTTAGTTATCATCTTCTAGTCTGGTCTTAACTTTTGGTCTTGCTCAGTCTACATATTACAAATGTGACTTAAACTGAAGATGAAACAAACCTGGATCAATTTTTCAAGATCAACACTGTCTGAATTGCGAGGTGCCTTTCTCTGGAGAGGAGGGAAAGATGGTGGAGTCTGTGGGCATGTGGGAGGAGAGACTAAGAGCATATGAGGAGGAGCGAGTTGGATTTGCAAACCCATGGTTGCTCTAAAGGACGTATGGGCATACACATGGCAACATTGACCTGCAAGGAGTGTGTGGGGCAAAACAGCCTAGGACACACTGATGAACTTTCTCCTTGGCTTGCAGACTATTTCAGAGTGGGCTCTAGATCAGAAACACCCTTTGATTTGGTGTTGTCCAATACCGAACTCTGACAAATGGCATTCCTCCCCAAACATGCTATTCTTTCCTTTTCTGCTCTTATGCAACTGAGACAAAGGAACCTAAAATCAGACAATTTATTGAACTCTTCTACCACTTCTGAATTTTAACAATTCAAACATTAGTCTTGATCCAAATGATCCAAGACCTTTGATTTAAAAAGACAAAATCTACACAAAGAGCTACTGAAAAGCAAGACACAAGCATTCCTTATTTTGTTTATCCATGTTACAAGTCCAGTAGTTTTAAAACAATAAAAAAAATCATTAGTCAACAGATTTTTTATAATGGTAAAACCTGGGCTTATCAGATCATGTAAAGTCAGATCTGTAAATGCTATCATCTAACACAACTAGTGAAATTTTCTGAGAACGTGGATAACTCCAATGCTACAACCAGCAAGTTTCATTACCCAAGTATGCACTGCCTCCAGAAAATTTTTTGGGAGGGGAATGTGATTTAAAAGGAGAGCTACGTTGGCTTCAGCATCCTCCAGATGCAGAACCCATCTCAACCCCAGCTCAGACATATCAACCCTGGCCAGCGGTCCTCACCTTGAAACAGGCGTCACGTAGTTGCCCGGGAAGACACCGGACATCCCACTCCTCAGAGAAGTCCCCTTGAACCATCCGTCCTGGCACTTCTCAATGACCCGGTACATCTCACCTTTGCGGAGCTCCAGCTCGTCATTCTTCTGAGGCTTGTAGGCGTACAGGGCTAGGTAGCTGTGGGGAGAGGTCACACAAGAAGAAATCCCACAGCTGACACCAGCCATCACCTGCCCCGCTTCAACTCCAGCCCCACAAAGCAGAAAGTGAGTAGAAACACTGCTCAGAAACGGTGGTTAAAAAGGGACATCATAGCAGCATATCAAAGAGGAACGGCAGAGACAAGATCAACTGGATGCTAAAACAATAAGGGAATAACTAATCAGATTAAAGGGAGGAGGTGATTTAGAGCTCATAAGACACTCTTCTCACTCAGGGCACAACCAAAGCCAAACAATGCCATAAAGCAAGACTGAAGTACTTAGCAGCAGTTTCAGAAGTACAAGGCAATTACAGAGACAGACAGAGTAACCAGGACTCGAGTAGGAAGGCTTTGCTAAGCCTAACATTGTAAGCTTCAGGGCGGGAGACACCTCTACTGTGGATTTTTAGAAGAAACTTTTCTTATGGGTAGGCCACTTCAAAGGATTTAAGGCAGCTTTTCTTGCAGCTTTCTTGATGCTATTTATGCTGGCCAGTTTTAGAAACAACATACCAAACAGTTATGATCTGCTATGGTATTTCTTGTATTATTTGGGTAAACCAAAAAGTGCAAGAGGGACAAATTCTGCAAGGGGATTTTTACTTAAGCAAGTGAAGTGGCAGAATTTGGCTTTGGATGTTTTGCAGGCAAGTATTCTAATAAATCTTTAATAGACGACCCAATATGTAAAACTTTTTATTTATTTAATTACAGCTTTTATTTATTCTCTTTGTTTAGAATCTTTCTTTTATCTCACTTTTGTTCTTCTGTTACTACTTCAGGGATGTCCCTAATGTTGTGAAATGACTACAACTTAAAGTCCCTAAAGATATTCTCTCTGTTTAGAGAGATCCTTGCTGAAAATTAAGAATGATTGCTTGCACTTTGGGGAATAATGGAAAGTCGGGATAGGATAGCAAGAGTGCACACACAGAACAACACTTTCCTTGTAAATACCAATATTTTTTTTGGTACTGTAGCGTTTCTACAAATGCAGAAAAGGATTTCTGGTAATTCTTGATCAAGGTTGTGCCTTCTTGAGTGTTTTTTTATTTGTGCTTTACAGGCAGTGCAGAGAGATTAGGACAAATGGGGAAACACTTACAGAAAGTACATTTACACTACAAAGTGCAGCAGAATCCTCTTAGGCTTGGGGGTGGGTGAGAAGAGACTTGCTGCCCACCTCATAGCAGCAAACCAGAGAAATAATGAAAACTATAACCATTGTGATTGTAGACTTGCAGCCAATAAAAATGATACATAGCTTTTTACTTCTGCTCTCCAGGAAATATAATTGAGGAATAAATCCTGTTAGTTTTCCTGATTCTACTCCTTTATGGTACCAGTAGATTTCCGTATTTTTATTCTGAAGGCAGTAAATAAACAGCAGTAATGAGCAGAATATGAAATATTTGGTAACAGCTCCTTGGGGTGTGCTTTGGCTGATGTGCTTGGTTCTCTTTAGCACGTGCACAAGGTACAAAGACCTAATCAGAAACTGTATTTCATTAGCCAACAGATGGGAGGAACCATCCTGCACATCTTTTGTTTAGTCTATATAATCAGGTGGTCTTGAGCAGGTCTGTAGCTGTTCACCTGATGGAAAACATGAGGCTACATATGAAGTGAAGAACACTAAAATGCATCACCCTGACACGAAATAATATTGCATGCTTCAGTGCTAATCCTTCAGCACTGCGCTCTGCTAGGACATAACGGGAAGTGCCAGACTGCCCTCACTCGAGGGAGCAGAAAGTGTGGCTTTGGCTACCCCTTTTTAAGTTGCTGCTTACACAGGGCTTATATTCAGAAGGTATGAGTAAAGCAGGAGATCAAGGACAGAGCATTTTAGATAGACTTAGCCCTTTCCCCAAGGCCCTACATGTAATAATGTAATTTATAGGTTGAGATGCTGGGAGAAGGTGCAAGGAAAATTACCCTAAGTGGATCATAGGCTGCTTTCCCTTGCAGCTATCTCCAGGTCTCCTGCTAGGTTCTTTCTGTTCCTCCCTGCAAACTCAGCCTCCAGTAAGCCTGAATATCTAGTATCACAATGAGCCTAAACACGCTCTGTAGAGAGTATCAAAATCCTTGCAGAGCCTAAAAGAAGGTGTACACCAGCCCAGCTTGGACTCTATGCCAAAACTGACCAATCTCTATATGGCTAAACAGATGAAAATTTGTGTGTGATAACCATATAGCGTGACCTTGGGACAACGGAGAGCATCAGCACTTTCTTCATGGACCGGCGATCCCACCACCTATGTGGGGCAGTGAGGATGCCTGTCCCAGGGGGTTTCCACTATTAGTCTGCAAGGAGTCAGGGGCTTCTCCAAATCCAGTGACAGGCACAGCCTGGGTCCGCTGCCTGGCTGTGGATGGTGTGCCAGCCCTAAAGAGACAGTCATACACCCCATGTGTTGGCAGAGAGGGGGCTGTGGGAGAGCTGGTTGGATGCCTGCTCTCATACATGGCTGAAAAAAAATTGGAGTGCAGGCAGCTTCCCTCCCCAGAAAGGGTTTCTGGACTTTTTCTCTGGTAGGGAATCAGGTCTAGTGGTCCTGTTTACTGAGGCTGATTTTGTCTTAAGCCAAAGCCTTTGGACTTGGACATGTTTCACCACTCTCTAGATTTTAAGTGAAAAACCAGCAAACTCTACAACTGAGAAGAAAGTGTTAAAACAACAATCTGAATCTTGCAAAATGTGATAGCAAGTTATTCTGGGCTATGGGAAACAGCAATGCGAAGGGCTAGGGAGCAGAACCTAGAAGAAGCCAAAATGTTTATTAAAAGTTCCCTAAAAAAAAGGCCTAAGCAAGAAGGTAGCTCATGTTCTGGGCCTCGGGGAGCTGCCTGTGACTATGATTGCAATGCAGAAGTCCCAGGGCTCTGTTGAGGGTTCTACCTCCCCAGTTCTGCTACAGTTTTCAGATAAAGCTTCCCTTTTGACTGGAACTTGGCTTGCAAATGCAAAATGACAGACCAGATTACGAGGCTGCTTCACAAGGGAGATGACAGGAGAAGCATGGGAGGAGAGGCTTGCTGCAGCACAGATGCAGGGGCATTGCCAGAGAGCTGGAAAATGTCCTGATTCAGCAACTAAATACTGAAAATACTGCCAGTTACTCATTACCTGGGCAACGTTTGAAATAAATTTGTGCCCCATGATGTGCCACACAGGCTGCACAGGGTGACCACAGGGTGATGATGAGACTCTCTGTGGGGCAGTGAGTGATGTGCGGTATGGAGATCAGGTATGAAGGTCTCCTCTTAATAGCCAAGAACAAATCTGTTTTGGTTCTGTTCCAACTCCTCTGTACTCCTTAAAGTAGACGGGCTATGTTATTTGAGGATTTTATTTGTTGTTTCAGACCTTGTTTTAGTCATATCATAAAACCTTAAAATACCGGTGGGCATATGTGTGTGTGTCTATATAGCTCTACTGCTTTCACAAGGTATATGTGATGAGAGGAAGGAGTTCAGTACTTTAACTAGACAGGTACCAGGTAAACCAACCAGGCTAGAAGAGATTTATTATGATGAAGTTTACTCTTTCTGATCTATATATCTAGTCAACCGTCTGTTATTCTACACACTATTCAATAAGCCCATATGCCCATGATATGAAGTTCATTTGTTGCATTTGTTTATGGCACTGAAAAGCTGCAATTGGGTCATTTTTTTCTGGTTAATGATGAATGTTTCAGGTGTTTGATTGCATGGGACTACACCAGGAGATTTTCTCTAGCTGAGAGGCGTTCAATTTGCTTCACAGTGATTCATACAGCTGTAATAAATATACCAGGAATCTAAAAGTGCTCACAGAGAAAGGGGGAAGTCTTGATTTTCTCTACTCATTTTTCAATTTCAGCAGAGGCTGGGTCATATATGAAATTGTGATCTTTTTCTTCTCAGAATGCTCCTGAGCTGAGATTCAGGCTTTCAGATTTCAAAAACACGCACACACGCGCACACGACTGGAAACAAAGAGTACAGAGGGACTGAGATGAGCTGCTTACATATTGAGGGGGAGCTGGACCTTCGGTGGTGTTCCCTGATCTCCAATTATTGCACTTGTCCTGGGACCAGCTACCGTGGCTGTTCCAATTGAAGAGGAATCCTGAAAATACACAAAGAACATATGTAAATTAGGATGAAGCCCACCATTTCCTAAAATGCTCTGGGGTGAAGGCACAGAGGAAAAAAAAAATCACATTTTTATCAATTCCCAGACTTTCTAAGTTCATGATACTGTATTAAAAAGACATCTTTAAACCTTACACATTTTAAAAATACATTTCTGACACAGGGGATATTAGGTTATTAACAGCTTTTCCATGTACCTGTCAGAGAAATTTAGTTGTACCTTGCATGCAGATCTTAAAAGTTTTAGAACGCAAAACTACTTGACTGCTTTGTAAAATAAGCTCAACACACACATCTCTGCAATAG
Organism: Tringa tobata; assembly: GCA_033628505.1. Classification (NCBI taxonomy): domain Eukaryota; kingdom Metazoa; phylum Chordata; class Aves; order Charadriiformes; family Scolopacidae; genus Tringa; species Tringa tobata. The sequence goes on along the minus strand of JAHREE010000279.1, from coordinate 3,835,483 downwards.
TACCTTCTTTGGTAAAGGTAACCTTTTCCCCTCAAATGCTTGGTTTAAATTTTGTACTCTTTAAGTTAATGGTTATGGATCTATGGAGAAGACACTATTCAATTTCTAAAATGCAGTCTCATCTCTGTATGCTATGTATGACGACACAACCCAAACCAGGAGTACCTCTGAATGGACAAAGTAGGAGTCCACTCCCCTTTTACCACAGCAAATAAATCCCCATTCTCATATAGAGGACTGGGCAGACCTTTTCCATCTATTAATGTTGCAAGGCAGTTCTAAATGTAATCATTCATTTTTCAAAGCTTAATGCTCAGCAAAAATATGTAGGGCAAACACTTTTTTTTTTAGTTGTCTCACCAAAGTCCCCATTCATTTATGTCAAAAATGAATCCTGACTGGAAACTCCTCCTGAAGTAATGCCAAGGGCTGTAGCAACAGATTGTTGCTGCAAAGACAGGGTAGAGCTGATAGGGCTTTTAATGGTTTACTTGAACAGAAGTCTTTTTTTTAGTAAGTCTAACCAAATGTTGCATGCATGTTCACACGCAGAATGGCTCTACAAAGTAGGATCCAAAGTTTATGCAGAAATTGCAGGTTTAGACAGAGCCTGTTACATACAAAAAAGATTCTGAGCAGTGCACAGACATCCAGAGCAGCTTTTCTGTTTCCAAATGTTATTTAACGAACAGTAAATATTGATTTATTTTGGGACCAGAAACATAGGGACATTTTATTGCACTTACAAATGACACTGAATTAAACCAAGACACATATTGCTACTTAATTAATGGATTTCAAGGTCACCTCATTCCAAAGAAGCCCACATACTTATTACAGTGTTGTGTCTGTGTATTGCATTGCTAACCTCTATTGCTTTGCTGTGTATTAACACAGTATCATTGGGAAATCATGCAGCAAAATATGAAGACGCTGCTCTGTGATTCCACAGCTTTTGGCAAAAAGGAGCAAGCTGTCTCCTCCCTCACTGACATCTATGCTCAATCATGAAGTTGTAGTGACAGTGTATCTCCTTTTTCTCATTATTTCCCCTCATTTTCTGGCTGCTTGCTCAAACAAGGAAGGTTCCAGGCAGCTCTTAGTCCTCTGTGTAAAAGTAAGCATTCTTTCCAGTTCTGTGACTAAGGCTTTATTAATCCTGCCTGTCACGTCAGTGAGATAATATCAACTTACAGAAGAAAACACCAACCCACCCAAAAGTGTAGGAATAGTTGGAGAATGATCCCTCATTTGTTTTTTTGAGCTGGTTAATGAGGTCAGGGATTACAGAAGATGTTGGACAGAGAGACCTGACAACTGCCTCACCCAAGAGGTGAGAAATTGGCTGGTTCAAACTTCTTCATGTTGTGCCACCAGTGTATGTCTGCCCTAAGCTATAGAAACTGCCTCCAAGAAAAAAACAGAGCAGTCCCCACCCTTTCTTGGTAGGACAAAACACTTTGTTTTTACCTCATGAAAAAACAGAGCTGACTGAGCAGCCTCAGGGTGCAACTGTAAAGGCAGAGAAGATCACAGCAGTGTAAGAAAGACACAAGCTACCTCTTCCTTAGCTACTAGGATCCTCTCTCCACACACCTCAGCTAAGACAGAGTTTGCAGAGGTGCTGCTGTCCCAGCCAGGAGTGCCCACTGCAGGTACCCTGGGCTAAGCCAGCTTGTCTCTGCAGAGAGACCAGTTGAAGCCTGGAGAGCAGTGTAACATCATCCATTCGCCTGTTCACACCAACAGTGGTGGCTTCTGTGTCTTCTGCGTTCCTGGAAGCATGAGCCCAAATACCTTCTTTGTGCAATTACGCTTGTGCTAACATTCAGTCCTAGGGACTAAGATATCATGTAATTGTCATTCAGTGTTGCTAGATGACAAAGTTGCTTTCTTCCCTTGAAAAATCCCCAATAAATCTCCACAGTCCTGTATGTTCTCCATCCACCTGACATTCAGTTTCTTGCCTATGGCCTGTTACTGTAATATTGCTGCATCTGGTGCCAGCCTGGACTCTATGAATGATTCATTTTTGCCACTTTGCAGAGCCTAGTTTCATATACATCCAAACTCTAAATCAGTGCTGCTTCCTGATTGCGCTTCAGTTTTTCTATAGTTGCTCTCCCCTGCCGGCTTTGACACGGTGGTGTACTTGCCAGTCTGCCTATTACCCCACTTTTCATCATCAGGTTTTACTCCACAGGACCTGCTGGCCTTCCACTGCATTGAATTCAGCTCCTCTGTTCACATCTTAGCATTTACTTTCACACAAGTATTCTCCTCTGCAGCTTCACCCGCCTCTGTGCTCCTTGATGAATCCTCTCATTGGCTGCCTGATTGCTGCTATGCATCTGAATGTTCACCACCTTTGTACTTAAACTACAGTCCCCGATGCAGTTGGTGAAGGCTTTCTAAGCCTCCTCTTTTAAGGTCCTGTTCCCCCTCTTGTGTATCACTAATTAGCTCATATTATAAGCTATGACACTGCTAGATAATTTTGCAAGACAATATTTGCAATAAGATTTTGAAGAGACTGAACTTTGTGAGAGAATAATCTCCTATTTATTCATACTTTTCATTACTTTGTTGGAAGTTTATCTTTCCATTTGCCATTCCCAGAATTTTATGTGGGTCTCCCCAGCTACTGGTAATACTAATAAACCTCCCAAAGCACACAGCAGGCCCTTCTCCATCACAGCTAGTAGCAGGATTTAGTTTGTCTTCCTTCTTTATTTAGCCCGAGAGCCAGGTTGTACTTTTGCTATCGTGATCTAAGAAACAAGCTAGTAAACATGTCCTTCTTTCCTCGTCATCTGCTCAGGGGACTGGGAATCTAAGACAACACTCTGATTTTTTTTTTCTCTGCTTTTCATACCTTTCGGGAGGTCTGTGGGCCACATCCTTCCTTTCTGATTGCCTGTCTCTGCTTGATCCACCTTTCTGTGGCACCAGGCATGCAAATAGAGCCACACACAGGCATTGCACAGGGAGGGCCCGAACTACACAGCATTTGCATCTTAATCCTTCTTCCACCTCTGCTACTCACCATTGCTAAGCCTTACCCGGGAGGGGACGTCTCTGACAGCCAGGTTTTTAAGAGGCACGTGGGCACCTATTAATATAAACAGGCACCTTGCAGAGTTTTCTCAGGGAGGCATTAAAAGGTACTTCACTGTCAGATTCCTATGGATTTTATTGCAATCTAAGTAATAAGAGTCACTTTTGAAAATACCGTTTGGTGCCCCTCTGTATCCTTATGAGCCTCTAATGCCTTTAAACATTTGGCCATCGAGTTTCCAGACGTGACTTGCTGGGTAATCACACTGTAGCACACCTCCCCATTAGGAGGCCGTTTACTCTAATGGTGGCATGCAGTTTTCTGAACTAGACACTGCCAACTCTCATCCCATTTACTTAGGCCACTAAACAGCCAAATACGACTTCTTCGTGCTCCCGCTCCAATCTGGTATCGTCCAAGTACCACTTACTGTTGCTGATGTTTTCAGCTCAACCGCAACAGCTCTTCTTTTCCAAGGACAACACTGCCCCAGCTGCCAGGCAGCAGGGAAAAGTGGCTGCATGAAGGCATGCTGAAGACCCCCTCCGAATACCTCTGTGCTAATTCCTGCTTCTTTGTGCCCATTAGTAACACAGCAACGTCACCTGTCCTGCAGCTCGTGCTGTGCCGCTTGTTTTTACCACCCACTCTGGTGTAGTAGGTGATTATGTACCCATGGGCTGGATAGTAATATAAAAGGACTGTTTGCTTTTTGCCTGTAAATACAACAGTCTCCATATGACCACTGAAATGCAACTCCCCTCACTGCCCCCAACACTTAAGCTAATGTCTTACGGAACCTCGAAACTCATGAGCCTCATAACTCCTTAAAAATTGTCTTCTTCCTCCCAGTCTGTTGGCTGTTACAAGGAGACTTTATGCGAGGGCCCAGAATGAAGAAAGGCTCTGCACAAAGGCATCTTGGGACTTGGCTAAACTTGATCTAGTCCTAGGGGCAGTGTGGTTCTCTGGAGAAAAGCAGCAGTGGAGCCCAGGGTCTCTGCTCTCGGTCCCCACACAGTATTTCCGACACCATTTTTAGATTCTTAATTAATTTGCAGCACCAGACGCTGTTGAGGTGTCATGCAAAACAAAGAGAGCCAAAGCTAGCTGACAAAAATGAACTGTGCAGATGACTGTCCAGCCTGAGAGTCAGTGTTTCCTGGTGAGAACAAACATTCCAGCTTCCCCAGAAGTCACTGCAACATACCTAAGCTCTGATGGTTCTCATTCCTCCTCCAGCTGATAAGTATTATTTGCAGGAGAACTACAGGAGCGTCAAAACAAATTGCACTTTAATGTATACATAATGATATATTTCTATTACAGTTTATGGCATATACTCCTGGGTAAATAATACACTGCTGAGATGTTGTTGCCTCTTGTGTCAGCTCCAACATATATTTAAAAGCAACCAGCTTGGCAAAACATTACTGACAAGTCCACAGAGACCGGAAAATTAAAGGTAATAACCACTCATCTGGGCTGAAACTTCATCTCAGATTCATCCCTTTCTCTCTTCCCATCCACACCTCTATGAAAGCATAAGAATTAGTAGTCTGGACTTCCAGCATACACTATCTTTTCCTCTCCGTCGTAGATTTACTTTAGATTTTCACCAGTACTTTAAGGCCACATTTGGTGTAATATGAAAAGACATGGTGCCTGTAGGGGTTAGTGAAGTGCCTTGCAAAAGCATGGGACACAGTTTTGGAGGGGAATAGAAGTCACGAAGACAGTGATAAAACTAGGAACAGAGTACAATGACATTGCAGGTTGCAGTAGCCTTCACAGAAAAATAATTGCTGCTGCTATCAGACGAATGTTCTTATCATCTAGAAAATCACCAACCAGAAATCTCTATTTTGACTTCAAAGCAAATCCAGCGCTGTCTCACCACAGGGCACTTATCACATTCATTAATTCACAGGAAAATTTCTTTTAATGTCTTGAATGCATATTTACAGCTTACTTTAAATTTCTCTTTAATATTACTTTAAAATAAGAGAAAAACACTCAAACATTCAACTCACATAGGTTGACATACCGTCCTCTGGAAATATCACAAAAAACAGGCTAATAGTCTTTAAGATTCCCGTGACTCGTTTCTCTAATTCGCTGACTCCATAAAACAATGACTGTGGCAATCACTCCAGGCCTTAATGTTCCTAGAAATAATGTATTAGCACTTAATGCATGGTAATGCCACCAAGTATTGATGAAAAGTGTTACGCGCAAGATCAAGTAGCCTCATCAAATGCTAATTACCAAAGTGGGAGCTGAAACGGACTTAGCAATTCTAGAGTAAGACTTTTCTTCCATAATGGTATGTGTGTAAAAAACAAACAAATGTGCACGATAACAGCTGCAGCTGCATAAATAGCTGCATAAATACCCAGTTCCTTCCTGTAAAAACTGGAGCTAAATTTATATGATTTAGCATTTACTGAGGGCTTCTTACAACCTGTAAGTATCTGTGGCTGTGGATGAAGGTGAGGCAGAATATTATGCCAGCCTGTTCTAGTACCATGTTGGCCCTGATCATTTTTTGGCTCGTAGTAGGTCAAAAATTCTAGACCACGTCTTCTGTGAATAGCTCATGGAGCTACACAGAGAGCTGGAGAAGTCACAAAAGTGTATTTTCTGAGCTTCCATTTCCACTATCCTGCAATCTAAGAATGTCTGCAAGGTGGTGAAAAAAAAAACCAAGTATTTTTTGTCATCGTCTTCCAAATGTTCATCTGACATTACCATCCATAAAAGCACTGATTATTCTGGTTTGCAGCTTCTTAGTTGTCTCAAATGAGGACTAATTAAGCATCATGTGGATGAGTACCATGAGAATTATATTTTATTCAGCCTTGTTTCTCTCTCAGACTAACCCTTTCAGCACTGAGCACCAGTGTCTAGCTCTCCACCATGCAGTTTTAAATGGTTTTATACTAAATAGTTTTTTGCAATTCTGGGATCAAAGAACATGAAAAATCAAATGCAAAGAGACAGGAAAGCTTAAAGTGAAAGCTTGACCTCTAAAAGATGTTAATTTAATCCCACGTTGATAATTATCCTTTTGATAACTGCACAACAAACTCATTGGGATCCCGTGCGATGCCTCCTGTAGGAAGTCTCCCTCCAGGGAGATGGTAGTGGTAAGCAAATAAACAAAAAAATCAAACAAACCAAAAAAAGGAGAATACACACTGTAGTAATTTCTGTTCAAATGTCATACATGTACACATAGTGTGTGCCGGGTGGACAGGATTTTGTGGCATAGTGTAAATACCAAGAGAGTGCCTTGCTGGCTCCTGAGGCTTCCAAATCAGTAGTTGACTGGCAGGTAGTGCAAAGCCTCAGGATTAGCCTTGTGCAAAAATGATTTCAGTGGCAAAATTTTTTTGGGTTACTACCCTGAGGAGCATCTGGAAAAAAATATTTTGTTTTTGTTTTATAGGCAACATGATTTCATGCACAGTTGAATAACCCTTCTAAAGCACAACCTTTTCTTCCTAGATCCTGTAAAAAAACAGATTTTGTCGTTCTTGAAAAATCTTTCAAAATGTATTTGTGATGAGGCAAATTATAGGATAAAGATAAGACACTGTCTCTAAACTGATATTTTCTGAAAGGCGATTTTGTTTTGACCTGGATTCTCGGCAGTTTATGTAATCAGTCAATAGACTGAGTCAGCTCGTCTGTCTCATTTGTAACAGTTTTGACAGACAATGTAATACGTCCCAATAGGTAGAGAGTATCTTCAAAGATCTGTTGGTAGTCAAAAAAAAAAAACCCAACATGCAGCTTACATACCTGCCCAAAATGCTCTGCTTAAAAAAAATAAATTAACTCGTTTCCACCTACAAAACCCGCAACAAAAGTTCTTTATAAAGTTGTTTGAAATAGAGCTGCAATAAATAGGCAATGTTTGGAATCATTTGCAAACAATTCAGAATAGAATTGGGAATCTGTGAAGACCAAGGAGTAGTTTAGGTCAGATGCCAGCAATCTCTTATCCTGTTTTCATGACATACTTTGATCTAAATGACAGAAACACAGGTTGGACTACTACTACTTCTCTCTTGCCATTTTGACAGGTGCAGGCTCCTGAGATAGCTGCCCTTGGTTTCAGCTGTCTCACTCTCATTAACGGACGTCTAGTCAGCTCGTATTCACAGCCAGCAGCAGAGCAGGTTGGATAGAATCTGGACTCCAGGCCAAAGCTGAAAAGTACCTGAAATTCTCTTCTTTTCCCAGAGCCTGCTTTGCACTTGAAAATTCAAGCTTCATGTTTAGTTCTCTGGATTTGATGTATAATCTGTATGCTTCTCATGGTCAGCACATTTAGGTTATCAGGCAAGGCTCAACCAGACTTCTGCTATTACATTTTCTCAGCTAAAATTCAGCATTTCTAAATAACTGATAAGGAGTCACACTTCCAAATGATTTATATAGCTAGACACTTCAAGGAACATTTTTCATTTCAAATACTGTCACTGTTTGGGACTGGAAGCTTGAAAGACATTGTTCTCAGCTTTTCCTGAACATGTGGCCTCTGGTTAGGAGCCTGTACTAACACTTGCAGATACAAATGGACTTCTTGTGCATGGTGATGAGTTGTTCAAAACACACATAGAAGTTCCTTCTGTGGAGAGGATCCTTTCTTCCTCGCTCAGCTGTTATCCTGGTGGGCACAAAGCCACACTTCATTATTCATGAGATGCATTTTCTGTCAAAAACCAGGGGATTTGGAGCTGTACTGACCTATGACCTTTCCAAATATCAGGGAAGAATAATTCATAAGGGATGAAAATGGAAGCAAGACAAGCCATCTGAGGCCTAGGCACGATTACTGTCCAGGAGGACCTTCCTCGCTCCCCAGGGAGTCTCAGTTACAAACTGCTCCTCTGTACCCATTCTCTAATTCAGCTTCTATTCCATCACAGGCCTACAGCACTACTTACATCTTCAATAAAAATCCATTTTGCCAGCACGATAGGATATTCTACATGATGGACATACACTCTTACCTTTTAGATGGAGGTCTTATGTTTAATTACTGATACTCAGCATGAAACAAAAAGCATACAAGAAATAAATTTGGCTGCAAGTGAAATGAAGATCCCAGCATTGCCTTTTTGAAAAGAAATTCTTTGTATCCTGACCATTGTGGTCTTCCAGTCACTATTTTATTCACTTGAAGTGTCTCGAAGTTGATTCTTCTACTTTTGAGCACCCCTAAGTTTGCAGTCAATGAAGATATTTTTTAGACCATCCCTCATTTCAAAATGCTTCTTGCCTTTTGGGAAACAGATCTAGTTGGTTCTGCCTACAGAATAACGAACATGTTATGCAAGGCCTATAGTCTTCAATTATTAAATTAATGATATGCAGACGTACTTTCAAAACATGTGATTTCGTACTCTGGTCTGCATGTCAGTGCTCAATATGCATAAATCTGTGCCCTCCTGGAGAAGCAGGCGGCTTATAATAGTCTAACAACTCATAAAAACAAAAAACGTGTCAGCTCGGCATGAAAGTCTGGTTTCAATTCACAAAAATTGACAAAAGCCACAGGAATATAGTACCATGCATGAAATCACTTCTAAGGGGTGGAATATATTCCACATTTACTCAAACATCTAAAATTTGCACCTAAATTTTAAGTTCCTGCAGTAAGAAGCCCTCGATGTCTCTGTTTCTTCTCATGTCAGCAGAGAGAAAGCAGGTGCCCCAGATGTAGGCGCCTCAGGTCTACAAGGAAAATGGATGCTTGTTTTAAGAAGACTGTTTCACAGGGCACCAGCCAGTTGCCTGAGGTAGGGGACTGGATGACATCCAAGAACTCCTGTAATTGAATTCTGCTTGTTCAAAGGACAGTCTGTAGGAAAACTGTGTTGAACTTTTTGAAAATGTAGAACCTTCCCGCAAGCTAAATACCAATCCTGATATGTACCAGAGAAGTTGATAACTACTAAACTGTAGAAAACTCCTCTATTTATTTTTATGAGGAGATCTGTTAAATAACCAATGATAAAGCCCCTGGAAAATCCAAAGATGTGGTATAAAGACACAATAAACCAAATTGCGATTCTAATGTTGAAAAGAAAGGCATAAATTTGCTAGATAGTCAGCACTGAAACTAAATTTGTCATTTCCCCTATAAGAAATATGCTTTGGCTGAATTTGCTGCTGCAAACTAGCAGGGGCCTGAGAGAGTTTCGGAGAAAACCACTCAAGGGCTGTGATGATGACTTTCAGGGCAGAGAGGTTTCTCTTCAAGCAAGGAAAGAAAGGGTGAGACATCTTCCTGCAGATGAACTCACCCGTAAGTTTGGCAGCCGTCCTACCAACCTGCCCATGCTCTCAGCAACGCCCCTGAGCACTTCCCAAGCAGCAGTAGAGTCAGGTTGTCAAGATGTCAAACCCCGAACAAGACGAACAGAATATTTACCTTAAAAACACCGAACACATTTTATAAAAAAACAATCCAAAGACAAGATTCTCACTGCCCCGAGCACCCTGATGTAAGAGCTCAGAAGCCCTTTGTTCATGCTACTTTGGCTGGCATTCAGCCACCTGAATAAAAAGAAAAATGCTGAGCTAATTTTCTGTCTAAGTCTGCAGCATCAATAATTGTTTCAGAGCCATGTCAGATGGCAAAGAAGGAACTGAATTTCTGACATTTTAAACTAAAGTGTAACCCCTATTATTATGGGATTAATAGATATATTAACATAGCTGCACTATTTTAATGTACATTTTGTAAGAGGCAAATTCTGGACTCTTTGTAGACATAACTAAAAAGGCTGAAAGTGGGTTCATGTTGGCAGCTCTTGTGATTTTATTGCCACTCTTACAACAGCGAGGCACTTTTCTGAAGGCTGCTCCTATAGTAAAGAGAATATAGTGAGGACATCAGCTCCACCTTTTTCCCAACAGATCCACATTACTAGCAAAGTTTGCAAAAGAAAATATTTAAATCCCTCAAACCAGAAAGCAAATAGTAAGGCCCCCCAAAGCAGAGATATGTATTCATATATGCAAATGCCATGCTTGGGGTGACTGGGTCCTTGGGGCTGCAATAATGCGTTTTGACAGAAGGAAATCTCTTTTCACTAAGGTTGATCTGAACCACCAAACCCTTTTTCCCCTCCTTGGATTGTGGCCGAGACAGTTTTGGCAGCAGTGACAGAGGCATGTGCTCAGCTGCCTTGTCTGCAAACCTGCTCTATGCCCCGAAGAAGAAGAAACTGTCCCTAAATCTGTTCCCACCATGGGTACACTGGAGGAGCATCATTATACCCCAGTCCTAGCTGGGCTTCTGACCATGACACAGATTACATGTCTTCCCATCTGCTGCAAAGGACCCAACCAACCTTCCTGCGGGCCAGATTTCAATAACCATAAATTGTTACAAGGAACACAGGGCCCTTCTTGTCCCCTACCACTTGTGCCCAAATGCCACAAAGGTCTGCAAAATGAGTGGGGTTTTGCACACTGGTTCTGTTAAAAAGGGGGAGAATAATCAAGGCACTTTCTGCTTCACGGTCCAATTTTTGTGGTTTACTAGCTCAGAATGAGTCTTCACATGACTCTAGTAAAGGATGTGCATGGTTTTTCCTTCGACAAGAACTGAAAAGCCACAGTCTGTCACATCTCTCAAAAGTCCAAATGTGTCACTCTGAGTGCCAAAAACCTGGGTGTCATTTACTTGACAAGCTCGGGACCCTCACTCATGTCTAGTGCTTGTGCTGCTTCACAGATGTCCCAGTACATCTTGGCACACACGCTGCTTTGTGCGGGGGCTGTATCCTCACCTTCACCCTCCTGCTGAGGGCTGAAATGAGGGAGAAGACCTTACAGCACAGAGACCCTGCCTGGAAAAGGCATGTGGAAGAAAATGAGTTAAACTACAGTCGGCTTGTGCTGCCTCTCCAGCTCCTGCATGTGGATGGACAGTGGAGGGAGGCGAGCATCAGAGGCAGAAGCAAAGGATGCTGCTCTGTGGTGGCAGCGGCCCCTTGGCACGTTGTTTCAGCTGGCCACGTGGCACACATCAGCATACATGCAGGCATCCTGTCTTCCCTCAGCTGCTCCTCACAGGACTTGTGCTCTAGACCCCTCACCACCTTTGTTGTCCTTCTCTGGACATGCTCCAGCACCTCAACATCTTGAAATTGTAGGATTAGTTTGTTTTTTTTTTTCCACTATTGTGAATCAAATTTGGCCTTATCCTCTGGCTCCTCACACCTGCCCACTGATTAACACAAGGATGCCAAGAACAGATGCCAAGTACCATCATACTGGGACACCACCACCATGCAACTGCTTTGTTGCAAGGGTCAGCCATTTTGAAAGAGGTGAGACAGCGGCAAGCCAGGCCCTCTGGGCCTGTGTGTTGCCCACCAAAGGCACCCAGAGCACCCTTCCACCCGCCCCTTACCTGGGCTGGGGCGCTGGAGGAGAGGTGGGTCAGTTCCCCGATCCTGGCGGCCGCCCGGGGGTCGCTGGAGCTGATGAGGACGGGGGCGCTGATCTCCATGGAGTGCCGGTTGCTGGCTGCCTGGGAGGACTTGTGCGTCATGCTGAGGGCGGTGAAGGAGTGCCGCTTCTTGGCGTTCTTCTTGCCCTCCGCCTGCCGCTGGGCCGCCCCGGCCGCCCCAGCGCCAGCCAGCGTGGAGCACGGTGCCAGACCCGCCGCCGCCGCCACCGCTGCCGTCTCCGTGGGCAGCGGCACGTCACAGCCGGAGGCGGCAGCCGAGCAGGTCTTGTCCATCTCCATGAGCTGCTTGGCGGACTCGTTGAGCTGCGTGTGGAGGGAAAGCAAAAGTTAAAAAAAGGTTGAAAAAAAAAAGGAAAAGAAGGGGGGAAGTCAACAGCCTGTCACAGCTTGATGATGGCACCTGCTGGACACGCCTGGGGCTTTTGTCCCGGAGAGTCCTCTCCTGGCAGCCTACCCTGGAATGCTGCTGAGCACCGAATCATGACAAACCAAACACATCCTGGTTTTGTCATCTGTCTGTCACCTCTCAGTCGGCCAGGCAGGTCCCCAGGAGGCCCACTAGTACACTTGGTACACTGGTACACTAGCACCCAAACCTGCCCCAGACCTTCCAAGGTGTTACTGTCCAGCTCCAGGGAGATGCCCAATTTATTTATTATTTTTCTGAAGCTGGGTGAGTTATTTCCAATCACTTCTTAATGCCAGAAAAATCAAAAGAGAGGCAGAATAAGCATCCAGGAGAATTAGGGTAGAACCAGGCACTGCAAGTTGGTGCACATCAAGCTACAACATTTAAAAAATGACGTTCCCCAAGATAGCTGGTGTCAGGCTGCAGAGGTGGAGTTGGGGAAGGAGGCAGGAGCCTCTCCACCACCAGCCTCTCCACCTCGCTATTGCCAGGCTCATCGTAGGCCTATATTTGACATTTGCCACACAGGGTTTCGATCCATGGGTACAGAATCTAAGTTTTTCCAATTCCATCTCCCTGCCTCCCACCCAACACAGGTTACCCAAATGCAGACGCAAACTGAAATAATTTTTTCCAGTTGTGTCACTTCAACCAAGGAGGAGCATGATGGCCACTGGAAGACTTGCTCAGGGTCCAACTTGAAAAATTGTTCTCACCAGCCCTCCCAAAGGGTTTAAAACTTGGCCTATAGCCCATGGAGACAGCAGAGCACCTGGACGTTCAGGACAGTTTTCAGCCCCCTGTTCCTCATTGCCTGTAAATGCCAAAGGCGTGCTGGGTGGGAAAACCCTGTTGTTGAAGCCTCTCACCTCCTAGTCACCATAACTCATACAGGAAATCTACGCCTTACCTAACTGGAGAGTTTTTAGGGGCATATGGGTGCTACAGTCACTGATGATACATGAAGTGTGCCCTGAAGTCAGCAGTGCTTTCTGCACAGCGTTCCTTGCCAATAGATCTTCCCTCGAGGGGTGCTAACAGCCGAGAGAAAATGCCACAATTTGCCAACAGACCTTTATATTAAACTAGGATGCACCACAATATGTTTGCATTTAATGAATAAAAACAACATATGAAAAAGGAGCCGCAGCTAACGCATACAGGCTTTTGCATACACTGCTATTCTGAGACCCACATAAACCAGAGGTGCATGTGATACTATCCTGGACCAAACCCAAGCTATTTTTGTTTCTATAACCACTGTGTGAGTTATGGCCACATATAAGATACTCAGTCGAGGACAAGGTCTTCTCAGGCTCTAAATAAAAAAAAAGAATGGTTGCTGCTCCAAGCAATGCAAATTTAGAAACCGAATAGGAGTGAAAATAAAAGGGAAAAAGAGAGGGATGGGAAAGATAACTATAGAAGTGTGCACTTAAACAAATGTGCAATTGAGTAGTTTTTATGACTCCCAACCACTGTCAACATGTGGTCAATATAAATAAGAAATAGATATTGCCAGCCTTGTGCCAGTCCTCCTGAGTTTGAAAGCACTTCTGAGCACTTCCACGAGGACTCATTCTGAGTAACAGGCAATAAACCCACTGACACCTAGAAAGTAAACATCAGCTTGCAGGATCCTTCATTCTGTGACAGCTTCCACCAAGTCAACCAAGAGCCTCCAATTAATGACGCTCCATGACTGTCAGAGCTGTTGGGAGTCCTGCAACCATTCAATTAGCAGGCCATTTTCCCAGCTGCACTCTCCAACTTGAGACCATGCTTACAGCCAGCATAGTGCACTGCACCTGCCAATTTTTGCCAATAACAGCTGATCCCATTTCAGATTCTTCAAGAATGTCCATTATTTCCCACTTCATCATGCTCTAAATTGGTACAACCTAATATTTGCCAGCAGGCTCCAAGTTGCAAGGAAACCAGATGGTTCCCCTCCCTTAAGTAGGTGTTACAGCTCCGCTTACCCAATTGAAGGAGATAGTCTAGCCGAATTATTTGAAATATTAAGGACAAAAGGAGAAAGACATCAAATATGCATGATTCTTTTCTACAGCAGAAGGTGAAGAAATATTTTGCTAGTCAACAGAAAGCAGGATAAGAATATATTTTAACTCTTTGACATAAGAAAATATAGAGTTAAAAAAATAATATTTAGAACTTCCTGATTTTACAAAAATGATCCATATGAACAATGATGTGCTCCAGCTCTTAATATCAAAACTCTGATTCCTCTTTTAAGAATTGGGTTATAAATCCCAATGGCTAGAATCCAATTTAACACCAAAGCTGTTTTTTTTAAAACAACAAAATCAATTACTTTTTTGTTCAAAGCAAAACCTAGTTTAAAAGGTCAATAAGAGAGTTAGCATCTAAACATGGGGTGATAAAAAATAGCCCTGTGTTGATATAAACAAAGTCATTCTTGATATCAGTAGAAGATTAAAGGCAAAAAAAAAAGCCCTCCCCGAAACAGTCAAGCTAATGAACTTTTTGGGAATGTCAGAGTCTTCCTGAAATACTGGGAAAAAATTATTTTGGTCTGCCAAGATAAAAAATGCTTTATAGCTTTACCACTTTATTTTTGTAGAGAACTGTTTTTAAACAGCTTTGCCCATGGATGCTGGAAAGTGCTTCCCAAATAGGTTACAAATACCAGAGAAAAGGTTCTGCTTACTGCTTTGCACAAGCAAATGGTGCTGTCTCTTCACAAAGAACTTTTAGAAACTCCTTTTAAAACATAAACATGATTACAAATTTCTTATTTTAAACTCTGAGTATGTAAACAAGCATTGCTCTCGGCTGGCTGTCATTAGATCTTCAGGCAGATCTGCTTCCAGAGGAGAAGTTTAATGGAAAGTTCTGACCCGCAGTCAGTCTCAGGAATTTGACATTTCTGGAAGGCTGCAGCTCTTATGACAACGCCTAATACTAGAACTCAGCTTTCTCGCCCTTTTTTGATCCCTCCTCTAGAAAGAACCCACATTTGAAATTCTGGTCTTCCCAATCCCAAAGAGTAAACTACGCTTGAGATTGCAGCAGGACTGATTTTACCCCAAATCCATTCCGTATCAAGAGGATGTCCTAGAAAACTCGATATGTGATTTAGAGGGATAAGGCTTGGATTTGAATGCCAACCAGTCAAACAGTCCCAGCCGCCCTGCAGTTCTTGCTCTGGGAATGCAAAACCTTGCGAGTGCAAGCCATAAGGGATATCCCCCAATATCCGAGGGACCCTACCATGCAAGAGATGTGATGAAATGGTACAGTAAAACTGTTCACAGGGTCTCAGTGACTATTGACCATGGGTGCTGCACGCTGAGATAAGGAGGCACCAGCCTCAGTTCATAGAGCTGCTGTGCCTGTTTCTCAGGAAGGCATTCCCCAGCTGCCAGGAACTGTACTGGAGGCAGCTCCAGCTTGTCTGGTTTTGAGACTGAAGGCGGGCACATGTGGAATACCTCTGTGCACAGAGCCTTGTTCACCTCCAAACAACCTTTTCCCACAAAGGGAGCAGTAATCAAGCTCTGTTCATTAAAAATTTGCTGACCTTGATCAGGGAGCCACACTGCTCTCCCCGCCACAATGCAAGCTGTCATGACTTTGGCCTCCAGCCAGACAGCCCATACAATATGAACTAAGGGAGAGTTTTTTTTTCTTCTTCTGGCTTTTAGATATGACTATTTGGAGAGGCTTTTTTTCTTATTCTGGCTTTTAGATATGACTATTTTAGGTACTCCACTTGAGACTTTACCATATGGGCAACAAAAGTACAAACATTAAGTCACCTAACTCAGGACTTCTCCGCTGCCAAATTATTTTTTTATTAGTGTCTAGATAAACCTAATTTTTCTGCAGAATGCATTATGGTGACTTCCTCTCTGTCTCTGTTGCACATGCTTGCACACACTCACACCTATACACACACCCCAGTTCACCCCAGCTCCTGACACACGGGTTTAAAAAGCGAATACCTGTAAACAGGAGAGAAACTGTCATCTGCATTGACCATCCCCACATGGGACTAAATGTGCTTTTTATATCCCAACGTGTTTTAATGAATGATAGTTTCAATGGGCAGTGTTATGCACCTACTTACATGTCCCAGTTAGGATGAAGAGCAAGGAAAAAGCTACTTCTTGTCCAGTGCTGGTCATAATTAATTCTAGTTTTAGTCCAAAGAACAAATTATTACTGTGGAACTTATTATTATGGAACAAGATAGAAGCGTGGGAAATTTAGGTCAGATTTAAATAATTAACCGTTACTGCATCTCCCCTGACAAATACGCCACTGCGTTTGCTAATCCATGATAGTGGCAAAATTGTTCTAGCCCAGTTTAGACCTCCAAGGGACACCTTGATACACTGTGGTCACCACGGCAGCTCCTGGGTTGTTGCAGGTCACTGACGGTGCTGTCTTCCATAAGACGGAAGACAGTGAGTCTTATTCTGCTATTGAATACTCTTAGCTATCTAGTCATTTACGCCTGGGTAATGGATTAATTTCTGACTGATATCTCACGTACCAAAGAGAGGACCTTGCTCTGTTTCTGGTTTAGCAGCATACTTCAGTGCGTACTTGATATTATGCACAGACCAAAGCGTCACTAATGGGACTAAAATGCCATTTTTTCTAAATAAGGAAGGATTACTTAAATTCTCATTTTTACACAATCTACCTAAGTATTTTGTTTAACTGGAGCCAGTTTGAACCATAAAGTACAGTTTATTAAATCTTTCAGGAAAATAATGCTTCATTTGCTATGCAAGCTTCTTTTCTGTCTTTATGGAAAGTATTAGCTAAAGGATCATGCTATTCAAATAGAGGTATAAAATCACAATTATGTTACTTTGGGCCCCTTTTGAAAGCAAAAAGTTACAAAATCCCACAAATCAATGCACACCTAATGAAAAAGAGCAAACAGATCAGAAAAAAATATCATGCTGAAGGTTTTGGAAAGGAACCATTGAGCAGAGCAGAAAGAAAAATTAAAACTATTAATAAGACTTCTTCACAATGTCCCTCTGAAAGTATTTTCACCTAGGGACTGCTAATTTTTATACTTTACAGTTCATAAATATTGAGAAGATCATGCACATCCCTATTTTATCCCTTGCAGAAACTTTGGCAACTTGGAGTTCCATAGCTGATTTTGTGATTAAAATAAACAGTCTGAATTTATTACTGCATTTTCACTTCAGAGTAGTTACTTTCAGGAAATATTAAGTTCTTATGCCCTCATTAAATTAGTTTTGCTAGTATTATAATTTATGTTCTGAAGCACAGTGAGGTTATTAAGTAAGTAAGGGCATAAACTATACAAGAGCCTCCTGTCTCTGCTGGGTCCCTTAGAGGACGGCATCTGTGAAAGCATTTTCATCCCCAAAAAGCAGCATTTCAGAAAGCTAAAGCAGCTTTTCCTGACTGTTATCCCTACTGCAAATGCAGGATACAACCCTTCTTCTACTGTAGCCGAGTAACAAAACCACCCTTTGGCTCAAATGGGTGTTAGGAGAAAGTAAATAATACTTTACTTAATACTTTACATGTTCATTGGCTAAGTTAGTACAGTGGATGTACAGCAGTTCCAAGGGCTTACTAATGGGATATTAGCAGACAAAGTAGTGCCAAAGGCTATTCATATTGAATTTATCTATAATTCTCATCTTTTACATGTTTTGTAAATTCAGATTTAAAGATGTTTAGAGAAAGCCTCCCAAGCTCTCCATGAACAGAAGCTACAAAATCCTATCTCACTTATTCATTTAGGCACCATCTTCTAAAGAAGAATCAGTATTAAGGCACAGTTTAAAAAAAAAAAAATTATAGTTAAACCAAAGCATTATTTACTGTTTTTGTGTTATTCTCTAACAATTCATTATTGCCTTTTTTAATTTATTGCCAGGAAAGGACAAGTAAATGTGGAACGGATTTTCTGCAAGTGGTTTATCCATCATGGAAGATAGATTTCTGAAACACCACACTGTGATTGAGAGCAGAGTTATTCCATGCACCAGTACATGTGCTTGCTTGAATACATTCACACAGAGCAATAGCTGCAGAAATACTTTGCTAGGGCACATCTCAAACTTCAGGTGTCCTGTTTCTCTAGCCATACATAGGCTGAGGCATACGTCTCATTCTCTTTTCCAAAAGCCTGCTAAATATGTTAGCATGTTCTCAAGGAAGGAAGTTCCAACAACCATACGGCAGATAGCCTTCCTAATAACGGTCATACATGTACACAATTATGTATAGTCCAGAAAAATCAAGCCAATCATGGTTCCTTGAAAGGCAGCATTACTTAACAATCAATTTCCCTGTCTTACAAGACCTTTCTCATTTAGCAGCAATGTCACTTCTAACACACTGAGAGGCCGAAGGAATGTAGCATATTAGAACAGCATGTGCTTGGACGAGCGTGTCATCATGATCTTGCAGAATGAAAATAAATGATGCGTGCAGCAGAAGTAAACACTAAGCCCTGGGTGGTGAACTGGGAATATTTTTTTTCTTTCCCTTTTTTCCAAACAATTTTAAGATGGAAAATGGTTCACAGTGATGGAGAACAAACACATGGCTTGGTGAATCCCAGAAAAATGTGCAGTCTGCTGCAGAGTCTGCTCGGGAGCAAAGTGCAATAGTAAGCTTATGCAAACTAATGTCCGAATCACTGAGAACAAAAAATAAAACTAAATGCAGTGGCATTAAAAATAGATGAACTCACCAAAAAGAAGTACACTTTCTGCATCCCTCTCCACTGCCTGAAACAATTCTAGCTATCTAGCCTTCAGCTCTAAGTATTAAGACTATCTTGCTCTGATCTGTCATCTTTGAATCTCAGATCTGTTGTGCGCCTTCAACGTGCCTGAGGATTTCCTTCTCTTTTCTTCCTATCTGTCCTCTACGGACACCCTTTTTCATAATGAGATGCTCATGACTGCACCAAAGTTCCTTTGAAAGCAAGAAGTGTAACCAAATACAGCTTTACTCAACATCAGAAAGAGTGGGAGAATCCAGCCTATTTTTACTTATAAATTATTCAGAAAGCTAAATAAAAAGTGCAGTCATGAATTCATGGGCTTGATCCTAATTCCTTTGAAGTCAGTGGCAAAACTCCAGCTGCCTTCAATGGTGGAAGGACTGTTGCCCATCTGGCACCAATTTCAGTACCAGAAGAGTCCCTGTTTGAGTTTGTGAACAGTTTACTGACAAAACTATTTTTTTCATCAAAAAATGAAACTCATCAGAACTTAAGTACTTCGCAGGAACATGCCGGTTTTGATAATATGTCCCTCAGGAAACCGTTTCTCAGATAATGTTTTTCAGCTAAGATGCAGAAATGACCACGGCTACGGTGATTTGGGAGTTCAGCTGGGTACCTGGGCTCCTGGCTCAAAGTCCCGTTGTGGAGGAACAGGTACGTGAGCCTGAAACAACACTGCCACATTCCTAGTAGAAAGCCACCAGCTTTCTGGCTATGCTGAGTCTTCCTCACTCTTGTTCTTGTTAAACAGAAAACCTATGTGACTCTCCCTCTGAATCCAGGTGATCATTTGCACAGTGAGAGAAGATGCTGGTGCTGGCAGAAGTGGCAGCCTTACGTTGGGCAGCAGCCTGGACAGGAGACCAAGACAGACTCAGGAGGCTTTCAGAAGCAGTTCAGATGTAGTCCTAATGTCTTGCTGACACCTGGAAAGCTATATGAGCCCTTTACCATTGTTGCCAATCACTGCAAGGAAGGGAGGGCGTCTCAAGCAGCTTTTTGCTGTAATCTAGAAATGCCTTCACTTGCAGAAACTTTCGCTTTGAGCCAGCTGGACCTCAAAACTTCGGCATGGGCTAGGAAAGATACTGCAGTTCCTGGAGCAGAGCTATGTGGATCACAAGTGGTGTCTAAGCAACATCTGCAGAGCCTACATGCCTCAAAAAGAGCCAAGCCTCATGTTTTCAGAGTTTTCTGGCAACTTTTTACCTCCTTCCTTAATGTTCCACAAGGCTCCTGGTGCTATTGGTTACTTAGACGACAACAATATCTACCAAATTTTGAATTAATTGAAAATTGACAAGCCAAATACCACCAGCTAAGGCAGAGGACCTCTTCAGAGTCCATGCACACATCAAGCCTGGAAGTCTCAAAGCAAGTGGCTTCCCAATTACAGTGTGTAACCCCCAAGTAATTATAAATAGGATTGTGAACCAGGCAATATCATGCTCATGTTGTTTTGTGGACTCTTGCTTTCTTGATATCTGCACTGTGCACACATGCTACCAGACACAACATTGTGCCCTTTTGCTCATTCTCTGAGATGTGTTCCCAGAAATATTGTTCTTGAAAATACTGTTTTTGTAACGCTCACGGTTGTATGAAGAAACCAACAATACCATGCCTTTTTTAAGGAAAACACTTGCTTCCAAATTAATGTGATAAAGGATATGGATGAAAGAAACAATATATATATATTTGCTGAAGTCCTTTCTGAATTGATAACAAAAGTGTTCTGTTGGACAATGAGAAAAAGGTCTACATGCACCTCACATCAACAGTGTTATCTGCAGAAAGCATGAGGTTGGATAAATCTGTGAAGCTCTTGGGAGCTCTGGGAATCACAGCACAAGGAGTACATGGGAAAGCAAAGCAATCTTTCAAATACTGCAAGGCTTTGCCTACACTGAGCAAGCAAGCAGACTTTGTTGCTGTGATTTACAACTTTGCGTAGAACAAGAAATCTTGTGCAATTGGGGAAAATTAAGTTTTATGTGCTGCAACTGAAGATCACCTGTGGGGAATCGCACACAAATAAATGTACTGCTGTCTCTATATCTGATAAAGCAGTGAAATGAAGAATGAAAGCAAATGCCAAGAAAATGTTTTGGTTCAATTGCTTGTAAAAGGAACCAAGGTATACACATTTCAAGCAGACATTAGTACTAAAGGGCTGTAATAAACAGCCTTTGCCATGTGTGTACTATATATAGGAAAGAGAAATTTTTGACTACATATTCTTCTGGCTCCTGCTTCCCAGATACAGGACAGGGAAAGATCGCTGGATGTGGTACAGGGCATTTGCAACAGAACAACCTCCCACGAGGCTGTACAGTTAGATTTTGTGTGCATGGAGCTCCTTCTACAGCAGGGCTGCTGGTTGTGGTGGAGAGTTGCAGCACCAGCCCCAGGGGGGGATCACACTGGGTGTTTCACTGGGAGTGACCGACATCAAAGGGTGTCAGCCACACGTGGCGAAAGCTGCTGCGCCACTGGAGAGCTGTGTCCAGGCTTTGGTTTCACTATTTGCCATTTGGGGTGAAAATATGGGTCAGGACATGATGTGCTGCTGTTTCACCCATGTGCCCGATGACTTCCTAGAGAGATGTTTCTCTGAAATCAGAGATGAACTATATGTGTTTGAGATGGGGCAGCATCAAACATGGATCGTCCCTGTGACAGGGAGACAGACCCGCCTTCTTACTTAAGTTCTGAGAGAGACCTCACTTGCCAGCCTGAGTTTATGTCTCGTAGCTTTCCTATCCTGTGGCTATTATGGTGTAAACACTGCTTGAAATTATCTGTGTATTTAAAGTGCCTCCTGCCCACGCAGGTGTGCTAAAGCCTGGAACAACAGCACAGCTCTTTATTCTCCCTTAGTGTGAGCACTAGTTTGCATCCTTCTTCACTCTATGCAGTGACCAGTTATTTTTAAATGGTTGTTTACACGAGTTTGTCTTACCTACGAGACCTTTATACTTCAGTCATATTTTTTTAAAAGGTGGACAACAGATTGGGCTGGCATTAGGAAGCGGTGGCTGTTGCTCATGGCACAATCATGCACATCTCAGTAGTGTCAGAAGCCTGACTGGCAACTGAAGCTCTGAAAGCCTGCCTGTAAGGCACGAGAATGTGTTTTCTGTGCTATATGATGATGTAATTGAGTTCACAACCCTCCCCCCTCATCTCGTGGAAGAAAAATCTGACAAGGCTGAACTGTGACGAATTCCCTCGACGCTGCAAATTCTTGACTGAAAATGGCAGCATTCAGCCTTGCAACTCGCGGCATGACTGACTGCCCCTTGCCCAGAGGAACTGTTTGCAGCCTTCTTTGGAGAATCCAAGATGTTAAAATATGATTGGGTACAAGGCCGAGGTCGGAGTCAGATGTCTCTCCACCGACTTGCCAACAGCTGCAGTCAAGGGGTTCGTCGAGCTTTCCGGCTATCAAACTAGAAAATGCTATTTGTTCAACTTCCTGAGCTTGATTTCTGGTTTAGGGCAAAGGACACGTACCCAGCGCTGTCGAGTCATGCAGTGAAGCAGTTAGTACCTTTCCCTCTCGTATGCTCATCTAAAGCTGGATTCACACTCTGGTGTCTGTCAAAGCCTGCTCTGCCGCGGGTGTCACTGCTAGATAAGAGGTGTGCCGCTTCTTCAGCGCCAATGAGCTTTGAGCAGATCTCTTAGGACGCTCAGGCACATGTGTCACATTACTGCAATAAAGTATGATGATTGCCGGCATTAGTCACTTTTATGACATCCATATGCAAATGCTGTTTATGTTAGTATGCTACAACTGGAAGGAATTTGGAAAACCACTGCTCTAGGCCATGCTGTTTGAGTTCCGAGATGGCAAAATTAATGGGCTAGCAAAAAAATCTGCACAGTAGGAAATCTTTCTGAAAGTGCAGAACACTGTCTGTTGGGTTTTTTTTTTTTCCTGTTTGTGGAATTACTCAAGCTCAAATATTTTCCTAACACATTCCTTTCTGAAAATGGACTGCCCTGGGTTGCACCTACATTCTCTAAGCAGAGAGACAAGTTGTCCTGAGGAAACTGTATATTTGCAAACTGTGACCACACCATGTGATGCGGTCGCACAGAGACATTTGTTATTAATACTTTCATTATTCTTGCCATTAAATGCTGAAGAACTCCCACCACGGATCAGAACTCCATTGTGAGGAGTATTACGTAAACATAGAGCAACAAGACAGCTCTTGGCCCAAAGAAAGTACAACTTAAGAGGAGGAGAAGAGACAATATATAGATATAGACAAAATATACAAGAAGACAGTCTTATCAGCAAAATGGACAGAGGATTTTTCACACCATTAATCTTCTGTAGGCATCACAGCCAAGAACAATTTTAGAGAGGAGCTTGGAGTAGCAATGCTGATTCAGATGTCCCGATGTTTTTGAAGCATTTGTCACAACAGGGAAAACTAGAGCACTATGGAAGAAAATGAGAATTTGAAAAAACTGACGAAATGATTGGCTTCGCTGGCTGATCAAAGGCAGGCATTGATCTTTCAGTAGTAAATAAAAGACAGTAGATACAGAGAGAAATGAGTAATCAAAGGTTTGCAAGTAAGGGCAAGTTGTATGGGCTCTACAGGACAGAAAAGGGCTTTGGAGAGAAAGAAAGAAGTGGCAGCAGATGAGCACTCTTTATGATCACGAATGAGTCAGGGCTGCATTTGTTAAGGGTGCAAAAAGGATGTAGCCATACTCAGGATGTGAGATAATGAGAGTTTGATATTTATGAATCCCCGGCAATCAGGTTGGCCAAAGACTGGGTAGGACTGCCAGCCACATGGATGAATGGAGCCAGATGTGAGGATATGGTTCCCATTGGCAATGTTCTTATTACTTGTCATGAAAGTACATTGATCTCTCCTTAACCAGCAACCAAATAGGAAGAGTGACACACCTAACTCTGTCTGTGTACTGCTCTGAAACCTCAGGTATGTGTTGAGTGAGAGTTGCTCTATTCAAAAGCGGACATATGTGTTGCTGAAATGGTGTGCAGCTTCCTTACTATGACCTTAAACTCAGCCCTCAGGAGTGTTTCTGTGCCCTCAGGGACCCCACTGTAGGACAAAACCTTGTGCTCGAGACAGAGCATGGCCCCAAGCTAGGAAAAGGAAAGAAAAAGGATACAAGAGGAAAACATGCCTGTAAATTCCTTTCTCTGCTGCTGACGTAGAAGCTGATCAGAGAAAAGGGATTGAGAAGATTACCATCGAGAATCATGCTGCTGTGCTTTACTTTTCCCACCAACAGCAAGGCACACAGGGCTTGAATCAGGAGTGCTCTCCCTCCTTCTGCAGGGTTGCTTTCTTCTTGAGAAACAGTAATACAAGCCAGAGATGCCTCTTCCCTCAGTGCCATCCCCTTAGCCACAGGGCAAGAGAAGAATATCTCCAGCATGAGTCCACCGCTGCCTGAATGCTCTGGCGCCTCTCCTGCTTTGTCCTAAGGTTTCCAGAAAAATTCTGTTATGGAAAAATTCTATTATGGAAACCTCTCTCATGAAATTTCCTGTCAATTTGATTCAATTGTGTCTAAACAGATCAGAAGACTTCAAAGTTAGATTTAGAGCAGGACACTCCCTCCAGCCTTACTTAAACTGAGGCTAATATTATTAACCTTGTTTATGGAGTACCTAGTGATGCTTTGTTATAAAATTATAACTTAATACAATAATTAGATAAATAGAGGGACAAGCAGGAGGTAGAGGAGGTTGCTTACACAAAGCCCCATGTTCCTCACCGCACCATTTTGATGTGATGGCCTAGAGTGCAGCTCGACGGCAGCATTGCCTGCAGAGTGTCTATGGGTGAGGGTTGCTGCCCTGGTCATGTTTTCCTGCAGTGAGTGTGAGCTGCCACATGTTCCCCTTTCCCATCTTCCCACTTTCTGCCCTGCATCAGCATCTCCATGTAGCTATGCGGTAAATGGGGTGACAGAGCAGGTATGACTGGAAAGCAAAGAAGCAGCAACAACTTAAATGAGTTGGCTTTCAACAGGGTGAGTTTCCCGGATCCATCTCGGCATGCAACCACATGGCTGGTAGGCCTGGAACAAGGAAGGCAGAAGGAAACTGTTGTCACAGATGAGGCAAAAGCAGGACAATCCCTTTGGCAGCAGCCCTTGCTTTTGTCAGAATAAAACAACACAAGTATCACAGCCAAATATGGCGCAGCAGAACATAAAATAAACAACAGTTGATTTACTTTGTGAAGGAACAAAGTAAGCAATAACAAGGACTCCTATGTAATTTCTTCTACAGGACAGACTAAACACAAAGGGGTGAGCCTTCAAGAATCCTGTGTGTTCTAGAGAAAATCTGGAAGAGATGGAGATCCCCAAATTAATTCTAACTATCTCCCTCTGTTTCTGATTTTTGTTTTTAATTTGCTTGTACTCATTCCTCCTCTATCCTTTTGAACTTGGTTTTCTCAATGTTCAGCTCTAACACCTAACAAAATGTTAGGGGATTTGAGACTTAATTCAAACATCTGGTTTTGGCATAGCTAATGACATTTTTAGGCTAAAAATCAACTTCACATGCTATTTTTGTTGTTTGAAGCATGCATTCAGCACACACATATGCTCCCGGGTCGCTTTGTAGCTAGAATAAAGACAGCTCGGCCATTCCAGGAGCTGCCACAATAAGAAGTAAGCAAAGAGGTAAAAACAGTTCATAGCTTCATCCCAGCAGAAAGCTATTGTTCTTGAAACTACTCCTCTTTGAAAGCTTAAAGGATCAAGCTTAAACACATTTTGTGACTCTTCACCACAGTGGAATAATATTTATGTAACAGCTTCTGAAAACAGAGACAAGAAGGGATGTAACAGACACCTGCCTGCAAATCATTTACAGTGTCACTGACATCAACTGTCCATCCTGTCCCTCTGATGGAGGTCATCCCACCCACCACAGGCACAGCAAAGGATAACGCGTGTTTCCACCTTCTCCGGCTCTTTTCATAGGCTGGGATTTTAATACTGGAGTCGCTTTTCTTTGGCACGCCCAGCACCAGTGCTGTGACTCACACACCGAAACATTTTACTTTCTGCTCAGATGGCTGTGGCCTACAGAGAAGGGGCAGAGAAGATAGCTGGTTATCCAGGGGCATCTCCCAAAACCCTCGCACCTTCCCTCTGTGGCTACATTTGGATTGAAAATTTCCATTCCTGGAGTTTTATGGCACCAGGAAAGCTCCCCGAGAAGGAAGCTAATTAAGATGTGCAACACAGACTAACGAGGACAGTGGGAAACAAAATAAAGAATGCCTGTGTGAGAAATAATGCAATCCTCTAGGATTTTATTTTTAATTAACTGCTAGACAAATCATGTATCTGTTGACATATAGCTTCTTAATATACATTCATGCATTAGCTCTAGGTAAGTGAGACTGAAAGTTACTTTCTTTTCAAAAGGAAAAAGATCCCAGGAATTCAGCACTGCTGAAGCAATCTTTAGAAGCTGTCAGAGGTGATCAATGCCTGGAAAAGACAAAAGCCCTGTTCTCGTGCCTTCTCTAGAGAGAGCAGATTACTGATGATGTGCTCTAGAGCTGCTCCAGGGCCCTGGGATAGCGGGTACACTCAATGGGGAATGCTAATTTCCAGCCTTTGGGAACCTGCGCAGTTGCTGAAAGATTTCACTCCAATAGTTGAGTGCTATGAGGATGCTGAGCAGTGCTGGGAAGTCCAAAACATTTGTTGTCAATCGCACAGGCAAAAGCTAACCCTAAGTAATGTGCTATCTATTTAGTTGGTCCTTCTAAGCAAAGGGACTGATGCTTTGCCTGAAGTATTTTTCCATTTGAAACATTGTGGGACCACACAAACAGCTATTTTTGTGTGTGTGTGTGTGGAGACTTCCTCAACACCTGTGGCAGGCCTCAGCTATCCCAGGAGCAGAACAAAGAAGTAATGGGTAGTAAAGAGTGCACCTAGGCTGTCCCAAGATTTGCTGTCTACGTGTTGCCAAAAGCTTATCCATTCAGGATGCCTTGTCGCTTCTGAAAGACACAGCAATTTTAAGGTTCCCTAAGAAAATCAGAATAAACATTGATAGGTAGATGACATACTTTTGGAAGTTTATAAATATTGCCTATAGCATCAAAGAACTGACTTGAATGTAGACACTCTTTGCTGGTGAAATGGCAGGATTTATGTGCAGTGAGCATTGTGGGCCTTTTCCTTTCACACCATGCACAGCACAGACTCACAGCATGAGCCACCACAGAAGACAAGGAGTAGTTCCCTCTTCCTTAGGCTGGAGGTGGCAGCCCTTCCTTCCTCTCCTAATCAACAAAGAGAAACAGGCTCTTCTACAAGTAGGCTTATGTGACATATTTTCGCTATCTCCCTTAAGCAGCAATGCCTATTTCTATCCCTACAAGCACTTGGTCATCTCTCTTGATGGTAAGGGGGAATCCAGACAATTAGCTCAGATGTAGAGATCTATCTGCTGTTGGTCAGATGAACGGTACCGAGACACCTGCAAGGTCTCGTAAAGGATTTGGAAGAGTATTTCCCAGTTCCTGCTGTTCTGTTGCTGCTGCTGCTTCTTGGTGCGACTCGCTGGTAGGACTGCACATCAGCAGACGTGTCTCTTCACTCACCATCCAACTGCAAATTTAGATGTTTAAAAGACAGAGTGGAAACAAGGATGAAAGGACAGTAAAGACAAATAAAATACTAAAATGGATGAAAATATCAAGAGATATGCAACAGCAAGTGAAGACATTTTGTTCTCTCTGTCCAGGGAAATCGGGGGGTCATAACTAGTGCTTGTTTTGTAACAAAAGCACTCCCGGGACCATAACAAGAGAACATAAACTTTGAGGTAGAACCCCAAACTCAGCATAGAAATAACAGAAATGAAGCAGAACTGCACTCAGGGCTGGAAAACATGTAGTCAAGCACAAGCGTAGTTCAGGAGAGTTGATAGCATGGAGAAGCATGTGTAAAACACAGCAGGCAAGTCCCCAGTAAGTTTGCACTGGGAAGGGTGACAAACAAGATTTTTCAAGGGAAGTGCTGGAAGTCCTTGAGTGAATTGTGAGTCCTTGAGTGGCTAGAGATCAAAGTCTTGTTATCAGATGAAGAGCAAAAGTCAGTCCATCTTACTTAAGTACTTAACTTACACTTCAATTTTTGGCACCTAGGAGGCAGCGCCTCAAAAATGCCCTGTACGGATATGAAAATGATATATATGCATTTGAAAGACTCGTGAAATGGGTTTATTTGCCAAGGTTCTGTGCTTAAGCTGGCTGGGCTAGAAACCTTCTATAAATAACCCTAGGGAGTTATTTTTAAAAAATAAATCTAGGAAATTCAGTTGTTACTCATAATGAGAGGGTGGGTGGGGAAGATATTCCTGAATATGACAGCGGGCCAATTTCTGGTTCAACAGTCCCTGAAACAATAAGAGGTGATTGATAACAGTTTGGATGTGGTTTTGATTAATAGAACGATTGGTCATAACATATAAATCTGAATAACTTAATTATTGGTTCATTCGTGGGAAAGCAGGCGGGAGGACAAGCAAGAGAGGACCTGTAACTAAAACTGTCAATTCCCAAAAGGCAAATTTTCACAACCTACAGCTATGTCTAAATTTAGGCTCTGGCTCTGCCCGCGGCTCACCACAGGTCTCATGACTGTCTGGGCTGGAGGATGACTCAAACGTGACAGCACTCCCACCCACCTCTGAATGCAGGCTTCCCCTCTGAGGCACCCACCCAAGATGAACTTTAGAGGAACGTGCCCCCTGACACAGAAACCAGAAAGCAATGCTGCATTGACTTGTCCAGAAACAACCTGAGGGGAGTGAGTGATTAGAAAAGGTCTATGGAGCTGAGGAGCTCAGCTAATCTAACGTAGGGGAAACCTGGCCTTTAAGTCAAAAGGTGACAACGCAGCTCACTCTTGTATTCGGAAGATGGAGGAAAGTCTTACAGAATCTGTATAAATTATCAACTCATGAAGGATGCTAGAAATTCACAGAAAACTTAAAATAAATCACTCAACATTAATTTTTTTTTTTGCCCGAAGTCATGCTAATTTACATTTTTCATAGGAAATTAAATCAAAGATCAAAAGATACTTTATTTATATAAGCAAAATATTAAATAAGAAATTGAGCTGTTATGCAGAAAAGAGGGGTCACAGATTCAAAATAATGTGCATATATACAACATATATAATTACATATTGTATGTTTAATCTTCTCCCTTGTGGCTGCTAATACTCTTAGTTTTCCTGACTGACATCACAGTTATTTGAAGTTCTTTAAATTATTTTACTTTGTATGTACATAACTACTTTACATCAATAATTTTTATTCATGGATTGATGTGAAAATAGTAGTAGGTGTATAGGTTCTTACTGAGGTCCCTCTTGCAGCCTCCAACACAAATTCTGCACGTTGTAGTTTGACTGTGAAACATGGGAACTGTATTTTGTACTCCATTCACGTAGAAATCTCATATCAAAAAGTATCTTAGAATTTTCTCCAATATTCTATGCAAGAGGAAAACAAGCAGGACCAACTTTTTAGAAACTATGAAGGTGCAGGAATGAAAGTCTTAAAACAAGGTAATTATAAAATTTGAAAATGCATATCAATAAAGCTTTTCAACAGAAATTGGCTGAACACCTCTTAAAGCTTACATTATTGTCAGCTTTACAAGGTTCTTATTCCGTTTTAATCTGACACACAAAGGGAGAGAGAACAGAAAAAAATCAATTCTGATGTTAATGGGTATAATTCTTAACTCATTAGTGTTACACCTACTTACTACTGGGATGAATTTGCTCCTCTGAGATTTAGTAAGTCAGCTTTTCTAAAATCATCTGCTTTAGTCTCCTACCCACCTTTCAAAAGCTTCCATTTTTATTAGCATTATATGAATCTAGCAAGACTTAAATGAACCATTTTGACAGTCCTTAAAAACAGAGATCTTATGTTCCTTTTGGAAAAGGCACCAAACAAACATTGTCATCTGTTATCTAATGACTGTCTAATGTTCCTTTTTATTATTTTTTTTTGAAGGATTTCATAAAGGATACTCTGAAAGGTGCAGAGTGTGTTGCCACAGAGACCACACATATATAAATGACGGGTCAGACACCAAGGTTGAATTCATTATGAGAGTCCCATCCCTATGGGACCCATCTGTCCTGCAGTGAAGGGAGGAATCAAACAGATTGAGGAGAGAGAAAACATACAGAAGAAGTGAACAGGGCAACAATTATTTGCTGGTGTTGTTGAAAATGGTCAAAACATCTATTAGAGCCACAAATACACACTCGCATACATCTGAGTTTTCAGTAATATAGCTGTGATGACTGCTGCTGAGGACACCAGGGGATTTGGAAATGGCTAGGATGGGAATCTGCATATAGAGGTAAAAAGTACAAAATCTGCCATCCAGACTGAATGCCAGATTGGGGGCCACACCAGCAGGAAAGTGCCAAAGAACCCCAAAGTCAAGCAGATCTATAGGCTGGGCTACGGGAAGGGCTGCATCGCCTCCTGGAAACCTCCAAGGTTCCCTGCATCGCCTCCTGGAAACCTCCAAGTCTTCAGATTAACTGAACACACAGACACACACACACTAAACTCTCAACCATTTGCACTAATCTGCGGGCTAACTAAAGGTTACCCTCAGCAAAGTACTTACTTACACAATTATGGACAAATTCTGCTGGGAAGATGGGTCTATTCAACAACCACAGCTGGGATCCTGGCAAATATGCTCAGGTTCCCCTGTGTGGGTTAAGCTGCTTCAGGATGATGGGTAGATCCAGCGGTACGGCACAAAATCGTTAGATGTGGTGCTCTGCTCTGCAAAGCTAATTTTGGAATGAAAAATCATTGTTTTCTTTAAGAAACTCATTTAGCTTTGGATTTTATTTCATTTTTTTGCTTTTTTGGCTGAACTCTTTTGAAACAATGACTTGCAAGAATTCTTTTCCCCTGGGTCTCTGGGGAGTCCTGTGGATCTATGCTGCAGGGCACTGAAACCGTCGTCTCTGCCCATTCTCCTCCTCCCTCCTTCTCCTAGACCTCCTTTCCACCTTTTCCTCTTTTTGACTGTGAAGAACAGGCGAAGATACCCATTACCCTGCTTCACTGCTCTGTAAAAAGAATTTTAAAACTCCTAATATTACTTAATCACAGCTTTCAGTGCCCCTGCTGCCATAAAACATTATAACAATGGGCTGGCACTTCATCAATTGTAATTTGCTGATATTACAGTCACAGTAGCGCTCAACATAATTGCCTTGCTCTACCACTGACTCGTAAGGCTTCTTGATCTCGGTCAATACTTCTTTGCATTGGGGGCTGCAGTCAGAAATTTTGGTCTAATAGCTCAGCTTTTTGAATTTTCAGTTCTTGCCTATTTAAGCAGGATGCGTCCCTCCAAATGCTCGGCACACCATTGCCCTCAAATTTCATTCCCAGACACTTAAATCTATTAGGACACATTTTATTCTTCATTATTCTCAATTTTACACATAGTAGCACAACACTTACAACTTCCAAATAGAGATAATAACAGCAGTTATTAAGAATGAAGGAGCTAGCTTGAAGACAGTAAAATAAATTTAGTTAGGACTTTGAATTCCTTGCAGGTCCAAAACTCCTCCCAGCGAGAATATGACTTCAAACCATACAGATTATTAATAAGATGTTTATTTCAGGACAGAAGGCACCTTGAGAATCTATTTGATTATGTTGTGTTTTTCTGAAGACAAATTAAAACATAAATTATCAGCCCAAATGACTTCTACTGAAGATGAAGGACAGCAACAAAATAAGAAAAAAAAAAAGATAGTGCAAACTCTACCTGACAGAACATACTGTGTGTGATTCATTCTATAAAAGTCACCACTGTGAGCTGCAAATATTTATTCCTTATATGATTGTAGCTTCTCTGAGGTTGGGACAGAGATGACACTACAGAGGCAGGAAAAAGCCTCTCTACAGAGAGACAGACACAGCAGGCATGCAAGCAGCCTTGCTGGACACTTGTAGGGAATAAAGCATAAAATCCATGTCACATTACACTTATATGGCTATATGGGCAACGACACATAATGCTGAGAAGCAGACTTTCTAAAACACTACAGGGAGCAGATATACTTTGATGTCTTCGGCTAGTATTTTATGCCGCTGCTTTGTGACACCACGGTCTGGCTCTAAAAGTTGCCCTCCTAGACTTCTCTTGGAGAAGCAGACCACTCTCAAGTTCAGTAAGCACAGGGTGGAAAGAAGACAAAGGAGCCTAGAGAGACACTGCAGGCTTTTATGTGGGCCAGCTGACAAACCTGAATGTTGGGAGACCAGTGGGGTCCTGATGAGGAACTCGCTGATGGCCCAGCAGGGCTGTGGTAGACCTCTCCTCCCCCCTGCCCCTGCGGCTTGCCTGTGCAAGTGCTTTGTAACAGAGCACTTGCAAAAAACCTTTCTTGCAAGTATTCGTGTGAGGGGCTTGGCAACACAGTGCCGGCACCAACTCCCACCAAAGGGAAGCCACAACAAGGATTATATTCCCTGTTTGTAGCTCCGGCGTGCTTAGCTCTGATATCCTTGAAATGACTGACTTGTTTTCTAACGCTCTGGCTGCCACAGCAAGGGTAAGAGCTCTTACTCGGGCCGTTGGAACAGCTGGGGACATTAGTGCCTGCCTTTAGAGATGGGCTCCAGGCTGGAATTTGCTCCATCCAGACTGCAGGGCTTTGGATGCCACGTGAAATCCCACGCACTTCAACTATCGGCTCACACAAGTGGAAGGCTACCGTGAGAGTTAAGCTTTGCTTATTCTGCACATTTTGCCAAGATTTTGAAAAACACTTAATGGACTTGGACAGACTCAAGGAGTGTTTTTAGATTCAAGTACTACTTGTTTAATGGATTTATTTTATAAACATTGGCACTGAGATTTTCAAAACTTCTTTGGGATTTGGCTTGCTGATTCCTCTTAATTTTTAATGTAAAGTAACATGTGAAGCTGGAAACAGCAACATAATTGTATAACTCCAACAGTTGCATAAGCTCATCTCATATTCAGAACAAGACCTCCATCCACCAGGACGTGGATGAAATAGGCAGCTGATGTTTCTGTCTGGAGAATCTTTTCCCTTCAGCTTTACAAAGCATGGCACTGGTATTATGCTCATGACACCCAACTATCTCCTTTTACAAAGCCTTTCAAGCCTCCTGATTTCAAATTTATACAAATAAAATATAAGCCTGTGCATACATATGCAAAAATATGCATAAGTGTATATAGTTGTATTTATTTTATATACGTGTGTGCCTGTGTATGAATGTATATGCACACACATTCCTATGTGCATAGTTTTTCCTTGGTGCTGGCTGCCTGGCTGTTTGCATCTCTTCAGAAACTTCCAGCATTGCTGTTCTGAGACTGCACAGTGTTACCTCTTGCTCCTCTCCGAGCACCTGGGACCTGCTAGCACTTGGAGAACTACAGTGAGACAACACTGCATGTGTTCCCAACCGGCTGCTCCTCTGATGCTTCAAGCCCTTCACCCTATGAGAGCAGTAATTAAGGAGAACGGATACCTTGGGGTGGGAGAGGGATTGGGATGCTGTTCGGTGTGCAGGCAGTGCAAGCACTTACAGCCTGCAGGTGAAACCTGCTGGGGAAAGGTGGTGGGGTGACATGGTGGCTGCTGCGCAGAGGTCCCCAGTTCATTCTTTCTGCAGCAAAGTTCAGGACAGTAACACAGCGTATCCCAGGGACAAGAAAGAGAATTGGGGAAAGGATGAAATCTGGGAGAAACACAGCTTTCTCATTTAATCTCAACAAACTGAAAATGTCTTATGCGTTCAGAATAGAGGAAAACTAGTCATTAACTTATGCAAGGCAGCTGGTTTCCCAATAATGGCTCCTACACATTCTGGTTTTAATATTATTGTTCTTGTCAACTGTGGGAACGCAATGTATATTAATGATGGTTTATTCCAAATTGGTCATTGTCGGAGTTAATAATTAGGTAGTCAGGCACTAATTATCTCTATTTTGTCTCAAATCATTAACTAAGAAATCTGGAGAAGTAATTTTGGAGGCAGGCATCAGAGCCGCACACAGCCAGGCGGGCTCCTCTGTGGGCACAAGAGACACTTCACTCTGGAGAGAGGCACCAGCCTACGCCTGGGAGCAGAGACAGCACAACACTGCTCCCAGTACGGGGTGCGGGGTAGCAGCACCTTGGAAAAATACATACACACGTGGTGCCCATCCATTCTTTGTAGCTCTGGTTCACCCATGAAGGGGGAAAGCTCCCCAAAGGCACCACGTGGCAGCTGGACAACAGAGCACCTCCAGCGGGGCCACCACTGCTCACTGCATCCAGCTGGATGGGCACCAGCAGGAGGGCACAGCAATGGGAAGAGGAAGGATAGTGGGTCTGCTTGGAGGATGTGAGGTCTCAGCCTTTAGTCTGAAATAAGGCTGTGGAAATGACTGCAGGAAAGTGCTCAGGACAAGGACAGGTCGGGCACACGGGGAATGAGGGACCTTGGGCACGTGGGTAGAGCTGCCCGAACTCCTGCTGGGGCAGGGGACACCTGCAGCACTCCTCCAAAGGTCTGTGCTTTCAGGACATGGCTGAGCCCTCACCACTGCTCCCCACCTCTCCTCAGGTGCGTGCAAGATACCCCAACTGCAATCATCCTCCTCTATTTTCCCTAAGTATTGTGGAGATTACACCAGAAATGATACACAGGAAACCTTCAATGGTAGTTGTTGAAGTTCAGGGCATACCTTTTTGCTGGCCACCTTATATTTAACTGAGTGCATCCTCACAGCACCTTAGGGGACAGCTAGGAAAAAATTCCCTTTTCAGTCATTCCAGTATAATCTATCCCTTTCATTTAAGAATTTTCAAGGTTATCTTGTCCTTGTGGGCACAAGAAAACCTGTGAGACATCACGAGAAGTACCCACCACCGCCTGTTAAGAACTTACCTCAACATAGAGGATAGGGAAAATGCCAATCTTGTCACCCAGCATTCCTTCTGCCCAGTTGTCATCTACCCTCCTGATGACCGTCAAAATTTCATCCTAAAATTAGAGATATGCAAAATACATAATCAGATTTTTTTAGTAGAAGGATGCCAGTTCTTAGTTACCCACTTGACAGCTTAGGGAGAGAGTACATAGAAAAGGCCATAAGTAATGTAAAAATGTTCCCTGAATCCTGGGCCAGCAGCATCCCTGGCCCAGCGTCCTACCCCAGCCATCCCATCCAAAGTACATTGGAGCACCTTGCAGATGGGTACAGCTCAAGCTGGCTGCCATCAGCTCCAGGGGCCTGGGCACACTGGCTGGAAATTGGTAACTCCTGGCTTCATTGCAGGGACAGGGAAAATGTTTGACCCAGGAGGTCACCTCTAACCCAGAGGAGAAAACCCTCTAGCATGAAGCTGCCCCTGTGCATTGAGACCCCATTGTGGCACTTGGCTCCTCCAGAAGACAATTCAAAGAGAAGCACCAGTAGAGCACAGGCAGTCCTGGAAACACTTCCAGAAAGAAGCACGAGGTAGAGCACGAGGTACTCAGCAACTAGCCTACACTACTGATGCACAGGATGTCAGTTTTCCTTTTTAAAAAAGTATATTAAGAGATGAAAGTGCAAAGCAGGTAAAAAGCTAAGGACAATGTAATGAAGTTGAATTCAACTGTTGGATCATCTTCTGTTTAGATAAAAGTTTGTTTTCTAAAAGTAATGGCATTTTAATATTGTAGTTAATCTACAGAATCTTACAAAAATCTCAACTGAAGACGAACGTTTTTGTGGTTATAAAACAGGAGATTGAGCAAAGTGCAAATAAGATTTGTACTGCTCAAGGTTTGTCTTGGCAGAGTTAAAATTCAGAACATACGAGTTATTACAAAAGCTCAGGTCACCAGAGCTAAACCCCGTGTTTTCCCAGTCTGAGCTGCTCAACTTGTCAATGGACTTCTGCTACCAGATCTGTCTGCTGAGGTTGTCATACTAAACCCAGTCTGGAGCCAGCTCCACTGGCTACAAGGGCTGTGGAAGGCAGCCCTCTCTGCAGGGGACCAGCTGGACGCTCACATCTCCTACAGTCAGAGGAAAGGAGAGAAACTGCTGAGAGAAACTGCAAAGTGAAGTTTGCTGAGATGCCATTCATTCTCTCACGGCATCCGATCTTCCTCCATTCCTGTGCAGAAATTTATTAAAAAAAAAAACCACCACAAAAAAAACCCCATCTTCTTCCAGAAAGCTGAGACAGTTCTCTGCCATTTTCACTTTATTTCCACCACTCACTTTAGGAAAATAAGAGCTACACATGGCCTGGCCCCCTCATGTAACAAACTATCTATGTTAACTGATCAGGCGAGAGGATCTGGATTTTTTGCAGACACTTCTCACACAGAAAAAAACTCGCAAATTCCTGATCCAGGATGTTCAGACCATGGATTTACGTTGATAGAAAATGACCAGAACAGGGATGTGATGTACTTTTCAGTTTTTGAACATGTGCATTTTGAACACGTGCACTTCAAAATAGTTTAAATGTTTCCTTTGAAATGTTCATCTGAACGATCCACTAGGGGAAAGCTCAGAGAAACAGCCACAGTCTGAGTCCTTCAGCTATTTATTGCAGCTGGAAGGATGCAAAAAGAATTTGTGCATTTAATTTCCTGAAGAAACAGATAGCATTCCCTTCCAAAGCCCTGTCTGCACGGAACATTTTTGATCTGTGTAAAGAGCTGACAGTAATACATCTCTGCAAAGTTTCCACATGCTCTTACAAAAGACCGATTATCATAAATTTCGAATCTAGGTAAGGGGGGTAAATGAGGAAAATAAAAGACTGCACCACTTCAAGAACCTGACATGAGTGTTCCTACTTTCTGTATTTGTTTAGCTATTTTCTTAAAAGACTTTTAAAAAACCCAAAATGTAATGGGTCTACACTTTCATTATGTTTATGTATACATACATAATTTTATGTGCATATATATGCATATGCATGTTAAATGTATGTGTATGTATATATTTGCATATATATAAATAAGATAAGAAATTAAGAAAAAAAAAATTGACTGTAAAACTCCAGAAGCATTAAACTAGATTTTGTTAGAGGTACCATGAAATCGCATCCCTTGATCAGGTTAGACAGGCACCTGGCAGGAAAGGTTTATCCTGCCTTGGTCCTGCTTGAGGATGGGACATGGCACAAGTGAGCTTTGGGAATCCCTTCTAACTTTACTTTCTACAGACCTATGAAATCTGGAAGCCTTTCGTTGTACTGATCTTAGTTTGGCTCTGTCAGGTCTGGCCATAGTGTGGGGTCCTATATAAGAGAAAATCGGATAGCTGCGCATCCCAAGATATGCTGACATTCAAAATACATATCTTTGTGGGAGAGCAGTGTGCGAATCCTTGAGAATGCTTTACATTACAGACTTCATTTTCAGAAGGGTGTTGAAAATCTCCAGGAATTACAGCAAATCCCGAAACATCTCTTGAAATTCCTTATTAATAGAAAGTTTCTTTGAATTCGCAGCCCACGACATCATTCTATACACTGGGCTGGTGAAAGTTTCAACATGAACTATTTTAGTACCTTAAATTAGTTGGATAGCCATGCTACTTATAAATTCCTAGAAAGGTTCCCAAAAGGATCATGAATAGTAAAGAGCCACAGATCTCTTGGCATACCACTTCAACTTTCTGAACTTCACTGTTTCACATCTACTAAATTGATTTCCAGGCAGCATAAAGGAATCCAAGCCTCAAATCTCATTTCAAAAGCCAATGGTATCCACTGTAGTTTGACACAGATACCTCGTGTTCTTTTTATGCCTGTTGCTAAAGTCTCTAATTATTTGTGCCCTCCTACTTGCTCAAGTCTCTCTCTCTATTCACCAGGACCAGGCAGCCTTGCGACAGACACGTGTGGGACCTGCAGTTCCAGTTTATAACCATTATCAGAAAGGAAGCCAAAGATAAATCGCATAAAAAGCCATCTGACTGACAGAGAAATGATCCCTTTTGCTGAGGAAACAGCAAAGAATTGTGTCCAATAGCAGTGATGATTCACAGCCTGATTTTTACTCTCGTCATTAACGGCCATTAACGAAGCAATGCAAAGCAGATGCGCTCGCTATTCTGCAGAGATAACAACTCCCTCTAGAGCACTGGGGAGATCTCAGCGATGGAAGGATGGCACCGTGTGTGTTTGGTGCTCCTGCTACTGACACTTGCCAGCTGGACCAAGAATCCCAATCACTGGGACGGTCCCTCTGTGAGCAGCAAATGCTGCTGGAATTGAGCGTGAAGGGGCTGGGATACTGCTCCCCAGCCAGGAACCGGTACTGGACGTGATGGCTCCAAGATTGGCACAACATTTGTTAAACGCTGTTCTCGGCTGGGAACAAAGTGTTGGAAAATGAAGGAAACAGTTGAAGAGATTAAAAATGTGACGAGCAATAAAGCACGGGAAATGGTTGATGCTACCTTGACAGGTTTGAGACTCATCTACTTTCAAAGGGACTCAGCCTTCAAAGTGCCACACGAACCCATGCATGCGAAGGATGGCCAAGCACCAAAACAAAAGTGTGGGCCGAATTTGCTCTTAGTCTGAAGCTGGAGTAACTATGCAAATAGTCAGCAATGTAATTACTCCATAGCTGAAAACAGTGCCCTCTTGGGCAAGGCTTGTACCGGACAGTACATAGCCCGAGGGGGGATGGGTTACTTTTTAAAACAGAGACAGCAAGAGCCCAAGCTCAACTGGAGTATCACATAAGGAGACATTAAAAAGCTGAGTTAAATGAGTATACCCCAAGGGCATGCAATGAGACTGTAGGCCACATGGCAATTTCAACCAGGATAGTGAATATCAGGATTAAAACTTTGGAAGCTACTGAAATTAAACTGGTGCAAAGCTGAGACAATGCTGGAAGCCATCGTCACAGAGAGCAGAACAACTACTAACAGACTGATTTGGCTGATCACTGGAAAACACCAAGGAAAAATATGTTAAGTTACAGATCTGGGATGCTTTATCTTCTTGTAGCCACTGCAGAGGAGGAAACAGTGGTGGGTCCCTATAACTACATAGGGCTACTTTGGGAGGAGGAGTTAGGGGAAGCAGTCCACTTGGTGTAAGAGAACAACAGGTTGGAGCTTTGTTTGTGGCACTGGATACAGAAGAATGAGGTTTCTTTGTCCTTCATAGTTTTATACTTACAGATACAAAATTATTATATTTGATTTATCTCTGGCCTTTTATCTGGAGAGTATTTAATCAGGAGATGAAAGTGGGTAAATGGCAGAACCCCTCTGCAGCACTGCTCATGAAGATCAGCATAAAGCAGACTTCATTTCCTTGCAATTCACCTCTGGAAAAACAGGACGTTTTAATTTAGAAAAAAAAAAAACCAGAAAAACTAGTAAGAGGAAAACCCAAATATCCTTCCTTTGTTTTCTTTTACTGCACCAACAGATAATGCTGTATGCATTATAACACAGGGCCTGGGAAAAAGCAAAGACCAGCAAAAGAGGAACAAAACATAGTGATACAATCCCTATGTTTGATTTCTCTTCTTGTAGTTCCTCTTCAGAGCAAAACTCTTCTTAATTATATGTTTGTAAGGAAAATCCCATTATAAGTGTCTGGTAGCATTAAATGCATTGCAGGACACAAATAGGTTATATCGGTTTGTATAAACGGTATGCCGGCGCAATCCCTCAAGCTGAGGAAAGAACAAATAGTGTATATGAAATTGAGATCAGGTCCAGCATCTTCATATGCAAACTGAGACGTTCAAATGATGAATATTGCTCCGAGTGACAAATCACATCTACAGCAACGCAGGGCTCATGACTCTGTGCAGAGGAACTGACTGAATCAGCAGATGATCTAAAATCTGGGCTAAACAGGAACCTTCATCAGTGCAGGTGACAGCTAAAATTAGCATTGAGAAAACTGATGAAAACATAACGGTAAAGTCCCGAGATGAAAAATAGATTATTCACTGTCAGGGAGAACAATAGGCAAGACATAAGAACAGTTACAAGGTGACAGTGCATGTAGTGGAAGGAGCTAAAGAAGAAAATAGCAGTAGAAGAGAAACCAAACACCCTTGGGGAAAGCATAGTCGTCAGGGATAAAAAGGATGCAGACAGTAACACGAGGGGTAAAAAAAAGGAAAATTGAGGTATTGAGAGTAGAGCTATATAGCAGAAAGAAATGCTCCATGTGAGAATGACATTGGACAGCCGAGAAAATGAGAACTATCAGTATACAAAGGCAGTTATTGTAAGGGAGGTATACTAATATATAGGACCAAATTTATCAAATACAAAAGTGTCTGGGCAAGGACCTGTTCTAACAAAGAGGGCTACAACTGCCTACCATACCTATTAAGTTTCTTAAATTGAGCAAGCAATGAATACCTTAAGTGGCCAAGGAAGACTGCTTCTCAGAAAAGTCATCATTGTACCTCTGGGCAAGCAGTGAGGAAAACAATGTGCCAGCAAATATATATTTACTGATAGAATCTCAAAGTCTGGCTAACTTTCTCTTTGTGCATGGCTGCTGCTTCCCACTAAGCAGCCTGCTTTCTTGCAGAGATTCACAGCTCCAGGGAGGCTGGGTAGTCGCAGGGTTTGCACTGTTTGCAAGCAAACGCTTTGCTTGCTACAGAGCAAAAGTGCTTACAAATCTTTTGTTAAATAAATATGAGAAAGTATACATTCTAGGAAATTGCATTCTGCTGAGAAAAGTTGCACTAGTGAAAAAGACGTTACGTTCGGCAAGAAAATTATATGCTGCAAATAATTCATTCGGCTATAATAAGTAGCCTCAAAAGAGGAGGTCAGTAAAATCCTAGCGAAG
This sequence comes from Tringa tobata, assembly GCA_033628505.1. Taxonomy (NCBI): domain Eukaryota; kingdom Metazoa; phylum Chordata; class Aves; order Charadriiformes; family Scolopacidae; genus Tringa; species Tringa tobata. Next base: position 3,794,790 of record JAHREE010000279.1, on the reverse strand, counting down.
GATATTTTTATCATCTATTTCATATTCATTTCCAGCATAACTGTTATTACTTTATGTGATACTATAACAACCACAGACAGCTGAAATAAAACAGAAAATGACATTGAACAGGTTCTCTGTGGCATTCACTGCCATAAATTCACATTAGGGGATATGCTTTATTTTACGGTGGGTTTCTTGATATCCGTGAAGCCCATCTAAGGTCAACACAAATTGCTAGGGAGGGGAAGGGGAGACAGAAAGCAGGTGGGGAGGTGGGGGAGAAAGGAAAAACGTGACATTTTAAATCCAAAGGAAATTGCAGTATCTCAGTTTTCTCTCATTCCAAATGGAATTTATTAAACATTTTTGGTTTAAAGAACACAAAGACTTTTTTTTTAAAATGTCTGCTTTTTAATGTCTTTGTGTTCTTAAAATAGGAAATACTGTGATATATGACAATAGTGTATTTCAACTACTATTTGGTATATGGTATGATGCAATATACATTTTGAACCTGGATGGCTTTTTAAAACATTGGAACATCTCATTCAAATAGGAACGTTAAAAGACACATTTCCATTAGATTTTTTCTGAAATTGAGTCATTCTTGCAGAACACTTCAATGCAGATGAAATGTATGCTTTTCAGACAGAAGAATGTTCTCAGAAAGTGTGTAGTCAGTTCTACTTGTTGAGACTCACTGGCTTTATACCAGCCTTGCTATACATGGCACGAGCTCTCTCTGCCTTCTCTAGATATTGGAACAGGTTGCCCAGGGAAGTTGTGGCAGCAACCTGCTCTAGTGGGAGGTGTCCCTGCCCATGGCAGGGGGGTTGGAACTCAATGATCTTTAAGGTCCCTTCCAACCCGAGCCATTCTATGATTCTATGATTCCTTTAGACCAAATGGGAGCAATTTCCCAATGATGCTAACACGGGGCTTGTCCCCAGGGGAGGCTTTACACCCATCCAGTCCTGCAGCATGTCTGGTGCATGGGACAATCAGGCAGGCTCTGCCTCTGCAGGGAGGAGGATTTACAAGTTGGGAGAAACCAGTGTCCTTCAGCACATTACATGAGGGGACGTCACACTTAATAAAGGAAATTCAGCCCCTTCAACCTGTCCCCACTAGGCTGCCTGAGCTAAAGGACTTCAATTTTCTCATACATGAAACCAATTGAAAGAAACAAATAGAGTGGAGGGTGTCCCTGAGCAGAGCTGATCGGGAAGCCCGTGCAGATGTCGCACATGCAGATGGTCCCAGCACAATCATACTCCAGGCTCAGTTGTCAGCACTCCACGTGCCCCATCAATCCCTACAGAAGCAGCTTTCTAAATTTTTTTTTTATTATTTTTTTTTTTAACAAAACCCAAACCTATTTCCCTACCTTGGTGAAAGTCAGGCAATCCTTGTCTTGATCTTTATCCTTTATTTCAAAGTCATAAAGTGCTTTGCCCTGAGGTGGAGCTTGCGGGAGGGGCTTGATACATTGGATGTAGCTGGCGGGGAAGAAGCCGTGGTTCCCATTGAGCTCCCCATGGTACCAGTTCTCGTCCACCTTCCGCCGCAGTATGATGATGTCCCCCTTGTTAAACTTGAGGTCACCAGGCTCTTTTCCTTCATACGTGTAGAGGGCTTTGCCGTAGGGAAGCTGAGAAACACACTGGGGAAACAAAACAGGCAACAGCTTTAAGGAAACTCAAGCCAGCACCGATTTCCTTCTTAAAGTCACTTTCAGCTAGAAGCAAACTGATCATCCATGACCGAATTACCCCAACGACTGCAGCTGACTGCTGCATAACACTGCACCCTGCATCTTACAGGAAGACTAGGATGCGTGTGAGGGTAAGGCTGTTATGTCAGAGGAGACACTGCAGTTCTCCTGAAGCTCAGCTGAAACCCATGGTACCTCTTACATCATCAAGAAGCATCTGTTAATTTACCTATGTAAGCAGGACTATGTGTTTAAACGAGTAAAACTTGACATGTGTAAAGGTAATATATTAGATATTTTGACCCTTAGGGTTGCTTTGGTTTCTGAGGCTCAGAAGATAAACAAAACAAAACAAGCTTGAAGATTCACATGGTTCTAAAAGTTGGCAAGTTGAAAATTTTTCATTGCGTTTGTTTGAGCAACTCCAAACATTTTTGAGTTTGAAGCTTTTAGTTTAGCTTTTGATTCTGTAACCAAATACTCTCACTCTTTAAAATCCCCAAGTCTCATGCTGCTCACTGAAGGCTACTGTAAACAGTTATAATGTTCTTTGTTGCTTATGAATTAATGTCCCTGTGGAAAAGCAGAATAGGCAGAATGCCTCAAATCCTGCTTTTAGAACTAAAAGGAGTTCTGAGGCTTTCACTCTCATTAGAAGAAAGAAACAAACTTTAAAAAAAATGACAGCACAAGAGCGAAAAAACCCCAACCTTAAAAGTTAATCACTTGGCGTGATAGAAAAGAGAAACCTATTTGATGGAAACTACTTGATTGTGAAGAATTCTTCACAGAGTTCACTTTGGGCTGGTGCAAGATTCTCTCACCCAGGCTGCGATTGCATGAACGGATTTTTGGGTGGAAATACCAGTTTACACAGCCCTTGCCCTCCCTGGATACTTCTTGCTGAGTCCCACAGAGCAGGGGGTAACTGTGTTGGACATTGCTGTTGCTTTGGTCCCGTAATTGCTCTTTAACCCATTCTGAGGGAGAAAAGGTGCTTTGCTGTATTATCCCCTGCCGTTTTAAATTTTATTTAGCTTGAGCTACAAGTCAACTTTCAGGCCTTGGTGCAAATATGTAGCAGTGCATACCACAGGGGATGTTAATGGGGTGCTGTAAAGTCAACCTTTCATAACAGTCTTTCCTTTTCCAAGATGTTTTTTAAAAAATGACATGGTTTTCTGTTGCATATATATGCGTACAAGTAGTCTGTTCCCCGCTCTGTACTCTGGCTGTCAATGGGGTGTCCTACAGGGACAATGAAAAAGTAAAGGCATGTTTAATAAAACGCTCTGGTATTCCCCAGGGTGCTTCTTAAGCCTGTACTTCTGGATGATATTCCTGTGCATAAGAACAGCACTCGGATGCTTTCTGCAGGGAGAAGGTGGAGTGGCCCAGCAGAACCACTCCATTTCCCAACCCCAGCTAGAAAATGAGATGCCGGGATGACTATTTACGGTATTTCTTAAAGCAACAAGCAGAGGCATTTGTCGATCCCGATGGGTACACTAAATGGACCTGCTCTGGTAGGGCAGGTTTTATGCTCTTACACCTGCATCTTTTGGCAGGAGGAGGAGGAGGAGAAGCACCAGCCCACTGCCTGTGCTGCCTGCCAGCGCAGCCTCCTCCGGCTGCTTCTGGGCACCAGATGGTCGCCACGGCAGGCAGATACCACACTGTTCAAAAAGTAAGTTTCTTGAGTGCACCTTCACACACACAGGCGCTAACTTACTCATTTTATTAGGAAGGGCTTTAGTAGCTGCGCGTGCCTTGGAAAGCATGTGCAACAGGTCCTCTTGCCTACACCACACGGTGAAGGAGGCAATCGACCAGGCACAGCTCTACAGAGCACTATCCGTGTTGTCTGGACGGGGATTTAATTTCATTCAGATGTGTCCCCAGCTCTCGGTTTTCTCATTACTGGTTTATAGTTCCTCTTTTTTTCTCTGTAGTCTTTTGGATTTCACTGTATCTGAATAAAGGCACCTAGTTAAAAACCAGTATTTTGGAAGCACCTTCAAACATAACAAAAAAAGCATAAAACCAGAAAAGAAAATCAACAGCCAGCTAACAAAGCATGCATCAAACAGTCTCTGCCAAATCAGTGGCAGCATCCTACTGATATTTTTCTCTCTGCCAGGATCGTTATTTCCCTCGACACCAAAGCTTCCCCCTCCTACCCGGCATTTTAAAGATTAAGCCTATGATACCATTAAACTCCTTAGGTAAGGCATAGATTGCTTTACTTATGTGAAACTAGACAAAAAAAAATAGGCTGAAAGACTATGGAGGCTTGTAGTAATTTAGAAATAAACGATTCATTACTTTAACTCATGCTGGGAGAAGACAATTTATCAAACACCGAGTAAGACTTCTGCCAGGTGTGCACTGGACCACTGCTGATCCAGGCACATGCCTGGCAAGAACACTCCGTATCACTTAGCCTAGATGGGGCCTTCCTATTCCCAAGATCTTTGTAGCAATTCAAGGTCAGATCACTCTCTTTACTTTTTAACCCCTTTCTCTTCCCAAGCCTCATTTTATTGTATTAAAAGCGAACAGCCCCAAGAACTACAGAAAAAGAAACTGGATTTTATTCAGTCTCACACATCATCAATGAAATTTTTACAAAACACATGCCGGGCTTTTATTACTGATTAATTGAGGTGGCTAGAAGATGATGCAGGTGCCTGTTTTCACGTTAACCTGATGAAAACGCAGACTTTCAAGCAAAACAAACTGCCAGACAAAAATTTTAACTTGAAATCTGGCATTGTTTTATTTGGAGACCCCAATGTGACACCCCAGAGAATTTACAGTTTAGGTGCCTGTATCCCTATTCTCTTTCATGGGCTTACTTATGGGCCATGTCATCTGGGGACTGTCCTCCCCAGAAAAGCTTTGTGCAAAACATACTTTAACTGCAACTGACAGTGGGAAGGTGCTTCCAAAATATAATCGTTCAGTTATCAGCTACAGCTTTTCTAATCCTGAGCCACAGCTTTTCAACTAAAAAATCTGTAGAAGCACTTTTTTGAAATGAACATGTTGTTCAGTGGAAAAGACACACTCCTACTGAAAATTTGCCGTAATTGAGACATTTCCCAGCCTTTCCATAAGGTCAGAAGTACCCATTTTGGTTTAAGCACCCCAGGTAAAGCTTGCATTTACTGTGGCCCAGGCAGAGGTAAAGAAATAACGGAGTCCTCTAACCCTTTTCAAATAAAGCTGCTTTTCCCGTTCTAAAGCTCTAAGCCTCTGCTCCAATCGACCAAAGAGAGAAATTCAATATCAGAATCATAAAAAAAACCCCAAACCTGAAAATAAACTCTTGTAGCTTTTTTGCTGATATTTTCTGGCCAAAAGGTCCAGCTTTCAGTGGACTTTCAGCAGCCAGATTATATTAATGAATCCTGGTCCCTAAGAAGCAGATTTTTGGAAGTTTCCCATTATTGTTCCTACTTTTGATTAACCTGTAAGTGGGAAGCAAATCAGATTCAGAAAGCTCCTCTTAACTAGACCTGAAAGGAGGGAGCATTAAGTATATTTCAGAAACAGAAAAAAACTGATCACTGCTGCTGTTTGCTAGTCACTCCCCACCAACACTTAGGTGATTCTTAGAAATCTTCCTGTGATCCTATGATTATTTCCCTTTTTGCCAAATCCTGGTGCAGTGCAATTCTAACCTAATGGTCCCCCTTTTCTTCACCTGACTCCCCCAATTCAAAGGCAAGGGGATCAGCCAGGACTGACCTCGAACTCACAGGCAAACCCCCCCAAGCCCTGCTGGGGAGCATGCCTTTCCATTTTATGTTCAAACTCTCTGCTGCATGTCCTGTCCTATTTTCCCTCAGCTTTTTCTTTCATGCAATAGCATTTCAGTCAGACATCATCAACTTCAGCATGCCCAGGTGGTTCTTCTTACAAAATCTTCTAATCTAAAACAAGCTGCAAAGTGTCATCTAAGGGAGCAGATTAAAGAAAAGCATAGGCAGGCAATGATTTTGGTAGATGCTAGTGATAAGCACACAGAGATGTTCCTCCAACAGCTACAGGAGCGCTTACACCTTCCTCTTGCTCCCTGCTTCAGCAGAGCAAACCCTCCTTACCCATCCTCTGCCTCTCCCGTGCCTGGGCACCACTGCAGCAAGAGCCAGTGGACACCACTGAGCCACCACGCTACCCTCTCCCCATCCACTTCATCCCCTGCTCCTCAGCCAAAGACCCTTCTTGGCTGCTCTCCCATCTCAGGATCTTCTGTAACACTATGTCTTGGGAGGGAAACCCCCTATCCCAGCCTGGTCCCCGCAGCATCATGTGGCTCCTCTCCCCATGGCACTCAGCTCCACAACATCCATCCCAGCATCCAAGGACTGACATGGGAGCTGCCTACCTCCCCTGGCAGGAGCTCACCAGAGGCCATCACCCCACTATCTCCCTCCCAGGCAGCTCTTGACCAGAGCTGCTGCTCTGAGGGATGCCTGCCATCCTCTCCCTCCCCAGCTGCCATGAAATCTGGTCAGGCATAATGCAGGCGACCACAAAATTAAATGGCCTCTGCATCTGACTGTATCAAGAAATCGATTTGCCCTGTTGATTTATTGTTAGGTTAACTGGAATTCGGCTATGATGTGTATTAAATTTCAAAACTCTATGTGGGTGTGTATTGAAATAAAGAATGTAAGAAAGAAAGGAAGGAAGGAAGGAAGGAAGGGATGAAGTCACAGTCAATGGCAATGGCCAGCTTCTTTTTCCTGTCAGTAAACGTGCGTTGGCACGATGCTGAATACTGCCAAAGGTTTCTTTTCTATTTCAGCAATCAATACTGACGTAAAAGCCTGAAGCGTTAATATGCTGAAAACCCCCCTTACAGAAGACTTAATGATATGTTGGCAACTCAATCATTCTGCATTTGTGTTTCAGCAATGTCAAACGGCAGCCGTTAAGCAGAAACCTGCTGGCAAATTGACAAACAACAGCCATGAAGCAATTAAGTGGCAACACTGGAGAATTTTTCATTACGAATCCTGAAGAACAAAAGGAGGGGAAAAAAAACCCCAAACATGCTTGTTTCCAGTACACTTTCCCAACAGCAAGCTTTGTAGAGCGTGAGCTGTACAGGTAGGTCTTAAGTTTTCGAATGTTATGGGAAAGAGAAATTTTCCCAATATTTCAAAAGCAATGCAAGCTCCAACATGGGTCAAAGCCTGCCAGCTTCCACATGCGGTACTTGATGAAGGAGGTCACTATTTAGAAAAAGGCCTGACCCTTGCCCAAAGTACAGTGTGGGTGCCAACAAAACATGTTTTGCCTACTTCACACTGTTTGGGAAATTAAAATAAAAGCTTCCCTGTGCAACCAGTTTTTCTTGAGACAGCAAAGAGAGCCTGGATGTCTACGATGAGCATGCCTTCAGTTTCTGTGTCTGTGCACAACTAGGGAGACTGGCCAAAATCATCAGAGAGGCTGGCCAGATTTGCTGGCTCACAAACACAGAGGAGGGAAGTCCAAGACCATTCCTTGACATGAGTAGACTGCATTATATAAGAACTCAAAAATAAAATACACAGGGGCAAGGCCTCCAGATACCAAACCCAGACAAAAAAGCTATGACCCAACCCTTTGCTCAAACCAAGTTTGTGTTCGGATTCCTGAAACCCAAGAAACCTCTTGAGGCTCCAGCTACAGCTCCACTCTGCAACAGCAAAGCAGACGATGACTGTTTTTCTGCTGTGTGAAAGCCACGTTTATGCTGAAGGGTAATTTCCCTCACCCAGGCTCTTGCCTTGTGCAGCTCAAGCTGTGCAAAGAAGGGAAACCTCAGCCTCTTTGCTGCAAGGGCTTCCCCTGCAGTCAGGGATCCGCCGAGAGAGGCAGATGTGACACTGCCCACACCATGGGGCAGCACCCTCACCTGACCCCTGCTTCAGGGGGATAAAGGGGTAAAACAATCAGGGAAATGCAAAAGGTGGAGGAGTGTTTAACTCCTCCTCCTTCTGCTGCATAGGTCTTGTTCATAGTCAGAGCTGGACGTGAAGCAGGAATGGATGAAGCCAAACTGCTGCTGGAACAGCCTGATAACAGCACTACCAGGGACAGTAATTTATTTTTTTCTAAACTGTACTTAAGTCACTTTAGCAATACACACTAGCATGTTGCTTGTTGCAGTTCTTCAGATTTCTCCAACATCTCTATAACCCCCATCCTCCAAATACACATCTGAAGAGTCTGTTCCTCTGTATGAATGAATATACGTTTATCTCCATGAAGTACCACCAAGTGTAAACAACCAAAGTCAATCAAAAGTCAGTAAAGAAGAAAAAGAAGAAGAAAAGACACAGAAAAGAAAAAGTACTGAAAAGCACTCCTCACATCTCGGTGACAAACTATAATTAAACAGAAACCACTACTATAAGTCATAAATAATAATTAAAACACATATTGTTAATTTTTTGCCTCATTATTCTGAAGTATCACACAAATCTCCCAGTCTGCCGCAAGCAAAGATTCAGTGGCAACGCATGGGACTGCATTTGCGCCTTCCAACATGAAGGAAGCTCCCCACGAGCAGGCTGGGCAGCACTTCAGCATATGTTTTCCTGCCATCCGTAACAGCTTCGCAGAAATCACATCAGCTTTGCTGGAGAGAACAGGGGTTGTGTGGTGGAGCATCCATCAGCAGGACGGCTGAGGAGGACACGGGGTGTTCCCTGTTACTAGCACCCAGATCTTGGCATTGAAAGCACCCATTCCCATCAGCTGAGAGCGACTTAAATCATGAGCCTGAAACATCTGCTGGGATCCCTTTGGGATGGAAAAGTGGGAGACACTCTGGCCTTCAGAGTAGTAAGCCCAACAAGTAACTCAGTCATGGTGGCAATGACAGCCACATCTGCCCAGGCTTGGTAAGGGCTGAGCACTGCCCCTTGCTCCTCATCATCCAACCCGCCTACAGGCGCTCACAATTTAACATCTTTCAAGAGCATCACATTTCACTCAAATCAGTAGTGGTGCTCAAAACACGTCTCTTCTAAGTCAGCTCTAGGAAGCCAGAGCGAGCACTTGTACACGCAATGGGCTGCCGAAACACGGGGCTGGAGCAGACTCGAGCCAGTGCAGGTATAACAAATATATGCCACCATAAGATCTGTGACCTGTGGAGTTTTTAGTGGCTTCTGTCCTCAAGAGGAACTTTCCAGGGTGACAGATCATAAATCATCATTATATCTCACGGCAAAAACTCTTAAAAAGTGGTTTGTCTTCTGTGTAAGATGGTTTGTCTTCTGTACTGCCATGCAGAAGAACTACCGCCCCCGGCTCACCTGGCTTGACAGATCACGGCCACGACACTGCAGCATTTGCTTTCACGGAAAGCTAATAATAGGAAAATTAATCAAAGAGAATCTATTTTCACACAAAGTAGCAAAGACAAAAAACCGCAACGTGCTATTAGTCAGCTCTGTGTGAACCACCAGTTTGAGCCTGAAAAATCACAGTTTGCAGGTACAACTTCTTTAAAATCAACTCTGAGAATAAAAGTACTTAAGGTGACAATAGAAATGGCACCATGAAGAATGAAAACTGAACATAATCTTTTATATACCCTGGAAAGTGTCATGCTTATTTATAGTGCCATGCAAGCAGTAATTAATTACAATAAAATAAAACTTCTTAACTAAAGCTCTACTATTTTATTTAACTAAGGACTTGGACATAATGGTTAGGTCCTGATCCTGGCTGATGGTGCCACGGAGGGCTGCAGTCCTTGTGACACCTGAGGACGCCTACAGGCAATATGCACTTGAGCTATGCAGAGCTCCTGCCTGGAGCTCCTTCTCTGCAACTACTTTGAAGTACTAATAGGTCTTGGGAACACCTCTATGTGTTCCTGAGAGGTGGTCTTTATACATGGAGAGGAAACTTAGGATTCTATCTGCTGTTTCCAGAAGTGACTTTTGCAGCTAGCATGAAGATACCAGGGGAAATGCTCAGCAGAACGAGACAAAAGGAATGCAAGCAGGTACAGCATCTTTCTAGCGTGTCAGCGTTGTTCCCCCAAGAACAGGGAACAACGATGTTCACTACCTTAGAGCAGCAAAGGATGTTTTTAATCTTCTTCAGCGATGTGCAAAAGGAATACAACAAACTGCTCTTTAAAGAGAAAAGCATTTCCCGAGGTTATTTTGTAGTTTGTATGGTGAATGGGCCTGACTTGCACTGTACCTTATGAGGTCCACCTTCGTGCACACTAAGACAAAAAAATGTTTCAAACTTCCCCTTGGCAAAGGCAGTGGAAGCCTGCACCACAACTGAGAAAGAAGGGGCAGGCTTTCCGCTGCACAACTTGTCACACAGGTATCTTTGGGAACCTCTGCTTCACCAGAATAAGAGCTCAATTCTACAGAGCAGGACCATTTCTCTTAGGAAGTTCAAAATCTTGCATGCGAGACTGTCCCATGCTGAGCTCACCCGATCTCATAATCACAGCTAAAATAGCTTCACATCTCACGCTGCTTCAGCTCGTCACTCAGTACCCATCAATATTTACACATTCAAAGATCTCTTTTTCCTAGTAACACATTGTTTAAAGCAAAATATTCTCAAGCTACATGCGCTCCTATTAAACAGCACGTGATTTTCAGGGCCAGGTTAGGATTTCTAGCAGTGAATTTGAGGCTATCGCTGCCCAGAGAATCAGTGGCTAACACCAGCCAGCTGTTTAACCGTGTCAGCACAAAGTCCCTCATGTTCTGCAAAACCCGAAGCCTTCCAGACTCTCCGCTATTTAATAAGTGGTACTGTCAACACATTGCTGGCATTGGAGGCCAAATTCTGGTTTCAGTTAAACTTCTTTAATCCAGTTAATCTTGATGAAGCGGCATGGATGTATAGCAAAATTCCAACAATATAGAGATTTATCTTACAAGTAATCTCGTCTGAAACAAAGCTGAATGGCTGGCAGCCTCCACCAAAGAAAATATTCAGTGATCTCCTGTACGCTGGCCATAGCCTTCACAAAGCCTAGGTATGCTCTGAGAATCTGTCCTTTCATGCAGAAAACAGGAACCGTGCCCTGAGGCCTAAAGGCCAGGCTGGATGGGGCCTTGAGCAACCTGCTCTAGTGGGAGGTGTCCCTGCCCATGGCAGGGGGGTTGGAACTCGATGATCCTTGAGGTCCCTTCCAACCCTAACCATTCTATGATTCTATGAAATTTTAGCCTAATAATCCCGTACAGGGGTCCTGGTGAAAGGACCGGTGGCCGCACACAGGCATTTCAGAGCAGAAGCTGGTCTACAAAAAGTCCCAACCAATAGCTGAGGGGACTTCTAACCCGAGTATGCAATGGGGCTTCACGAGAAACCACGAGACCAAAATACGCCTCGACTGACTGCTGTGCAAAGGCAAGGGCCAGCGAGCGCGTCCTGAGCGAGGACTTCAGGAGCTGGTGGTGGGTTAACAAAGAAGAAAACAAATAATAGAAAACAAAAAAAAAACCCCCATCTTTTGCTGCAACTTAAATGGGCAATCTCACTGCAATGTGCTACCTGAGCAGTTCAAGGGGGAAAGATGGCAAAGCTGCCTACGTTTATCCTGCCGGAGCCACGAATGGAGACACGCTATAAAACAAATAGGAGCTCCCTTGAGGCCACAGAGAAACACAAAACAAAATCTCACATTCAAGGCACTACAGCAGTTATATATTTAAGGTTGCCTCGTGTTCTTCATTCAAAGTGTTATCTTAAATCCCCTAAATAAACATGAAAACTTTCACTGATTACTCCCCAGACGACACTGCTTCAGTCAGGACCATGACCCGGTTTTCCGAGCTGCCTGCTGGAACCCAGCCCTCGTGGGTTTTTTGGTAAAAGAAATGAGTTAAAAGTCAGCACACTGTGCAATTCTGAGAGCCTTATGTTCTTTCAGGCTCCTTCACCTCCGCAACAGCAGAATTTACAGCCCTGGAATTTTACACAATTTTTTACGCGGTAGGTCACGGCAAAAAAAAGAGAGAGAATATTTTGGGGAAAATACTAAAAAGTATTGCATAAAGGCCTATAGCGTGAATCTGTGCTGTAACTGCTTCATTTGATCTTTCCTGGTGGAAGCTGACAAAGCATGGGACAGCTTACATTTTCCAGTGGTGCCTTTGTAACTCTGCTGCCCAGAGCAGATACCTTTGGTTTGCTTTCCAGCCTTTCCACATCTTTCTTCTTGGCTCCTTGCCTTGTGACTCAAGCGTTTCCTTAGCAGAAACCCTCTCCCACCTCCGCCCCAGAAAGGACTTTATGGTCCAGTTCTGCTACAACTCATCAGAGCTGAGTTTCCTCCTGGCAGACACCAGGCAGGTCACAGCTTGGAGGTCCCACTCCCAGACCCTGCTTTGCCAGGACTATTCCATTGCAACTTTTTGTCTCTCAGGTGGACCACAGGGAGGAAGGAGGGGTAAGGAAGGGTCTGAAGATGAAGCTGCCCCAAACCCAGATTGGGCAGCTGTATTTACCATCTGGCAAAGCTCCCAGAGCTCAACAGAGGGAGCCCCACTCCTGCAAATCTTGCTGGGATTGCTACCGGTGGGAAGAGATTTTTGTGTTGTTTTCTTTTTTTTTTTTAACATAAATAAATGCACACCAGGAAAATCTTTCTCTTCTCTTCTTCCTCCCTCCCCTCATGCAAATGCTAATTTAAAGGCTGCACAGAATCTTCTCCCATCATTTCAATCACCGAGAATCAAGAAAATCAGCGGCTGAAACAACACAAGCCACTTTGGCAGCCTCAGCTCACAGGCTCCAGCACCCAAACAAAACAACCCAGAAAAACTTAAAAATGGAGGAATTTTTTCATTTATCTTTCTGAGGTGACATAGGGTTGTTCAAGGACCATGTTGTGATCATTCCTCCATACGGAAACCTGCATTTGCTGAGGAGTTGAGGAGTCTCTGGGGGTATTTCAAGGTTTGAAGGGTGAAACAGGGATGGTTTTACAGGGGAGTGAGCAGGGCTGCTTCCAGAGTTTCCAGAGAGTATGGGAGAGGCAGTAGAAGACAAATGACCATGAAGACCATCTGATACAGAAAGGGGATTAAAAAGTGCCCACACTAAGAGCCTGCCTGCCTAGCAGTGATGGTGGCAGGGAGGCTTGTAAACTGAGATGGGTGAATGATGAGAAAGCAGCCTTAATTCTTATTTCTGATGGAGGGGAGGAATCCAAAATTCCTATTTAAACCCTAACACTTCTGCAAAAGGTAGCATTTGAATTGCTTACACTGTTTTTACTGAATGCTTTATGACAAATAAGTGTGGTGCCTAGGAAGCACCTCTTTCTGTTGTATCTTCCTCACTGCACGTGACCACAAAGCAGAGCCCTGCACTATAAAACTGACAATATATCCTCCGCTTTCCCCTTGTCCGAAGTTTTCATAGGGCAGGTTTAAAAAACATACTCTGTGAGAACCTTCTGCGGTGGTATTAACAGTTTCATAAATACTATATTACCTGAACTGTGCCTTCCCAGGACTGACAGGGCGTTTGATAAATGCACCGTGGGCTGCATATACAGTGGAGCTAAAGAACATGTTTCCTTGGTAGCTCAGTTGTAAACTTCAATAGGTGGATAAATTCCCGTGTCACTAGAGAATATTTACAACTGAACCTTATTTATCAGCAGCGTGCCCTTACCGACAGCCCACACAAATCCTCTTACGCAAAAACAGCTCTGGCTCTTTTCTCATAGTTACAGGAAAATCGCGGAGGTTTCTTTTGCACCGGGACAGGCTTTATAGCCAGTGAGATGAAACTGCACTAGGAGATGCTAACGCTGAAATATTCTTGGCTCAACATGTCAGCGTGCGAGGCGTTAGCTCATCCACATCTGCGCCCTGTGAGCAGCCTCCTCGTCCCCTCGCTGTCGGGAGCCTTCTCCAGTCAGAGCACATTGGGGCTCTCCACGCTCACGGCGTCTGAAGAAATGAACGTGCCAATCTACTTGCCAGGAATTTAGAGAGATTATTTCCCCTGTTTGCTGCAATTAGTAATATTAAAATATCTGGTATCCATTAAAAATGAAAAATCCGTGGGTTTTTTTTTTTTAAACCACAGAGTTTCAGCTCTTTTTATCAAAAATGCCACTGTGGTTGCTATTTTCCCCAAAAGAGGACCTTATGTTTTGGGATGTCTGCCCTCTGCCTGGCAGGACTGGCCTCTCTCTGCCTCCGTTTCCTCCCTCCACCCAGGTCCCTCGCCCCAAAACGACCCCCTAGCTACAATTCACTGAGGAGCACTCTCTTCACAAAGACGATTAGGGATCACTTTCAAGCCTCAGTCCCGCTGACAGGACAGACTGGCACCTTCGCACTCGTTAGCCAGCTGACTGCCAGAAGGGCTTTAATCAGCCCTGGCTTGGAGGAGTGCCGGGTGGGGTGGAGAAGAAGGCTGCCCAACACCTCCCGCGGCCTCGGCGTACCGAAGAGGTCAAGGAGCATCTCACACTCTGATGCCGTGAGTCTTCGTCTCCCCCGCGGTGGGAAAGGTGCCCCCCCTGCCACCACGCCAGGGGGGCTCCCATTAGGAGCAGTTCAGCTTCTTCCCCAGCTGCAGGAAATCTCTGAACGGTTTGATGTTAGGAAGCAACAGTAGCTGGCGCAGACAAGGAAAACATCAAGGAAGATACAAGCCTTCATAATGCAAATCACGCTTTTATGTCATTCTCCCGAATCCCCTTTGGGGAGAGGAAAGTTGATTATCTACAGAATATGGGTCAAAGTTGTGCCTTAAGGATCTTTCGGTGCTTTGGCTGCTTGCTGACACACTACGACGCTCCTTGGTGCCTTTTCAGGTTAATGCTTTCAAAATCCTGTCCCTGTGCATCATCATCATCATCATCATCATAACAAGACTAAAAAAATTCATTTCCTGCACCCACTCCCAGGAGTTTCTCTCATGCTGAATTTAATTGATGCTTCCTCCTGCACTCTGAGGAATGATTAAAATGAACACCACACATGTTTGGAAGCACCTCGGATTTCGAACTCTGCGTGGTTTCTAATTAAAGGGACACACACAGGATGCTCGTGCTACATTTCACTCCTCTCTATGGCTATTATTATTACCTACATTTCAGCAGTAGTCAAAAGAATCTCCTCTACCTCACATAATAGGATCCTGATTTAGACTGGGTAATCACCAGTCGTTGATGTAGGTGAAAAATGTCTTTAGGAAAGGATATAAAAAGGCTTGAGATGTGACTAGCCCTCTGGCATAGACATTGATATTAACAACTTAAGTGTTTGAATGTCTGGCTAACCTGGAATATGCAGTACTCAATGTTAAGCACTGGTGCTAATGAAGTACGAGAAAAAAACCCAAACAGCTAGGAAAAGCCCAGCATAATCTGCAAGGATGTATGTGAGTGATGAAGCAGCAGCCTTTCTTATCTGTGCATCAAGGTCTCTGCCGCTACAGCCAGCTCACTTATTTTGAAGATTGACTCTTCTCCAAGGTGAAGAGCATCAAAGGACTTGTTATGCTCTCAATCATATCCTGACATATTATTGACGTATTTGACATGTTCCTCTGTCATCCCTGGATGTGTTTCCGCAGAGCTCAACAGCTGTGCTCAACTCCAGAGTTTTGGGGAGCTACAGCCCTGCAAGTGCCATGCTGTAGGAGAAGGTCTTACTGCTTACCGACCTGTTGGCGTGGGTCAGACAGGGCACGTGTGAGCAGCTTGGCATGCTCAACGCCACTTGCATGCCTTTCCCTACCTGCCATCTCCCTCCCAGTTTGGTCTCTGTGTGTCTCGGTGGTTAAGTACTTGATTCCTGGGCAAAACTGCCTGACTTCAGGTACAATTTTTTGAGATGTTGCTCAGCTTTACCTTCTGAAATCTCAGGACCCAAATGGGGGGGGGGAAACAGCCCGCGCTGAAATCTTGCCCCTGTTAGTTACAAATCTGCATCATCACACCTGCATCTGATCAACAAAGCTGCACAACAGAACTAATACCGTTGTTCTTCTTTAAGAAAATATGGGGCTGTAAACCTCAAAGGGGAAAATATTTCACATATATTTGCTATTAATATAAAGCCAGCTCATAAACCCTATCTTGCAAAGCCGTACAGTAATTTTGAAAACTGCAGCTACACCTCACTAGATGCAATGACCTTAACATTTTCCAAGGCCTGCTTCTGACTTTGCTTACATGAATGTAAATAAATCAAGAGCTCCCCCACTGACCATAATGACAGTATTCCTGATTGTCACTGTTGTGGCAGCACAGCCAAGTTCTGTGGCAAGTGGCACCAGGGGAAATGCTATGATAGCAATCCTATACTGCATTGCGTGCATCTTTTACCACCTAGTAATATTTAAAATATGGGATGCATTTGCTTTTTGAATGTCTTGTAAAATGCTACAGGCTATAAATAATTCAAACCAATAATAACGGGATGCCTGGGCATTTCTTTTTCAGGTTTAAGAAGGCAACTGTCTAACTTGGTGGAATAAACTGTTTTTACTGAAATAGTTTTCACTGCTGATAAAGAAATGGCTTGCAATTAGATACACTGCATATTAGCAACAGAAAAAGACTTAACAACAAAGCAAAATAGTGCTGGTGTATACATTTTTATTACTTATTCATCTTCCGTATGGTTTTGAATCCCTTCAAAATAGAATTGAACTCCTTTGCTTCTACCCTGAGCTAATGCTATAATCACTGAGATGTTATATAAAATAGGAGCACTGGCTCTCCTCTGGCCATGTTATAAAACTGAAGAGCATTTTGCTTTTCAAAGACAGATTTTAGACACTTAACTTCAGGAAAGGATTAGGGCATATCTCTCAAATGGAAGAAGGGACTTCGACCCTCGAGAGGGGCAGAAGTAAGACATGCTGCCATCCTCCACACTTCCCTAGCAGCTAATTCAGCACGCTGGCTTCACCTCTCCCTTCCTTCAGGAGGCTAACACGGGATCCCAGACTGCCTTGACTCTTCTCACTGGATGATAAGCTTAGATGACCATTTCAGGACAGTGGATTCTGGTATGGGAATGACATAGCTGCAAAACAGGCATAAGGTATGGAGTTAAGTATTGCTTGGAAAAAATATAAGTGCAACCTGAAAAAGACTACATCCTGTATTTCCATGACATTAAAACCAATTAAGCTTTGTTTCCCTGCTCGTTGTGCCTAATTATTCCATCATACCACCCCCAAAAATCTATTCATAGTTAGACATCACATGACTTCAGCACATCTCTGAAGAGTCGAGGTTTGTAAGTGAAATAGCAGCATGTGCTATGTGGAGACAACCCCCTTTGTGGAGCTGCTGGAGAGTGCTGCAAGCCCCGTGACGCTCTCAGCAACGGGACCTAGAAGAAAGAGCTCAAGAAAGAACGGGCCAAGAGTGCGGTTTTATGATATGAGCGAGCCCATCTTCAGCCAATCTCTGCTGGTTAACGTGTCTGCGGGTTTAGCTCCCCAAGCTGACGACTCGGGCGGTGAGACAAGCACAATGTGCTGCACAAAGGCAGCAACGGGACCGCACACCTGATGGAAGGGCTCAGATGGGAACCAGAACCTCCTTTGTCAGCAGCAGTCCCCAGGCGGGCTCTACAGCCTCAGCCCTACCCTAAAACCACAGCTCTAGTATGACAATAAGTCATAACTCCAAATTTGAGAATGAGCATTGGATCCCTAACTTGAGCAGATGGGAATTACTGTGCTGAATTTCAAAGGAAGGGAATTTAATTTCCATATGATGCTAGTGTTTTCTTTTTACCACCTCATCCCCCTGCATGCCAGAACCTCAACTAAGGAATTGTCCACATCCTGGTTTGAATGTTTCTATGGAGTCAGAACTTGAAAGAATATGTCTGTGCTTGAAATTATGCGTAAATCCATTACAGCACAATGATAACTGTAATTGTCTAGCACTACAGTCTGGAAGAAAGCAAGTATGAACAAATTCAGAATCTGGTGGAGTATGAGAAAAGTCAAGAAATGATTGACAAAGACCCCTTTGAGACTGCTACTCTCACATGACCACTGAGTCTAGCCCTCTGCAACCAATAAGAAATGTTGCAATAGATATATTTCTCAGGTTCTCAGACATTTTTTCTACATGCTTTTTCTACATGCTCTACATGCTCTCACCACAGGCAACAAAGCACCTCCCAAAATGCTCTCATGAACTTAGCACCAAGTAGGAATGACCAGAAGTGGTAACTTTCACACAGTAAATGAAGAGAGCAGGAGAGAGCAGAAGCACTGCCAATATGTCCTACTTCTGATGAAGGAAGGGAGCTCAGCAAAGCTTGGTAAGAGGGCTTGCTCACCACATAAGATGATATGTACTAAGAAAAAGTCAAAAAACACATCACCAAAGTACTTTGCAACCTGAGTGGAGGAGAAAGCTTCTTTCTGACCACAAATCTAAAGACTGATGCAAGCCAGAGCACATGGCAGAGACATACCAAGCAGATGCTTGGTACGATGCTGGGCACCCTGACCTATGTCCTGGCTCTGGATGTGGCCAATGCCCAAATCCTTGCAAGAATGACAGCTCCCCACTGAAGCTTTTTCACACAACCTGCAAAAGTCCTGCAGCATGAGATGAAGGCAATGTAAGCATGATGCAAAGTGACAGTAGCTTTAAAATCCCTTTGGGCATATCAGTGCAGCAAATACCTAATGATTCATACTTCTAGAGCACTAAACATGCCATTACCCCTGCAAAAATCTGATAACTGTAGAAATCCCCAGATAGATAGGAGGGCTGTGCAGCCAGTGACATCCTGTAGCTAGTAGGTCAATGTCTTCTCACGCAGGTAGGAAATGAGAAATTATGTGTTCAATAGTTGAAAAATACAAATTTCTCAATAGAACAAAAAGGGAGAAAAATCAAACCCAGTTCCAAAACATTGCAGCGAGATGTCACCCCCTCAGTTTGGTGTCCATTATAATAGTCAGCCATTTTAAAAAGAAAATTGCAAGAAACTTTGAAAACTTGCTTTTAGACAAGGTAATTTCAGTAGAAATTGAAAAGTGCTGATGACGGTGGAAAGATCCTGCAGGCTGAACTCCAGAAAACAATTAATCTGTGTTAATGATGTCCAGAGGAAGTGACAGGAAATGCTGCTTAAGGGAGATCAAGCCCATTTTACCCTTGAGCAGATATTACATGAAAGGGCAACAGCAGCTTAAGAGGTTCCCTTCCATGTTTGCCAGTATTGACCTTGTTCAGGCAAATTATCAATCTCTGCATCTCCTCTGAGCTCCCATCACTATGAGTGCACACACCCCCTCGATGTCTGATCTGCATACATCTTGTACATGAATTAAACCAACTTGCATTTGTACGCTGAGCAGCTGGTCTGAAATTTACTCCAGAATAAAATTAAAAAAGAAAAAAAGTCCAAAAACCATATATGCAGCTGGGATTGCTTATGAGTGAAAAATGTGGTATCTTTATAGCCAACAGCATATGTATTCAGTACGCAGATCTACAAATATTGGATTCACTGCCAAAATCATTGTTAAGCAAACTGGCTGACTCTCTGCATTTTCCTGATGAACCAGAAGGAACCTGCTGATGAGCAGGAGACAAAGTAGAGTACTTTGCAAAAATTTCAGATCACAGGTTTATGGCGTTCACAATGCAGTGCTATCTATCTATCTAATCCTAGAGGAGCTGCTATGTCCCCGCAGGACAGTGTGTTTCTGACTGGGATATGAACTCGGATACTGGGAGGTGTCATCATCATAGTGATGAGCTCCACTGGTGTGGCTACACTGCAGCAAACAAGCCCCTCTGGAGCAAGGTGAGGTATCTTCGCACACAGCTGTGGCAAGTGCTGTAGACCCACCTAACAGCATCCACAAGTGACACTGGAATGAGATTCTGTTTTCAAAGCAATTCAGTGGCCTCCTGAAATGCAGAAGATGACACACACAACTCCGGTATATTGCACAGTTCGCAAGATCAAAAATAAATAATAATAATAAAAAAATCAGTCTTCATTTATGTCTCTCTTCGAAACACTAACAAATGCTAAATTCCCCCCTTCTTATTTCAGATAATGGAATCTATGTAATGAGAATCATTTTTAATAGAGCTTCTCTGTGCTCTTACTGAGGGCATATTTTTACCCACTGCGTGGAGCTGACTTTGCACATATTCATTCTGCTATTTTAGCAGTAGGAGACTAGGTTAACACACCAGTCATTCACTCCTGGAGATCTGGATTCAGTTCCTGGCCTAGATGACAAGTGATAATGAGTTTGGTTATTGAATCTCCAGGGGATATTTGTTCACATTACTAAGCAACCGCATAATTTGGCAAGATGTGTTAAGTATGTGCTAAGGATAAGACCAGGGGCCAATTGCTCAAATGACTGACACAGTGCAGCCTCCCTCACATCACTACATCAACCTCCTCCTTTGTGCAGTTCTGCTGGAGATCAGGAGAGCTGTGTGGGTTTTTCAGCGTGTCTGTGCCGACACAGGCCACAGCGCAGCCGGGCAGGTACGATCTGGATCCGCAGATACACAAAGGAACAGGACCTTTGTCCCTACTATCGATCTCTGCGTGTAATTCAAGGCTACTTTAATCAGCTATGCATCCTCTTTTGAGCACTTGCTGCACCCAGGCAGTATTAAAACACGATGCAAGCTGAAAAGGATACTGAGATTTTAAAAATAATTACATAATAGTTATTTTTGTTAGCAGATAGCTCCTCAGGGTTGGCATCTTAAGGCTTTTCTCTGCAAAAAATAATGTTTACAAAGTTTCGTTTAAACAAAATGAGAACTGAAACTCTTGCACGATCTCAAAACTCCATTAAAAAGTATGTTGGTCACTGCAAGTACCAGTAACACTGCTATGTCACGTTGGCGAAGCATTTCAGGCTTGAATTTCCTTAAAACGGGCAGATTGCTTCTGCAACCAATGTGGCAAAAGTAGTCACTTATCCTAAGGCTACTTCCAGGTGATCTTTTGACCCTAGTCTGGCTGACTGTACCCCAGCTTCAACAGGCAGCATGTGCAAGCTTTTATAGATGTCCTCTAGACTGGTGGCACATCCACTGGCAGAGCAGATTGGGTCTTTTAGGGGTGATACCTATGGGTATATAATTGCTACGCTATTTTTAACGAGTCTAGCAGCCTCCTTTCCCTGGGCCTCTACGCGATAGATCTGTGAGCTCTGAATGCATTTAAGGAGCGGGCTCATCCCAGGATCTGGGAAGAGAAAGGCAGAGTTTGCCTTGTCTCTGCATTACAGTGCCCCATGCACTGGTGGTAGGTACCCAGAGCCCAGGCTAGCAGACGTGTCTGTGTGCTCCTACAAGTATGGACCTTGGAAACTTTAGGGCCAAATGCTGAGGTATGTAAGGAGATTTAGATACTCGAGGAACAAAGGTGGTGTTCATCACTTTCTGGGACTTTAGTGTCTACATCTTTTACTTTAGTGTCTACATCTTTTAGGTGAGGGAAAGAAAGCATTCTGGATCTTTTCCTTGATATACTGGAGTAGAAATAAACCTTACTCATGGGCCATAGTTATCTGCTACAGATTAAGGTTCAAAAGGGGTTAACATTTCAAGCATGTAGGAGATCCAGATGTCACATCATCGCCCAGTCATATGACAAAAGTCAGAATTCATTGATAGCTTCTGCAGGAATTAAGGTTCAGCACCTGACAGGCTTAAACCCACAGCAGAGAAACAAAAAACAGGAGTAAGCCTGCTCCCATTCCAACAGGAACGACGCTCATCGTGGGGGTGGCTGGTAGCTGAGTAAATCTGGAACGGCTGCAAATCAGGAAATGACTTGTCAGCCAACTCCAAGTCTTTTTTTGGCACACAAGCCTCTTGGGGAGGATAGTGGCAGGAATGAGGCATTTATGTCTGATCATTTGGGAATTTTATGAACAAAAAGATAAAGTTCACTTGCTGTGAATCACAGAAAACCAGAAAACTCTCCCTGCCATGACCAAGAAAGTGTATGAATAAAACTTCATTGAAGAGAAGCCATGGTAGAGCACGATGCTGCTCATAAACAAACGCCAGAAAGCTTACGTTCACAATGAGCCGGGACATGCAGCCAACAATTAAAGAGCTCCCATTTACATTGGAAATAATGTTATGGCACCCTTCCAGTTTTCACTGAAGGTCTGGACAGTGACAACATCTGAGCCGTCAAGGGAAGGTGGACGCGAGCGTGATGTTTCATCTCACGCAGCGGCAGCCGGGCAGGACGTGGGGCCCTGCTCCCCACCTCCACCACCCTTGTCTTTTGGCAGTGCCATGCCTCCGAAGCACAGGCAGCCACCGCTACAGCAGTAGCTTCAAGTACAGCACCGTGGGTGAGAAAGACGGTTACAGCCTACCTGATTTGCCAGCCCATCTAGGGAAACATTGAGTCGTGTCAGAAACGACAGCGAAAACATTTGCTTTGATTTAGAGTGCCTGCCTTCTATTTAGGGGATGCCAGAGACTCCAGGAGTGTGAACAAGCAGCAAAGTGAGAAAGGCATCTAATCTAGCGCTTGACTTTATTTTATATGTATTTTTCTCTCTTCTCTCATAACACTCCACCTTCCCCAGATTATCTTTAAATCAAGTTCTGCTCCAGTCTGATGCAGTTCTTTAGAGTTGTATAAACCTGTCTGCTCAAATGCTCCACCCGCAGAAAAGCTGTGCCAGCTTTAACTTCATCAAACCAACCATAAATCCTAGATGTGCCAGAAAATGCTACTGATATGCCAAAGCAAGCCACATTTTCCGGGTATCCTGCAGGGAGAATGAGCCCTGAACCTCAAATGAAGGACTGTAAAAATCAAGCCAAACTATAATTGCTTTTTGCTAATTGGAAGACCATTAATATAAACATGGCTTTTCTCATGCATGAAGCTGTCCTTCCTCCTGCCAGATTTTAAGGATGGTATCTTAATTTATTAGAGCATTAAGGTGCATTCACCTGCTGCTAAAAAGCCCAACAAGATAATGACAGGAGAAATATGAATATGCATCTGAGACGGGGGGGCTGGGAGGTCACCCAGGCCACCATCTTTGCCTGGGCACCAGCAGAAAGGTGCCACAGAAAGCATCCTACAGCCATTCCAGAGCCTCAGACAAGCATCCCCAAGGTATCGCTTGTCACAGCCTCCAGTTAATAGATGCTTGACCAACAACAGAGTGGCAACTGTCTCCGAAAGCAATGATGCACCGACACCCCCAGGCAGGCAGGCCTCATTATCCCCTGACAGCGGTGTAAATCAAGCCTAAGCCGCTGGTGAAAAGGCAGCCCAGAGGAAATGAGAGCCAAGAGCCATTTTACATTTGGGCCTCTTGACTCAAAAATCTGCCTCCGTGTCATGCGAAACACGAGCTGTGGCGAATCAGAAAACATTACGGCCTGATCCTATTTATGGCATGAAGCGGTGTAGTGCTGATGGTGTCAGTAGAGCTGGGGCAACCCACACCAGCTGAGAAACTGGCCCTCTACGTCGAATATACCACGCCTGGGCCATCTCTGGATGGCCTCTTGGAAACTGCTGAAACGGCATCTGTTGCAGGTCAGCTTTCAGCTGCAGGGATTAAGCAGCTCAGGAGGTTAGTAACGGGATATGGGCGCTTCCATCCCTGCTCCTGGCTGCAATTCAGCCCAGGTTTATGCCGATCTGTGTGAACGAACGGCTGTGCCAAGAGAGGGACCCGGCCGGTGTGCTCTCCTGGTGCTCCCGGCAGGCGTGCTTCTCTGCTGCAGCTCCCTTATCTGTCCAGCAAGAAACTGGTGGGAATGCAGTTAAATGGTCTCATCCGTCCCTCGGGCCAAGGCCAAGGCATACCGATGGGACAGGCACGGGGCCCCTCTACCTAGGTGAGGTTGTAGGGATGAGTTATGAATATTATTAATTCAGTGTAGTCTATCCAAATGAAAGCTGGCATTTTCAAGCAACTCCTAGGAGACAGAAATCTTTAGAAACATTTTATTTGGACAACAAGGTAAAATTCATTTTGTTGAAACAACTGCTTCTGCTAGACTACAGAGTTCAAAGGCAAAAACCTGTTTATACTGTCTCTGAATGTCAAACACCCTAGTTAACCCAACAGAAAAAGGAATCTGCTGACTTTCCCTCCAAACCCAGGAAAAATTTAGCAGGGAAAAAACCCAAAACATTAGGGCTCAGCAGACCCCTTCGAGTAGGATCTGGCCAGTGCAGCAATGCTGTGGGAGAGCACGTGGGTTGCCTCACTGCATCTGCATTGCCAGCTTAATGGCTCCAGGTTCCCTCTGCATCCTCCGAGGGTGAGGACCAGCCACATCCCCCTGAGGAGCACATGGCTCCTCTTCTCTCTGGGGCTTTCAGAGATGCTGAAGAGCTGCCTCAGCTCTGCTACCGCCTCTGTGATCCTGATTTTGCTGCAAGAGGGAACAACAGCCCCCTCTCAGCTTGCTGTCTGTGTGCGACGTGGGGCTGGGGCCATGTCTGCTGCGGTGGCAATGGGTGCCACGGTGGCAATGGGTGCATGGTCTCAGGGAGGGCAGCTGGACGCTCCCAGGGCAGCTGGCAGAGGTCCTCTGCAGCTGCAGGAGCAGGACTTGCCCCAACAGGGTGAGGTAATGACACAGTTGGGGTCTGTTGAGCTTTGTAGCTGGAACAGGAATTTCTCTGGAATCACTTGCTGCTTATAAATGTAAAAAAAGTAGTGTGCTTATACAATGCCGAGACTGAAGGCTTGTGCAGTGGGACAGATAATATAATACTCCTTCTGTGGCAGTGTCATTAAATAGAACTTTGCATGGAAGCCAAAGCACAGCACTGCAAATCTCTCTCTCCCTGGCAAAATCCTCGCTGCCTGCATTTTTCTGTATTACTCATTACCACCAGGAGAATGATTTATTTTGAAATAGGAGGGAGAGGAGATGCTTGGCACTGCGGCTTTGAAGAGTTCCAGTCTTCTGTTCTGCAAAAAGTATTCCGCCAAAAATACCAGTAAAAAAAAAAAAGGGGGGGGGATTGCATATTAAAAGGAAGAAGAAGAAAAGATTTTGTACAGTGTGAATTCCTAGATGATTCACATCCTTTTCCCCCTTCCTCAACACAGTGTAGTTGTTACGGTAGTGTGACATCTTCTCTAAAAAGTCTTTCCTTGATGGGGAAATTCACTGAGGAAGGTCAGCACAAGGTTTATGCCAAACGAAAGCTCCCCCCACCCTGATGTTATTAGCGTTAATGGGAATGACTGGTTAAAATGAGGCAGCAAATAACAATTGCCTATCACACGGATAAAGGATGGAGGCACTCAATGAGATGGCAAATGTTGACATAAATTCTGTGTACATGACACATATGACATCTGCAGAGGAGAGGATATTAGACAGCTGGATACTCCACAGTTTGAGAAACGAGAAACTGCTTAATTAAGCTGTACTGACCCCTTGACAGGGCAGAAAAGACTCTACCTTCCTGCAATATCTTGTCTCTATTTTAATGCAGTTCCCTGAGGGGATTTTAAGCACATGGGGTACCTATCGGTTTCCCAGTCTCTTTTCATAAAAGTCCAAAAGAAGTATAATTCTTTGACTGGCCCAAAACAATAATGATTTTCACTCCTGAAAAAATAAATATATAATGATCTTAAAACTCCCTTGCTGCATTTAGCTTTAATTTCTTATGAATTCTACCAACATCTAGTCATAGGCCTTTGACACCAAACCTTAGTGGTGTTCACTAAAAATGCAGTAACTCAGGGTAACCTGCTGGAGATTTTTGATGGCTACCAAATTATTGCCAACCCCTACAGTTACAACTTCACCCTCCCAAGCCTTGCAGATGATCTGAAAAGTGCATCGGAGATACTGAAGACGAGCAGGTTTTTGTTCTCGTTATCCACAATGTGGCCACCAGCACTCAGTTATGCAGGACATCTTTGCTGTTTCTTGGACTACCTGACTCACCCTTTGTCTTGGCTGCAGGCTTTTGCCTCTTCCACCCAGCTAGCATTTCTGCCACCATTAGATGTGCAGGTTTTCATTGAATTTTTCCCATCGTTATCTGCTTGACGGGCAGTTGTCAGTTTGCTGCTAACCTTTCTCCGTCTAAGCAGCCCCGGGAGGCAGCTGAGTTGGGCAAGTTTGATAGCGGGGCGATGCTGACTGATTTGTCAGGAATCAATCACAAGCTGCAGAGTCCACCGTTTATTAAAAGGATGCCATCATTTGATGATGTACGTGTAGGACGGGCAGTTAAATCGGACTGACAACCCGTTGCCAGCTCAGTACGAGGGGAAATACCAGTGCTGACAATATGACAGCTCTCCAGCGAGGCACCTGTGGGAACGGGACGACGATGCGGCGGTGAACAGGCTATTAGAGCATGGCACGCCACAGTCCCAGAAAATCCCAGAGCAGAGCAGTTTAACTACTAAAAACACGTTACGTACTTGTCTTCTTTCATTAGATCTTGTCTAATCTCATTAGGCTAACAACCTAACCAATGGCAGTAAACCATTCGCTCAACAAACACTCTGTAGCTCTAATTGGCATTCATAGGAGATGCCCACCGGCCCCTCTGCACCTCCAAAAGGCACAGCCCCCCCCGTGCAGGCTCCCCTCTGGCAGACATCGGCAGTGCTGCCCCTACCTGCTCCCTCTGAGGCCTGGCAGCTCCTCTGGGAGCCCAGCCTGAGGGGCACGCACTTGTGCAAACAGCAGCTCTTCCATAGGATTGGCAAAGGGAACAGGCACAGTTTTCCTCTGCCATGCTAATCCCAGGTGCTGGTGAGGTTCTCCAGCAGCAGGGTGTAGAACATTGCACGCCCTGGGAGACTCTGCCTTGTACTAAGGGACAGGTACTGTTAAGGATGCTCCTAGAAATTTGAAAGCACCGAGCTCTCAAACACATTCTCCTCCTGGTCTGTGCCAGTATCGTCTTTCGCTGCCAGAGAGGCACTGGCCCCCTTGTGCAGAGTTTTTACATTCTTAAAATATTGCACAAGATTATATTTCCACATCCAAGAATGATAAAAATTGGCAACACGCAGCAGATTTACTCGCTCAGGTTTATTCTTGTACCAGCAGCAGTGAAGCTCTGCCTCCATGCTTTACTATATGAAGCACCATTTGTGGAATTATTCATTAGCACTTCATTTATAAATCAGACTTCGAAAAAATTATTGGCAGCATCTCCCTCTTTCAAATTCCAAACTTTAATAAAAATAGATTTCCTTTTCAGAGTTCCGTGCATATAATACCTAGCAATAATTTTTTTTAATAATGTTTGTAAAATTTGGCCATAAATCTTTACCGCTAGCTTTCATTTCTGAACCATGGGTGTACCATTGAGCACAGGTTTTATTTAAAAGGGAACGTGCACATACAACAACTCCCTTTGAGCCACCCATCATTTCCCTAAACTGTCATCTCAAGGCGGAAGGACTATTTTACTTCACATTTCATAACTGGCTGGTCACCAAAGTGACTGCTTAAAACAATTTGCTGCTCTTGGTTCCCCAGGGCATGGCCACAGGACTGGATGTGGCCAGGGTCTGGTGCTAAAGAGCTATTGGGGGCTGGTGGAGCCCTCCCATGGCCCTCCCCGCCTGCTCCCAGCCCACCCAGCCCTGGGGTTAATATATCAGCTGAAACCTCAAGGAAGGGCAATAGCTTGCTGAGATGATGTGATTTGACCACGTGCCAAGCCCCCATGCCTCCTCATCCACTTACAAACAGATTTGCACAATGTGTGTTTTGCTCAGAAACATCTGAAAAGATTAATAAATGAGGAGATTGATCGTGCAAACACGAGCGCTCCCCCCCAGCTGCTAGTGCCAAGTCTCATAAATCCATCGGGAGTCTCCAGGTCTTCAACTTCCCTAAAAGACCCAGCTCCTAGAGGACAGCGAAGCCTCCCTCTCCTGCTCTGGTGAAGAGGAAGATCCACTGGAGGCCTCAACACAGGCACATCCATCAGCCTATTCCTCCCCAACAGGGCTAAGCAGAAGCCAGTGGCAAATTCCCCCTTCTATCACATCTGGTGTTGCAAACGTGTATTGCTGTTGTTTGGTTGTTTTTTTTTTTAATAAATCAAAATTAATTTTTACAAATCAGAAAGGTTTTAACTCGCGCCTTCAGGGATGTGAGTACATAAAGCTTGTCTATGTGAAACTTTAGTGGTGAAACCCCAGCAGGTAATCTTCCTATTTCAAAAAGAGAAGGCATACTTTGCTGAAAAACAAATTATCTCACAGTGCATGCATTCATCGTACAAATTTATTCGTTTAACAGGAATACTTAAAAAACCCCAGCTACTCATCTGATGCTCTAATCAAGAAATTACAATCGCCTGGGAGACAAATATTGCTGTTTACTATTTATAGCTGTTAATAAGCCTCATCCCATGAAGTAAACAATTTTCAGTTCCAGTCCAAAATATACTCTTTTGTGAATGAAAAAGCATAATCTGATTTTTCAAAACACACCAAAAGCAGACAGAATTAGAGAAGCAAGTATTTACTCAAGGAATTTCCTTCTCACTTACTAATCCCCATCACTTCTCACCACATATGACACTCCTGCATATTTCAATTTACATGGCGCATTTGCTCCGATGATTTATTAAATTAAATGGCAAAAGAAGATGGGAAAAGAGAGGTCTTATGTGGGAGGAGGGGTTTAGAAAAGATCCAAAATAAAGCACGTTGCAAGGCAAAAAAAAAAATCATAACTGGGGCACTTCTGTAATCTGTTTTTGAAGAAACATGAATTTAAATTTTAGACATACCCTTTGATCTAACTTTTTTTTTTTTTTTTAAGAAACATATACAGTACAACAGCTGCAAGCAAAAACTGCTATTAATTTCTGGTGGATGGAAGAAGTACTTGACATAGCATTTGCAGGCCTTCATCACTTCACAGAGGGAATGCTGAGGGCAAGGTTTGTGGTTTACAGATCAACACCTCCTATCAGTGGTGCTTTTCAGGCGAGCACCGCCAGCCTCTTTGTGCTATGCAAATGGCCTAAAATTGTCAAGCTTGGCTCTGGGTTTTCCTGAAAGCAAAAGGAGTTTTCCTACGGAGTGAAGAAATATTATCCGGCTTCTGCTCCAAGTACTAAGTGCCCTGTTTCGCTATTCATCTGCGGTTGTTTTACCACCAGGAAGGTGAAAAGGAAAAATGTCCAAATTCAAAAAACCTGGCCGTACATGGAAGGGGGCCATGTACCCATTACGTTACAGGCTCTGTCGTGCGCTGTGATAACAAATGTGTATGCGAGGAAGAAACCCAAGAAACGCGTCAGACACTGGAGCAGAGCTCCCTGTGCATGCAATATGATCGGGCTATTGTTTAAGACCCATTTTAAGGGATGAAAATATTTCTCTGGCAACGCTGCGAAGGTAAAAACAGCTCAAATTATCTGCCGTGTAAGCACCCTTCACATGAATGAAATACGCCCAGGGACTATGAATCTTGTGACAGACCTCTCCTAGCTGCATTATCCATAGCTTGCTCTACATTTTCAGATAGGAAACACATTTCTTTGCTCCTTTGTGTTTGTTTACCTTGGTCTTCCCATTTCTACTTCACATTACTCATATCTGTTAGGCAGCTGGCTCTGTTGGGATGATAAAACTGACAATTTCAGAGCCACGTATCCTTGCTCTGAGCAGAAAGCAGCTTGCCTGTATCGCTCACAAGACATTAAAGCACAAAGGCTCATCCATGAACATGGTCGAACCCCCTTCTGGGGAGTACTATGGACACACGTTGTGACCTGCTGGTTGGAAATGCCCCTTGCAAGGCCTCTTGAAAGAGTCCATGAGGGAAATGCCGATGCCCAGCTGGAGGCCTGCGAGATGCTGAGTGGGGCACAAAGACGCTGTGGCTCTTTTTAACAAAAAGTTAAAGTTTTTAACAAAACACTGTGACTCTAGTCACAGTGCAGATCACCACTTCTTCCTAAACACAAGATCAGCAGCAAGGACAAAAAGGAAGAGCTATGAGATGCAAGCAAGAACAAATTAAGAAGTCAGTATGCAGACAAGGTGAAGAACAATTGTCAAGAAACTGAAATAACCACTTTATAAACCCCAAATTACATAGGGCTGCCTGAAAAATAGTTAGGATGACTACATCAGACAAATCAGACTATACCCTCACCAGCAACTCCTTAAACTACCAGTTTTTCCAGTCTCTAACTCTTCTAAAACTAAACATTTAACCTGATGCACTGAAGGCATTTATAAATAAAACAGCCATCAGTAAGTATTATTAATTGCTATTTCTCTATGGAGATTTGGCTTGGTGAGTCACATCCCTCATGTCCTTTGCCATCACTACACACAAGCTGAAAGGGCAGGATGGGACCAAGGATGACAATGGGCCAGCTCCCTCTCCCCTGTCCTGCCTGTCCTGCACCGCTGCAGGCACAGCACATCCCACGAGCAGCAGTGAGGGAAAATCAGATATGCGAAGGCAGCAGAAAAAAATACAAATAATAATCAAACAAAGGAATGCTCAACAGACAAGGGAAAAAAATGAAGTCCTTGTTCTCTTCCTGGAAACATTGTTTGTACCAGCCTAAGACAATAGTAAAGAAGAGCCATTTTCCCAGGGAATAAAAGTATCACGTTTTTCTGAAGATAACATTAGAAGCCTAAAACAAAAGGGTATGGAGTTATCACATCCACTACAAAATTTAACCTATTTAATATACTTGTGCATAAAACCAACACACTCGTATGAGATCAACTTCTCCTCTTTATCCATTTGACTCGTTCTCATGAGTCATATTAAAAGAATACCAAATTTTTTAGGATTCGAAATCTGAAATATTTTGAGATATCTAGAAATAGGAACTTTTGAATGGTTCAAAAACACGTAACATACTAAACCAACCATACTTCCTTTTATTCCACTTTAACATCAAATTCCAACCTCTTCTGGCAGATCCTTGGAGGATCTTTGCCCTGTTAAGTCTCATTCCTGCTAATTGTCTGCTGAAAGCTGAATAAATATGCTTTCAGGGTAGCTAATGTGCTTTGAGGGTTTTGGCTGTCTGTTGGTATGAAGGATCCAAATTTTCCTCGTTCCTGGTTTTTTTGGTTGTTGCTGTGGTTTTGAGAAAGATTATGTTAATATTTTGAAAGCAATCCAGGCCTTCTTTTTACTTGAGTAATTATTTCCACATCATTCAGTGCTTCCAGCTTTGGAAATATTTCCTGGGTTCCTCCTGGTGGTAATCTACCCCGTAACGTAAAAGGGGGTAAATCATGCCACGCTTGTTTTTCAGTAACTGGGAGGTATATAGCTAGCTGTGGAATGAAACTGCTCCAAAGCCAGCCTTGGCTCTGTTTCAGTTTCAAAGTTATTTCTTACTTCCAGACAGCATTAATTTTGGGATACAGCAAACACTTATATTTGTCCTAATTTTGAAATCTGACTCAAAGTTTTTAAATGTTATTTTCATTCACACTGCAATTGATGTCTCAACTTAAGGGAAAAACGGACTACATTTTTTAAACCAATTTGAGGTTTAACCTCATAAATATCTCCTTAAGGTGATGACCTTCACACTGATCCACTTCCATCACAGCTGAATTTAAAATACTTATTTGAGCGCACACTCCGCTTAATTTTCCTGCTGAATTAAGCTTGGCCTAGAAAGTCAGTGTTTTGTATGAGATGAATTTCCAACATAACTTTCGAACCCTATCACATAAGTTAGCAAGAGGTGGGGAAGATCAAAACAATAAATAGATTTCCAGAGTGCTGGGCACCCCCTGCAAAGAGGAAGAGCCAGCAACCTGCTAATCACAGCAGGGTTGACTTGGCTGTTGTCATTCATGGAAGTAGGACAATGCATTTTAAGGAAATTTTATTGAGTGAGTGAGGTGCAGCTCAGTGTAAGGATGACAAGAATTAGCTAATCAGCTGGCCAAAAAAGCTAATCTTTCTTGCTCAGTCCTCTCCTAAAAGCTGTGCCTTAACACCGACAACCACATTGGGTTTTTAGCATTTCCACTTGGAAGTCAGAAGAGCCTCCCTCCAGCTTCTGAAAGACAGAGCGAGCAAGGGCTCTGCGATGTTTTAATTGGTTCACTTGGGAGCCACCCAGATTTGAATTCCTGATTTATGTTAATCACGGGCTGAAAATTCTCTTTATGCCGGAGAAGTCCTTCTTATTCCGCCCTCACTTAATGTCATAGTGGGGAAATATACATGAATGCAATTAACATTTATGTTCTTGACTTGACTTGGACAGAAAAAAAATATCTCTGTCAGCTAGTGTAAAATTTACCACTTCTATTTTTATTCTAAGAAGAATTAAGTAACTCAGGCTTTTGGAATGAATAGACAAAGGCTATGTACCCATCGCTTCTACTTTGTAGTCTCAGATGCTACATGCATATACTAGGGGAATAAAAAAAAAATCAATAAAAAACCCAAAGAGTTTTTAAAAATGCAGATCAACTTTCCCATTCCTGGGTTTATCATCCCCTGATGTTCCAAGAAGCTGGAAGGAACTTACTTGCATCCTGAAGAAAAGCAAGGCTCAGCCAACTCCACCACATGCTCCCAAAGTTCACTGGGACACTTTGGAAGAGAAAGGCTCTGCCCGCATCAGTGCGTGGTGTGGAGCCATGGAACAGTAGATCAAACAAGTGCTCACCTGACCACCTTTGACAAATGGAGACAAAAAACCTGAATCTTTTTGGACATCCATGGTGATTTGGTTACTTCAGGGGAAGGCCCAAGACAAGCTGACTCTTCCTGCAGTGGGAGGCAGAGCTATTGCAAGGTGGGCAGCATACCTATTTCTGCAGCATCTCCCACCTAGGCAAGAGGAGAAGTGCTGTAATAAAGTCTGCCCAGTCCAAACTTCACATCCCCCTCCCATGTACTTCCCCATCTCCTCCTGCAAAGTAGCCTCTCTGTCCCAAGACTCCGAATGAACAAACGCACAGCCCTCTTCCTTGCTTGTCCTTCAGCCGTTTGAGAGCATCGCGTCCTATTAGCTCCAGACCACTCAAAGCAGTGCTTTTTTATTAGCTCTTCCATCTCTTGTCCAGTTTCTCCTTCAACAAGGCTGTTCTACTTCATTTAGATCCTATGTCTTCCAGTTTTGAAAGATTGTATCTTAGTTTTACCTACGTCTTTTATATAACTTATATTTATCTGCCTCGTGTCCCAAGGCACTAAAAGAGGGCTCTTGAGCTTTAAAAATTCAGCAACTGTTTTTCAAAAATGTCCTGTTTTGTGCGTCATTCATTCCAACATGCTGAAGCCCAATTTTCCCTTAATAGGGTCTCAGGAACCTGGAGAACCTGGACAGGACAGATGAAGTGGAATTGCTTCATTTCTAATAACCCAGACATAGTGCAAAGTGCTCTGAGAGTCTTTCATTCAGCACTTATTTATTGTTCATAATTCACCTCCTTCTGACAGAGAAGGGCATGATAGAGCTAATTTAATATTTCCATGGTCAGATTCCATTCATATTTGAGTGAAATATCAGTAAATAAAACTGAAGCACCATTTATTAGGCTTCTGAAATTGTCACAGGTTAGGTTATCAAACACATTGTGTGCCGACAGCATGAAAATTAATTCACAATCCTGCTCACCAGACAGTGGCCAAGGAATCATTCAATCCAGGTGACCAGTGCTTTTGAGATGCCCTACGTCCTTCCAAAAATATGGTCCGATTAAAAGTCCAGCTGAGATAAACGAGAATCAAGTGAATACGGCAATTTATACAGAATTGTTTAATGGAGCTGAACAAAGCTGTTTGGTAGGAGTGGAGAGGGAAGAAAATCCATTTGGTGTATGGGAAACAGGGGATGGATTTGTGTCAGATTGCTCCAGGCCACAAAAGATGAAATCCTTCTCATCCCCCAAAGGAAAATGTTCCATTTCAGCATTTACTAACTGAAGCAGAGGTGGTTGGTTTGGTTTGGGTTTTTTTTCATTTTTTCACAGAGACTTATCCATTTCAATCAGCATCTTACAACTGGCCGCTGCTGAGTCCTGGCTCTGCTGGAAGAAGCCTGGAGATGCCGAGAACTTTGGCTTGGATTGATGTTCATAAGTCCTGCAGCCCTGGCTTTTGGCAATTCCCTAGGATTTATTGAGAGCCAGAAACCTGAAAGGTCTAAATAAGGATGCTTCAAAAGTTAGGAAAAATAAAGACTCCTTCAGCCACTTCTAGATTTAAGGTAGATCTAAACTCATGCTGAGTTTCAGAAATATTGGAAGAAAGATTTCCTTCCTCTTTCCCCCAGTGCATACATTGTTTTAGCTCCCTACAAAGTAAAAAGGGGAAATTATGGAAATTGCATAAAAGAAAGCTTGATCTCACAATATTTCCAGCTGACTTTGGCAGCTTTAAGAATACTGCGTAGATTGCTGAACTACTAGATGTACATCCAGCCTGACCCTTTGAAGTGCACACATCCTAAGTTCAAAGTGAGTCAGAGTTTAATAACGTGATTTACTGAAATTGCCCATATCTTAAATTCTCACGGGCCAAACGCCCCATTTAATTTGAATGCCACCAATGAACAGCAATATACTGAAAGCCTGGAAGAAACCAGAAATCTACCAAGGTTGAAAGCAAGGACTTACATAACCCAAGACCAACTACATCAACGTTTCCTACTTATAACTCAATAAAAAATAAAAGGAGTTTTTAGGCAAGATAATTAAAGTAAAGAAAATGTAAGAAAGATAGAAAATACCAGAGCTAGTCAAGTAGGCGTGTTAGCTGATCTCATGCTTTTGGGCTATGATTTATTCTACTGGATGTGCCATTCATTGGACTGTCATAGTCCATCCACAGTCAGTGCTATTTGCCAAATCAAGTCATGCAAAGACCAGGCAGGGAGGGATCACTCACTGTAATACAGTACATCAATCAAAAGGGTTATTTTCATGGACTTGGTCTCTAATCAAGCAGCAAATCATTCTCCAGTTTTGCTATCAAGGACCATTACTTTTAGGAAGTGCTTAATCTGAAAAAAATGCATCTATTTGAAGCTACAGGGCGTCTGGTAAGATATACTGAAGACAGAGGAAATGAAATATGTGTGACACAATTTACCCTCTCTGTAGCATTTTA
Source organism: Tringa tobata (assembly GCA_033628505.1). Taxonomy (NCBI): domain Eukaryota; kingdom Metazoa; phylum Chordata; class Aves; order Charadriiformes; family Scolopacidae; genus Tringa; species Tringa tobata. The sequence continues at coordinate 3,759,973 of JAHREE010000279.1, read as the reverse complement.
TGAATAGCTTATTTGTGGAGAGAGCGGTAAGTTGCTGGCAAGACAGGAGTTTTAGCTTTCTATTTGTCTAGTTTGTTGAGTTATTACAAAGGTCACTCCTGCACTTCAGTTATCTTGAGTGCCACTTCTGATGGGGGAATTTTGAAATTATATCCAAGGTGTCTCAAATATTTGCAAAAGGCTTCAGGGTACATGTGCCTTTTTAATTTAAGTGCCTAGCTAAAATTACTGTTACGTCTGCCTGTTAAAGCATTTTCCCATCAAAGTCGGGGGTAAGAGCCTATAAAGCCTCAATATGGCACCATCCAAACGTGGCTGTTCTTTCTGCAGGTGCAACATCCCTCCTGGGCCATGCTGTGCCACTTGAACGTGCTGGCTGGGTCACTGCTAGTATGAGAGAGCCATTTATTGCATTCCCCTCCCCTGATAGCTGTGGCTTAGGAAATCTCAACCCAAGGGACTGTTGCACAGGTACAATGGAAAGAAACAAGCAGCAATATCAAGGTTGATGTTGAGTTACCCCCAAAACAAGTTTATCGCACTTTCACATAACACAATTAGCATCTTGTGGACCTAATAATCCAAGCAGCTACATTAGGCAGAGAGTGGGACGTGGAGCCCACATCAGCTTTCAGAAGCCAACAGCAATTGAAGAACAGGGCTTGCACCATCTGAAAAATTACTGTTTTCATCTCCTGTGAATTTTGCTTTCAAGGACAGATTTTCCGGTGGTCAAAACAGACCAATATGCCCCCAAATACGCAACAGGTCAGCGTCCTGATGCCTTCTTTGGTAGGAAAACAGGATGGAGTATGGACATAACAGACCTGACAAAGCTTCGTGCTGGAACCTCTAAATTCCTGTTTTCAACTGCCGGGTGTTGTTCATCATAACACTTTGCTGCAGGAATGATCCCACCGAAATTCATGGGGTCCTTGCAAAAGCAGATTACTGTTTTTGGATCCAGGAAAAACTGAGAGGAAACCATGCACGCAATGGGTGAAAGCAACATAGTCCTTTCTTGTACAGATCTTCTCTTCCTCGCCCCTTCAGCTTTCTTCCACGTTTTTTAGGGGGAATGTTTTACTAAAAAGTGTTCTTAACTGCTTTCACAAAGGAAGAAATTTAGTTGCCGCTTAACGGATCCCACCAGCAACCACTCTGTTACACGCGATGCACCGACCATACAGAATTACTTTGTAATGGCCGTTCAAAATGTGATCGAGATAATGAAACACATGTTAGACGAATGTGCCTTAATGCCTCCTCTCTGCTGCCAGCCGCTGGCTCTGCCCGCCTGCGCCGGCTAATTCCTAACAGGGCGAGGAATAGAATCATAGAATCATCTAGGTTGGAAGAGACCCTTGGGATCATCGAGTCCAACCATCTACCCTACTCTACAAAGTCCTCCCCTACACCATATCCCTCAGCACCACATCTAATCGTCTCTTAAACACATCCAGGGATGGTGACTCAACCACCTCCCTGGGCAGCCTATTCCAATGCCCGACCACTCTTTCTGTGAAGAATTCTTTCCTAATGTTTAGTCTAAACCTACAAACACCTCTACTAAGTCACCATCAGCTGAGCGCATACGTAGAGAAAAACCCAGAGGAAACCAGGTTTTGGATATAGCTCTGAGGACAGACAGTCAGCAAAGCGCGTTTTTCTTTCTCACATATTTGTTTCGATTAGGGCTTATTGAATCATCTTTGCGGCCCCAGAGAGGGCTCCAGCAACCACCGGCGCTGCTCAGGAGGTAATTCAGGACACCGTCTGGAATATTTGTCCTTTTTAATCATCTGCCACGTGCTGCTCTTTCAGGCTGTTGTCACTCAGAGACTGAAGAACAAAAAGTGAATATTAAAGTGTCTGTTTGAATGTGGCAATTCCCTGCAGAAAAAATGAGTCCCATTAATAGGAAAGCCCAACCTATCTCCAGACAGTATTTCAAGTCCTTGTCTGTCTGTAACCTCGGAGGAATTTAATTCCTTTATATTATTTAAATTATACACTAGAGGGAGAAATTATGAGGTACTGGTCATTTAAAACGCTTTCTTTAAAATATACACTTAAAAGAGCTAGCAGCCTTCCTAACAGCAATTTCATCATGGCAGTCTAAAAAAAATTCTGAATTTATTTGCATTTATAAAGCGTAATTTTGTCCTACAGCCTTTGGTCAGTAAACCAAGGTGTAAACAATTGCCCTCGCAGTCTCATTCACTAATACCCAAGCACGTTAAAACAGTGAGTGAAACAACAGCAGACCAAAAAAGGCACAGGAGTCGTAAAAGAAGAGATACGGTGCTCATACACTCCTTAGTTCAAAGCCTTAACTATGTTCAATGGCTTCCCACTCCCCAAAGTAGCTCGATGCGTGGTTACTATCTGGTTTGGAAATCCTAGGGGACTGAATCTTTGGGCCAGACTTTTATTCTCCGTTACTTGACTGTAAATCCAAAGCAGCTTGCTGATCTCAAAGGTATTATTCCAGTTTATAGGTTTGAAGCAGTTCTGCCAGAGCAACGCACACTTTGAAAAAGCCCCTTCTGATTTCAGCAGTGGTTCAAACAAGCTAACTGAAAATCAACTGAACTGTTAGGTACTGTCACAAAAAAAAGTCGGACCACACTTGACAACGTACATGGCTAGTAACTACATGTTTTCTGCAACACTACTATTTTTCTTATTCTACACTCTTGTGCAAAACACCTTTGAAATCCATGGCAGGTCTGGCAATGCATTAGCCATACACCATCATAAAACTGGAATGCCATTAATGCTAACATTTAAAAATGTCTTTCTTCTCAAAACAGCAGGGAAAAAAGTGTGCCCTGAAATGGCATAAAACACCTGGGTAAGAGCTTGGTCCAAAAGGATTTTTTGAAAAGAAGAAAACCCACCACAATCAAGGAGTGAATATCTTTTGACTTTCCCACACATATGCACATAAAAATACGTTCTTCTCTGAGAGTGAGGCTGTGGAAAATTTCCAGCAAGTAACGTATTTAGGATCAAATACGTGGTTTAGTTTTATTTGGGGCATACCATAAGCAAAAGGCCATGTTCAGAACGTGATTCAGGCATCACTTAGAGAATGAAAAGACCAGAGAGATAAATCTCTCCAGAGCAGAACATTCATTTGAGAAGCAGATGACCCAAGTTCACATCTCTTCTGGATAGCTGTGTAGCACACAGGGGGTGGATGCTATTTATTTATTTCCTTATTTATTGGAACAGTTCCACTTTCTATAAACCACACGCTTACTGGAGCAAGAATCCCTGTTGCTCCCTTCCCAGCTCTACCATAGGCAGCATGAAGACTTAGTCTTTTTCTGCTCTGGTGAGTATATTCAGTACTTCATAACAAAACATCTTCAGGGGCAATGGCTGAGAGCAACCATGCCGGTGCTTAAGGCACAGTCCTGCGAGAGCTGCAGGGGTGAGTATCTGCCTTGAATCAAGCAGGATGAGGACATGGACTTGCTCCTTCTCCTGCTGTCATGGGCTCCTCTGCTGGGTTGGCAAATGGTGCTTGAGTCCCCTTAAGTATCCACTCTCCAGAAGAAAAATCCAAACATGAACCATTCCCAGTACTTCTGGATTGTTTTATTCAGTTTTTAGCCTGTTTTTTTAAGGAATATGTGATGCTACATCATGCCTGCCTCTCCAGCTGCCCTAGGGATTTTTAGCCTGCTGGGCACTTTCAGCCAAACCTGAAGCAGCAGAGTAGAAAGCTCAAAGGCATCGTGACGGTCATGTGGAGGAGAGGATGGTGAATCCACACCACCAAGGGGAGCCAGAAAGGGGAAGGAAAAGAGAGCAATGGTCTTTCCGAGTTCTTGGACAGAAGAAAAGTTTCAGTGGAAACGTGTTACTAAACAACAGAGCATCCTCGTGGGAGAAAAGCTTTAGCTGAGAAGTGGATTCTCTGGTGCCTACTAAGGCCTGAACACACATTGCAGCTGCAGCATAATTCACTTAAAGGTCAATCAACCAAGAGATATGCATCCACTGGAAAGCAGGCATCATTAGTTTGGCTGCTCGTGGAGATATTTGCTTATTAGCAGAGACAGCACCTCTCTCCATGGTATGCTGCAGGAAAAAATAATCCAACATGGAACAGCATCTTCTTTTACTAAAACTAGGGGCACCGAGGCTTAGCAGTGAAGCACAACCTGAGAAGCAAATACAATCAGCATAGGACAAAAAATTTAGTCTGCTGTTTCCACAATTAAAATTGAAATGAGATAATACTGGAAACAGTTGACTTCACAAGGCTGAAAATTGAACTCATCTAGTTCATACTGTCAGTAAAAATAAACATAAGGCCTCTGCACCTCCCTTTTCAATGTAAAAGTGTGTTTTGTTCGTTCTGAAGGATTCTAAGTATCATCTGATGCCTGAAAAAGACACTACTTAAAGCTCAATTTCATTGCTCAGTGTTTAAATTTCAGGGTTTTATCTGCCAATGCTCTTTGTATTCAAGGCCTCCTTAGTAATTTTTTAAAACAAAGATAAAGCTTTTTTCTGTTCTGCTTCTAATACTGATGCACAGGCAATTTATTTGTATATTGTAAGAGCTATGTGAACTGAACTGGATTTTAGTGGCTCGCTTTAAAGATGCTAGCATGTTGTTTTATGTTTAAAACACAGTTTTTTACCCAAGGGAAGTCTATACACCAACAGCTTATTTTCTCTAACCATTCTCTATTCTATGGTTCACAGACAGACCATGCTCGTATTTATGTCTGTTAATGAAGTTGACTCCAGTCCTTTATGTTTTCAAACTTCTTAGCACAAGTAAAGGCCTTTAAAAATCTACAAGAAATAGGGATCTAAATCCTTTCAGAATAATAATAGGTGAAGCACTCTCCTCAGAAGTATGCATGCCACGAAGTATTTTAAGAAGGTAAAAACTATCCCAAAAATAAATGAGGGAGATGACTTGAAACATTAGATAAAGAAATTAGCACAGCTGTGAGAAACGCGGAGGATCTATTTGCAGAAACGAATCACAACTGTATTAAAGTGTGAAAACATCAGCAAATGTCATTAGGAAACCCAAATATCCACAGCAATTTTTCCTGTGTAGGTAATACAACTTTCCTTGATAAGTCTGTTTCTCTGTGCAACCATAAACAAGCCTCTTTCCCCAGCTTTGTTCTCTAACAGCTCAGCAAAAGCTCACCATAAAGCAATGCTGTTTTCCCCGGAGCACACTGTACGCCTAACACTCTCTACTCCTCCAGCTCTCCGAGATTCCTAATTTATAAATTACAGAGGTTTAGCCTGAGAAACTCAGCCTTACGGCGTTGAGGGAAATTTCCCTTCCTCTTGGCAAAATATGACTTGCGCCTATGCACGCATGTAGCTCAAGCTGAACTCCTCATACTTCAGGAATTTGGAATCGGTGGGACCAAGCTGCACTTTGGGCTGTGACAGAGAAGTTTACGCACAAGCCCATGACTAGCTGAGGCTTTCATTCGGTGTTCACATTGCTAAACTTAAAAACCCTGAAAAATCAAAAAAAAAAAAAAGGGGGAAAAGGAAAAGAAAAAGTCAAAATGGCAAAAATGGATTTCAGGGGCAAAGACTGAAAGCAAGCTGAAAAAAATGCCCTTTCTTGTCTTCCCAGCACTACAAATCCCAGCTGATCAAGCTGGAATGACTCTGAGGGAAGGTCCCACATTCTTCTCACAGTTATGAATGGGTAAGTCTCAAGTACTGCCTTGGGCTCTACTTGGATGGAGCACCAAAAGGGTAAATGTTTATTTAAGCCTATGTCAAACACTTTGAATTTTTTCAGTATACAAAGCTGAGCTAGAATGTCATAAGTAAATGAATACTGGGACATTATGGTATTTCCTCCTCTGCTGAAAAAGCATTTCACTTTAGAAATATGGGTTTGGTTCTGATTAAATTTGGGCACAAATTCAGCCCAGTGCTTTATTTATGAATATGGATATTTCCAGTCCCTGCAGTTAATTCATGGACCTCTATAAAGATACAATCACCCCAAACCAGCACTGCCACCAACGTTAGCTGCTGTGAGGGTGGGAAAGCCTCCCTTTGAGTGCACCGTTTGCTCCATCTGGCACAAACAGCTTCTTAAAGCTGGGGAGGGTCTCAAGGAAACCTCACTGAGCAAGTGAGACACCCGGGATGGCAAGGTGACATCCGAGAAGCCAGAAAAGGGCCATCATGAAACAACCACCTCTGGAGGCTGGAGAGGAGCTGCTCCTTGTCCCCTCTGTCTCTGCTCACTAATCCACTAATCATTACAGATCGTTATTCCACTGCAGTGCTCTAATTCAGCAAGTGCCTTGTCTTCTCCTACGTGCCAATACACCCTTACCACACCAGGTTTCTCATTCTCCATCCCACATACCTCGCTCAAATGTTTTCTATTCCCAAGGAAAATCCTTTGAGGCCAAGAGGAGACTTACACACACCCAGACATCCTTCCACTTGCACTTTGGTTGCCTGAATGGCAGTCTTTCAGTAATTAGGAAGTCATAAATACTTTTTTCCAAATTTCAGTGCCTACAGAGAAAAAATGCTTAATGTTATAGGACTCCTTCTTCATAAATTAAGCTAATGTGAACTCTGGATTACTCTTACAGAGACAGAAAAAACCTCTCTGTCTTCCACCACATAGTGTGTTTCATCAGAACTACAAATCTGCTTAACCATTTCCCAACTAAAACAGACAAAAGTTTTCCCCAGTTAATATTCTGCCAATTAGGAATTCATGCAGGATCAGTTGTCTGAGTAATGCACGTGTCAAATAAAACATTTTAAAATCCCATCACGACCGTATCTGTAATGAGTGTGCATCCACTGCACACCTAAGTAGCTTCAGAAAAGAGTTCACCTTCACCTGTATCTAACGGCCAAGACCAATAACTGAAGCATCAAATCTCCCTCCCAGAAAGGAAAAAAACCACAATCTTTTCTATAAAGTTGTTCAGAGAAATGCTCCAATTCCTGTTCAAATAGTTTATTTATTTTTAAGTTCGTGTAAGGTGACAAACTGCCAGCTTTAGGACCAGAGACTCGCTCTTTGGATGGGCTGAGCAGGCAGCAGTGCGGTAGGGTTAGCGACAGCCCTCACGCCTGGCCACGTCCATGTGCTTCAGGTCTTGCCCTTTCACATTGCAACGCAGCAAATCCCACCTCATCACCACCATTTCGCCAACAGGATATTGGTGCTCTTGGCATTAGGCTGTATGTTCCTTAGGGTAAAGGTTTCCCTAATTTTCCCATGAAGTACCTGCTGCTTGGCGCTGACAAAGCTAGGAGAAAGGATGCATAATAAATCGTGCTCAGAGGGCATCTGAAAGGTGTCAGTCGAAGCCTGAGTCCACCCATGTGTATCAATAGGGCTGTAGTGAGTGGTACCCAGGTTTGCTGATCAAGTGAAAATAATGAACAAGGACATTCAGCTTTTACAGCTCACTGACTACAGACCAATAAATTTATGAACTGGCCAATGCCAAAAGCAAATCGCTACAGAGCTGCTTAAGTGCAAAACTCCCTGGGGAAAACAGACATTGCACCAGCAGAAGTTGCATGGGCAGATGGCAGACCTACAAACCTCTGAGGAACAGGCAAGGCCAGCACCCACCATCCTGACTGGGTGCAGATGAGGTGACCTAATGCCTCGCTGATGCGGCCAGGCACAGTCCTCTTCCTCCTCCTCTGCCCTACCTCTTCCTTAACCCTCACTCCCTCTGCCCCCATCTTAGTATGGAACCGATTCAAGCTCCCAGCCCAGTGGAAAACTGTTTGCTTTGCTTTGGGTGAGTTTTCCAGATGAGTGCACTGGCTCAGCGGTGTCATGCAGCTGCAACCCAAAAGTGAGGTTGATATGGCATAAGGCTCAGCTGGAGAGCTGTGGCACCCTCGGTGACAGCCCTCCATGCCACTGGTGGGACAAAGCCTTGTGCCCTGCCTAGGAGCAGGTCGAGATAGTTCCTGAGCACCAGGAGATCTTGAACAAGAAGTGCTCAGAGGTGATCCAGAAGAAAGGTGACGTGCAGGAGGAGGAACACCAAGTTCGGTGTCATGCTCCCACAGGGAAAGCTGCCAGCCTGGACAATGTGACCAAGCAGACATCTATATGATAAAGGGCAAGCAACGAGCGTTCAGCGTGAGAAAGACTGAGCCCAGGAGAACCAAATAAAGGCCTGCCAGTCAACTAAAACACCACATAAAATCTCAGAGTCCAGATAAAAAGCTCCTAAAGGGTGACCAGAAACAGATGACCACAAAAAAGTGTAAGACCAGGACAAGTCTGGGCATCGTCACTTTCTCATCATCTTCCCCATTGAGTCCCTTTTGTTTATCACAGAGGACAGAGGCTGATTGTCTCCACTCTCCAAACCCCTCACAAGCCATTTTTCATTCTGTTTTAAGCAGGACTGGTGGTGCTGAGCTCCCAGTGTACTCACAGTGATGGCAATGAAACACTCCAGTAGAAACTAACACTTGTGGGTGGGAGGGGGAGAGACAATGGGTGTTTGAAAGAGCTTGTTTTCTCAATCTACAAAGACAAGGGGTGAGCAATGTGCCATCTGTGTCAGCTCAGAGTGCACTCGCTGCGTATGACCTCTCAATGATATTAAATGGACGTGATATTTTTAGTTTATACATTTCCACTCTTTGCGATGATTCAGAAAATCCCCCGCAGCCTTATGAAAGTTATTTTGCTGTGGTGCAATTTAAGAGCAATCCAGTGAGCTTTCCATGAGCCACAAACTCAAATAACACTGCCATTTGCCAGTTAGAATAATACCCTTTATGCCCTTGGTGAGTCCACAGTAAGTTCATCAATGTGTTCAAAGATAACAGTTTGGAGGCAAAAATGCCATATCCCAAGCTTTGTATGCAGAAGTACTGGTCACTTTTACAGTACCACCATCTGGTTTTCCACATACAGGCATTACAACTTCCAGAAGCCCCCTAAAACACTAAGCCACTAAACTTCCTCATAGCTTTTGACCATCTGCTTCTTCATCCCGAATGTTTCCCTCCCCACCTTCTACATTTTCTCCCTACCTAAGGATCAGAAGAAAAAAAAAAATTTTCCTCCTGAGTAAGGACTGTGCACCTTCCAGCACGTACAGGTTCATGGGTACAGTTACAACAGCCTAAAAATGTTATCTTGGACAAACTGTGATTAAATACCACATTTTCACAACTACACATAAGGGTAACATGACACGTGATGCTTCTGGGAACACACGCAAAGGCTCAGAACAGCATTATAGTGGATTCCCAGGGTATTTATCAGCAAAGACTTTTTCTCTCTTCATTCCTTTAGCAACAATCCATCTTAAAAGATAGCATAAGAATGTGTAGACCCCATGGCGTCTAGAGAGAAACCAAATCTTTGTTTGTATACTTCCTAATATAATTTAGATCCCTGGTGATAAATATCTTATGGATTATCCCTTTTTATGCCTGAGTTCACTGCACTTTCCCACTGAGAAAATATTCTGTCAATCAATGTAGGTCCTGATTCCTCTTTGTCGCATGCCAGTTTTCTTCCACAGTGCCAAATCCAGAACTAACAACTTACAGCAGGCAGAACAGATGGGCACACAACTGCCCTAAGCTATGGAGATGCTGTGAACTATTTTTAACAAATTGAAAAAAAAAAAATCATCAATGGTTTACAAGGAGGTTTTCTGGTCCTGCCTCATGCAAAAGGGGAAGCAGCCACCACGGCCTCTTCCAGCTGTACAATCAACACCTTCAGTTCAGATGGTACCTTCAGGGGCAGTTGGGTTTAACTTATATTTCAGTATAACAGAAGTTTTGGTTGTCAGTGTCCTGCTGAGTCCCCAGAAGTGCTGCACCTAAAAACACCCGCAGGATTCTGGGACTCCCAATGAGTACATCAGCCAAGGAGCCTCACCACCAGCAGTGCAGCACCCGGCACCGCCACAGCCCCTCACCAGTCTTCCTGGCTACAGCAAGGCTTGAGCTTCTCCAAGGCTGGTGCTAAATCCCAATAATCCCAGTAATCCGGCTGGAGGGAGCACAGACCCTGAGGAGACATGGGTAGCCAGAGACTCGCTCAACCACAAGCCAGTTTTGCTGCAGCAGACACCATCCTGGAAGGAGCTGGCCCAAATGTTGACTCTGCGCAGGCACGGGTATAGGTATGAATGTTTATGCACGAATAGGTATGAAATGCATTTTTATTTCCAGTACTTGTTTTTTTAACACCACCTCAGCCTCCTGAAGCAGCAGCGGTTTCCTCACATACAAACTGTGTAAATGTCAGATCTATATTCAAAGAGCCTGAAAATAAGAATCATTTGCTACCAACACACAAACGGAATGGTTGGGAAGGCAAAAAAAAAGGGAAAGAAAAAACATATCAATTACCTTCCTGAGCACAAAAAGCAAGCAAGCTTTTTGATAGCAAGAAAAGATCTCACGACGCTTTGGGAAGTACAGTTTTCTGTGTACCACATGAAGATATTGATATAAAAGACTGTCTTTGTAAATCAGACTAAAGAAAATGGTGCCTCTGTGTCTAGATAGTCAGCGCATTAAAGATTAGGTGCAACTTTGTAAAATTCAAAAGCTTCTCCAAATGCATTCTGTTAAATTTCTCATCAGTATTGCACAGAGGTAATTAAAACTGGTGAGAGTTCTTATATATGCTTATTGGCTTCCAGCTTTCCAATACTTTTTTTTTGCTTTTTTGCTAGGCCATTTCTTTCTCTTGTGCCAGAGATGTATCAACTCCTTTAAAAAAAGAAAGGCTAAAAAAAGGCAATACAATCCCCTAGACAGGTTGTTTAACACATGCTTTGCTTAATTGATTGGAAAACCCTAGCAATTTCTCGACTTAGACAATATAACTTCTCTAATGCCTCTACTGTTTATTATGAAGTGAGACAGAACAGAGATAGGTGCCATTGCAGAACACAGTGCCTTTGGGGCAAAAAGGATGCAAAAACTGGATGCAAAACCTTGCTCTGCTGACCCCCAACCACCGTCCCCTCCCTCACACCACTGTCTGCTGCCCCTCCAGGTTGTGTGGTCCTGCTGAGTCCCGCTGATCACCCGAGTGATTTGACTTGGAAACGGCCGTCTCAAAAAACACCATAAAAAATTGCAGCTGCAGAGGATGCAGCCATCCCTTTGCATGCCAGCTGCCTCCTGGGGACGGCCGCCCGGCCCAAGCAGGGGACCAGGACTGGTGCCAACCAAGTGGACTGCATGAACCTGGACAGTTTCACGCCTGTCGAAAGCCCACCTAACATCTGTGCTGCTGCCAAAGGAGATGGTCCTCATCTTCCTGACGGACCCCCTTTCCTTTTTCTAGCCCTGTCTCTTTTGTGCACAAGAGCTCAATCAGCCCGTTCAAGGATTTAGCTGGACTAAAACCACAATCCCTTTTCTCCTTCTGGTTTTGTTTTGCTGCACTGGTTTTCACTGGATTATCATGATGGGGAGGTCTGTTATGAGCGCCAGTACCTCCCAGGGATGTGATAACCCAGTTGTCAGGTGCTCACTCTTATTCTAAGAATAAGTAGCATGAGCAAAGGCAAGGCGTTATTCCCTACCACAAGCATGAAACTGTTTCCTCTAGCCACATCAGAACAGGACAAGTATTTCCATCTGCAAATGTGTTAGCCAACTTGTTTTAACTAATGCAATTTTAAGCCTGACTTAACACAAGTGTGGACAAGCCACAGACTTCCCCAGTCGTCTAGCCACAAACAACCTACGTGTTTTTACATAAGCTTGCCCTCAATTGTATCTTACGTTCCTAGAGTTTTCCTGATTTTCACATGCACATTTAACTGAGCGCACAGATCCAGTGTTCATGGTAGAAGGGAGTGAGTGGGATTTGCTGGCGTGCAGGCATCCTCAGACCCAGTTTTGCCCATGGGCTCAGGCTGCAGAGCACGACTGTTGCCGACAGCATCCCTGCAAAGCCTCAGCAGAGGCTAAATGCAACACGTTTAGGCCAAATGCCATCTTCCAAATGGTGTAGGAATCTCATACAGACCTAATCCTGCACATCCATAGAAAAGTGTCTAGTGGGAGGTCCCCAGATACTTTGTGAAGCCTACAGTACACGTCTCACAGAGAGGAGCCGCATAAGTAGATGGGGACTGTGACAGAAATTTTCAAACCTATAGAACTAGACATGGGAAGCTGGGGGAAATGTGTGCTTCTGTCCTGTTGTTCAGTCTTTTGGTGTGTCCTGTCTTCCTGTTTTGTCCCCCTCATGCAGCATCAGTTCTAGAGGGGACACAGCAGGAGCCAAATTACTGGGAGCTGTGTTCATATCTCCCATGTTGTGCAGTCTCCTAAATTTTTTCAGGAGTTCAATCCACCACAACACTCTGTCAGAGTCCTCGCTTAGAGGCAGATCTCACTTCAACCCTCCTACAAACTTATCTCTTCTTTCCCAAGAGAATTAAAGACCTCATTGCAAAATGTCAGCTGCTGAGAAAAGGCAAGATTTTTTCCCATTTTTGACATACATCATTTTCTAAGGAAGGTAAAAATTGGCGAGTTTTTCTTTTACCGTGGCACCCTTCAGAAGCTATTTCATCAGCCGCTGGGGCTCCTCGAGCTTTCTGGGGTATCCTGATGACCCCCCTGACAGTTGGGCACAGTTTGCTATGAGTTCTGAGAGCTGAGGTTTGGGCACTGGGGCTAAGCCTTGGACCCCTTTGCTGTCCCAGACCCTTTGAGTGCCATCCCAAGTTTTCTTGTCGTACTGACACTTGAGAATTGATATGCTGGGGTCAGTTACTGAGGTGTCCCTGAAGCCAAGGAAGCAGGGGACACCTGCTACAGGGCTGGGACCTCAGGTTGCTACAGTTTTTACGCTATGGCAGCAGGGGGCATCTCTCTGGTAGTGGGAAAAAAAGGCAAGAAAGGCCAAAAAATTGGGTTCTGCATTCCTGTGGTGGAGGCGTCTGCACAGGGAACTTGCATTGGGCAGTATATCCCTACCCAGAAGACCTCATCCCTGTTTCCCCAACGTCAGCAGGAAATCCACACCTAATTCCAGCAGAAGCGAGACTCGGGTTTGTTGCCTCGGGCAGGCAGCAGACACAAAGGTCTGACACCAAAGAGTAAGGAGACATGTCTTTTAATCTTCAGAATTTAAACAGGTTTGTCTTCTTTGCAACAGACAGATGTTGCCTGACAAATCTAGTAATGAAACTTTCATAAATTCTAACATGTTCTTCTGTAAAGCACAGATCTGAGAGGCTGCAGAGAAAGGCTAAATGAGCTCCAGTCCCCATTCACACTGCACGAAAACATTCTCTGTGAATAAAACATGTCTTTATCACCCTCCTCCTCCATTAAAATGAAAACCTATGACCTGCTACCCCAGCTGATGATAGCTTTACATTTCTGGGGTAAAAAGAAAAAGAGAGAGAAAGCCACCAAAATGAAACTTTGAAGACTACCAGCTGCATGTTCTTTAATTCCAATTACAAGGAGAGCGTTTGCACGCCTGTCTTACAGAGATGTGATATGGATCCCAAAGACTGTTTAATACAGCTATTAACAGTTTATTTTAGCCACCCTCACATAAGGCTCAATTTGCACTCAGTAGCAAGGTGTGAGACGCAAAAGGCTGTTGTTTGCATCCACGTTTGACAGGTCTCATCAGTCCATAGGAGGACCGAGAAGCGTGCCAGGTCCAGAGATGCTTTCCTCCATGGATCTGCTTTCCATGCCCTGCTATCCCTCCCCCCACCACCCCGAGCCTCTCCACCAGCGGCGAGGAGTTACTTCTCTGCCCTGCTTTTATCTCGCTGCAATTACAGGACGAGTGAAATCTAACTGCATTTTGATGCCACCTGTTGTAAAGCCCAAGAACAATATGCATTGAGACTCGCAGCTGTTTCCTATATTGTGCTCATTTTTTAATATTGTGAAGCCAGAATTCCCAGAGTATTAAACCAGCCTGAATTTAAAACAAAAAAACAAAGCCACGGCTGCAGTGCAATTTAACAGAAACCACAGAAGCACATGCTTCGCGCTGAGGTTTACTCCTCACTACTCAGAAATGATCTGGCGGACGTGTACAAAGGGACCCATTCAAACAGTCCCCCAAAGCAAGTCGGATTACACTCATGAAGAACACGGTGGATTTGGCACAGACCCCCTTCTCGTGTAATCACTTTAGCAAAAAGAAAAGCCTCTCCAATTACTTTAATGTTGTCTTGGACTTTCTGTAGATTCTGTTTCTTTAATACTATTTGGTATTAAATCTGCCCTCCAACCACAGCCTACAGTTGCCACATAATTAAGTACATCACCTATGCTACGAACAACTTATCCTTCCTCTTTCTGTATGCGAATACACATGTACAAACAAAACAAGTGTGTATTATGCTAACAGTGCCTCTTCTCCCCCCCTCCTGAAAATACTCTTTGCTGTTTATAAATTTTGGATGTCTGTGCATTCTCCTAATCATTTTCTGCAAATGCTTCACAAAAAAAGTTGAAGCCTATCAACAAAAAGAATCGTGAGAAGGATCCTCAAGGAAAAAGTGACAGCAAGCAAGGGCATCCTGCATTGCTCTTGCCGTCCCTTAGAGCCCCTTTCACGCTTGCTGTGACATTGAACACAGTGCCATCCCTCTGAACTGCAGCACAAAGATCGGTTCAAAGGTTAGGCCATCCCATTTAGCTCCCACACAAAGGCTCCAGCAGAAAACCCTACCCCTGATTATCTACAGCATAAATCAAGACACTGTCCAGAAAGACCGATGCATCCCAAGCCTGCCTCAACTGGCCTTGTCAATAGCTTGTTGTCTTGCCTTATGCCAGGCCTATCTTTGCTGCAATAATCATGCAAATTGACAGCAAGTCATGCATATATATTTGTAATTTATGTGCTCAGGGTTAACTCAGCAGCTTTGGCGAAACCGTGGAAGAACTCCAGCTAATCAGAAGCAAATCCAAGGACATCCATAGTGAAACACTGCAGAAAATGCTGTAAAAATACACTCTTCAAAGCAGTTTTTTAAAATACTCAGTTATCAGTAAGTGGATTAAGTTTTATGTCATGCGTCCCATCATTTAAACTATTTATATCAGCCATTTTTGTAATTTAAGACTTTTTTACAAGAAGTTAAGATATCTTACTCTTCATTTTAACAGCAACTCTATATTTTTATGAAGAAAGATACACATTTGTCATTTTTATTAGTGTCTGCCACAGATACTATTCAGGTTCGAGAATATCTAAGTGAGAAAAATCTAGTGTTTTTAAAGGGCCTGCTGGACAGCATGATATAATACTTAAGCTGGACATAGTTTTGAACTGTAAGCCATTTGTTGGAATAAAATGAAGACTCAGCATCACATAAATATTTCATGAATTTGTATCAAATTTGCTGAATTGTTAGCTTCTGACAAAAGAAATCAGTGAAAAATGGAAAGGCTTCATTTTGACATTTTGAAAATGAAAGGTTTTGATTTTCTCATTTGAAGTTACTTCTGTATACAAATTTCCCTCATTTCTTAGAATATTTGAATTGGTCTGAAACCAAAATAAAACCTTTCATTTCACGTCAAACAAAATGTTTCACTCAACCCAAAGCATTTTGGAGCCTGTGGGGTGCAGTGGTGATTAGCCCTCAATTCACTGAAAATTTCATCTAATTCACTCTCAGTCTGACATGAAACCATCCCTTTTTTCCCCTCAGAGACACTGGGAAACAGAAATGTCTGTTGTTCTCCATCCTCTGCTCAGTGGTTATTTTTCATATCCAGCATCTGATATTCTATGAAATGGTTTTAATACAGGGAAGGTCTACTCAGCACTTTAAATACTTTTTAGTGATAAGTAAAAAACCCAGTTTAATAGCAACAGAAATACCCAGAAGTTGGTTAATTATGTTTTCTTCCAATTTACAACAGCTTTTTTAGAAACCCCCTGCCCTAAGGTCTAGAACTCAGCCTTTAGGTGTTATTTCAAGAGTGACAAGAGGATTCAACGAGCCCTTAAAATCACCCAACTTCCCATTTGTAACAGCTGTGGCAGCATCACACAAGGTGACCTTTCAGCATCATTCAGACTTCGAAGACCAGATGCATCTCATCCACCCCTAAAAAGTAGGCATCTGGCTTTTATGGCAATATAGGGGCTGCCTCTCTAGAAAATGGAGAGAAGCAGGCAGTTCAGCGAGGTAATTAGTCCTTGGACTAACTGGAAAGATGTTTCAAACAAGGAGGAGAACGGATCCTGGAGATACCTATCATTAGCGAGTGACTACAGGGAGAGTTTGCCCACTGTATCTCAGGGTAAATGCCGGAATTTTTAAATCATCATTTTTAAATCCTGGCAGCCAGCAGAGACCCAAACCCCTCACAGCCTTTAACTGGGCAGCAGCAGTCACATCTGCTGTGTACTCTGCCAGCTCTGTGCACCGTCCCCAAGCCATCCCGAAGAGGCAGCTCCCATTTCATGGGCAAGTGAGCGCCACCATGGAAATGTTGATCTCTTGCAGGATCAAAAAACAGAGCAAGGTCCAGGGCCATAGTATCCTTTGCCTCCTGTCCTTGGCTCCATTATAAATACCAGAAGCACTCAGACAAGGAAAACTGCATTTATTTCTGTATATCTGAGGCGAGCTGCCTCAGTCCCAGTAGTGGCTTCCCCCTGAAGCCCAGCACAAGGAGCAGTTTTCAAGCTGACTGTGCTTCACCTCCAGCTTCCACCTGAGGAACAGGTGTTTAGGCAGCTATTGCTCGTTTTTCTTAGTTACCTTTCACACAGTATTTAAAAGCCATGCGTTGAATTCTGCCAGTCCTTAAAAGACACTTCACCTGCCCTGCATCCTCTGTGTTCCAAACACGTGTCTGCTGACCAACCATCTTTCTTCCTCTCCCCAAACCCGAGCAAGAAATCTCCATAACCTTCCTCAGCCACTGCTGCCTGCACATGGGAGCACAGCAGGAGTGGCAACAGAGACGGTACTTGTCCTGTCCCACAGCGATACTCCCAAGGGTGCTGGCCACCGCATCCCCCACAACAGCCCTCCTGGGTACCCCTCTGCCCATGCCGTGGCAGCCCACCTCAGTGTTTGCTGATGATTAGCATCTCTGCCAGCCCTTCCTCAAGCCAGGGGAGAAGAAACACCACCAGGCCATCCAGACCAAGGCAAGGAGGTGTCGTATTCCCAGCTGCTGGCATTTTCTCTATTATCACCCCACGGAGAGTTTTATTAGTAAGTTATGATTGCTGCTGTTTGTTTGTTTTTTTCCATATTGGTTTCTCTTCAGAGGTTCCTGTGATTTAAACCTTGGGGCAAGGCAGAATAGCTCAACTGCAGTACATGGTATTCAAAAAAATGCATATATTACCTAGTACTTTTTCACTGAGAGTGCGTCTGGGCACATTTCCATTTGCTAAAAGAATAATAGAGAAAATGGTTATCCTAGAACCAAAGAGAAGTAACAAATCTGTTCTATAAATAAAAATCTTCCTAATACCTCACTTGAAGAGGAATTTTAGTTTGTGGAAAACTCAAATAAAAAGGACATTACTATGCAATAAAATATCTTTGAATGTTTTTCTCTATTTTCAGTGTTATTGTGGATTATATGTGTCTAATTGTTATTTCTTCTTCTGTGTTGTTACTTTGATACAGAGCAGAATCAAAATTCTGCACTGGTATCTTCTTGGATCAAGCGCTCTGCAAGGAAACTGTTGTCACCCAGCTACTACTCTGTAAGATGAAGCAAAAAAAAACCCAACCTGAAAAGTAGGCATAGGGATAGACCTCATCTAAGTGCTATCTTCTAGCAGTAAATGCATATCCTGTGTCATGTAAGCATGACATGTTCTAAAAGTTTTCTATTATATTTTAATTTCCTTTTAGGAAGTACACTAAAATGTAGGGGTTTGCTTTATTAAACAGATGTATAATTTGCTGAGAAAATTCAAATCATTCTGTTTGGTACTTTACATACATAATGGGTAGCGTGTCAAAGAGGATGAGCTGCAAAAATCAGAATGATGTCTTTCAGGACTAATTGGCAGGTATGAGAATTTCGGTGATTATTACAGAATCTATTCTCCTTACTCATGCGTCTAAGGAAGAATCAGATCTAAAATGTTAGTTCCTAATTTAGTCTGAATCCCTCTTCTGTCTCTACCGCTGATATGGGTGATTTACCAGTTTTAAAATACACTTGCCAGATAATTAATACACTGGAAGAGCTTTAGTGCCTTTCTCAAGCTCAGTTAATTTTCCACATGTTCGTATTCCAGCCATAAAATCACCTTTTAGTGGAGTTCACAATACAATGCAAAAGAAAGAAAAAACACCCCAAAAGATTTATAATTCGTGTCTAACTGTAATTGCATGGGCATGAAATTAGCAGGAGCACAAGCAGAGCCATTTTGACTTGTCAGTCGTCAGGTAATGCTTGTCGTATTTCAGATCACAGATACTAGCTCAATGTCCATTTTCTCTGCAGGTGCCATACACTTGCGCTGGTAGACGGTGCAAAGGAATGGCACGTGCCTGTCCGTGTCTCCTAAGAGTCACCCACAGCTGCTACATTGACATTTCACGACCGCCCTCATTACCGATCACCGCATGAAGCGCAAATGAGAGAGCTCCACATGAAACTCTATCAATTTCTGAGACCTTGAGACTCATCAAGGCAATACCCGCTTCGAACAGAAATGAAATGATTTGAAAATACATAATGAGAAATCGCGTGTGGAGGGGAATTGCTGAAATAACATGTCAATATGTGAAATACTCTTCCAGCCCACCCATTTGTACAATTTGAAAGTTACTCATTCACTAAGATACACTCAAGTGCGAAGACGTAAAAGACAGCAATTCTTTTGATAATTACTTTAGCAATACACATGTAAATGGCATTACAATTGAATCTTGCTCAGACAATCCTTCTGTGTATTGGCAGAACATGGATTTATATGAGAAATGTCTACAAAGAAAAGAATGCAAAATAGCAACAAAGAAAGCCAAGTTAAGAAAAAAAATCCAACAGTTCAAGCTAGACATATTTATAATGTGGGGGTTTAGGTTAATGAGAGCAACCTGAAGTAACTACTTTACTTTAAATGCCTACTATAAATGTAATAAACACTAATTACTGATAAAGACTCATATAAATTAATTTCTAGAAGCTGTCACTGAACGGTAGAGCTTCAAAACATGATGTAATGCTTCCGTACCAGAATACAATTTGAAAAAATCAAAGCGCAAGACTTCAAAACAAATCTTACCACAATGGTGTCATGACTCGAGAGTTCAAGAGTCAACCTGAGTTCAAAAGGGTGGGGTTTACAACAGCCCCAAGAGGCAGAAGTGCAGTATACAGCGTCCTTTTGAAAAAAAGCCCTGCTGGGCACAGACAGGTTCAGAAAAGAAAGCTACAAGGTCTTGGTGGCAGCAAAGCCATATGAGACAGAAGGAAGAATTGTGGTGCCAATATTGGCCCTGCATGATTTGCTGCAGGCTACGAAAAGACCCAGCTAATGACCAATTTTCTTCTCACAAAATAATTTTTCTAGCAGGGAAGCCCCGGGAGGGACATAAACTATAAATATTCCTAGCTGTTAAATTACGTCAGCTGTTAACAGGTTTTTATTTTTATCCTGACATTATTTAATACAAAACACAACAAATGCTGCTGAAGTTTTTGCGCCACCTTCATGACCAGGAGAGATAATTTCCTTCTGTGCTATGATATCAATAGCTCTGTGGTGAGGTACAGATGATTAGCAGAAAGTTGGAGAGATATACCACCGAAAAGGGATTATTGCCAGTAGATTTCATCTCTGTTACCACTGTTTCAGTTCCCTAAGAGTTATCAACACAAGAGCATTGGTACAGAGAAGGTTTCTGGAAGGATTATCAAATATATTATATTCAGTGTTGAAATGCCTGTTCCTACGAAAACCAAATGGGAGCAAAGGAAGACAAAAGCTGAGTGCTTCCAAAAATGCCATCTCAAAGCTTTATCCTATCTTAATCTTCACATAACGTCTCAGTATAATCTGGTTCTATAACTATACTCATGTGGCCTTGTGTACCTCCTCCATACCCAGATTCGAGTCCATTTCCAGCTCCACCTGCCTGACTCAACCCAGGTAAAGGCTGTCAAAGGCTGTGCATCTCAAGTCTGATCCTCACTCACAGCATGTCCACTTCCCAATGCTCTTGGAATGCAAAAGGACCTTCAAGAAGATACAAACAGGAGAGGCATAAGAATCAATCCTTTCCTGAATCTCTCGCAGTCTAGTAAAGATGACCTCCTAGATAATCTAAATTATCATAACGTCCTAGAATCCCACTTATATGAAGATCAGTTCTCTGCTCACTGCCTTCATTTAAATAATTTCTTTGTATTAGGAGGCATTCCTAATGTGTCCTAATGAACAGGCCAGTTTAGCAAGTCATACAAATTGCTCTGTAAGTCTACCCTACCGTAGTAAAGCATAATGTCCTCTTTTGTCACCAGTGAGCTGGAAAGTACTTTACCATCATCACCTGATTCATAAACGTAACCTTGCTTTTTTCAAGAAAAAATACAGAACAAAAAATGTTTATTGATGATTTCTCTTTTCTGCATCATTAACTATTTTGCCATCTCCATCAAGTAATGCCTTATACTGTTGCTAGGATATCTTTTCTTCCTAACATACTTAAATAATCTTTACTGTCCCCAGCTCTGCTAATCATTGATTTTTCCCTGATGTCTTCAGCTTCCTTCATCAATTTTCTACACTTTGTAACTTCTAACTTACATTGATTACCATCTCCTATTCTTTTTTTTTTTTCATTTTGTCTAATATTGCTTCTTTTTTTCTAATTACTGCCTTCCTCATAACCCTGAAACAGGATAGCTTTTGAGCCAACAGTGTCCCACTCCATAACAGAATCTATATCTGCTCATTCGATATAATGCCCTTTAAAAACTTTTATTTGCCTTTTTATAGCAAAAGGTTTTCTTGCAGTTAGTTTTACTAGTAGTTTTCCTTAGTTTTTTGTATTGACTTCTCTGAGGAACAAAGCATATATATTACTTGTTCCTTTATGCCACGCATCTGTATGCCCGCATTGAAGGTAAGTGGGCTGTGATCAGAGGTGCCTCACCAGCCACTCGGGTAGAACTTCTTTATCCACTCTGAGAAGATTTTAGAAGGCAGTTACTTCCTGAGGTAAGATATTCTCATCCATCTTATAGTCAAACTTTAATAACATGTTAGTGTTGTCTTCATGAGGCAGCATGTCTCCCACTGTGATGCCCTGCATCCCTGCCATTCTTCCTTCCACCCGTTACGGACAGCAATGTAAGCAGCACCTAACAGATTTTGCTCTCTGTTTTGACGTGGTTGAGCGATCTGAGGACTACCGTCACCACACTCTTTAACAAGACTCTGCTGATTAATATTGATCCACGTGCTTTCGAGATCCAGAAGTTTTGAGTTATCCATATTCATACAACATAAAGCAGCAGCTTTATGCAGACTGTGTGGACTCTCCCCACTCCCTTTCCACCCTTCTTGCCCTCTCTGTCTTTCATAAGCAAGACAAAAATCGATGAACTTAATATTTCAGTGTTAGGAACCAACCTATTAGTTTTCAGAAATGGCATTTATACCATAATTGCATCTTTTCATCAGGGATAATGTTGTGTTCCTATTGTTTGTCTGAACTATTAGCACAGTTTCCACGCTCCAAGATTATCTGACATTCTCTGCCACATTGACCCAATTTCTTTGCAAAAAAATCTCAGTTGAACTCTTTACTGCTCCATCTTTTGTTTTCAGTTTTATACCTCCCTTGATGTATTATCTAGTTTCCAGGAGTGAAAACTGTATCCTCTTCCTCCCACTTTGTATGTACAGGACTCTGTGATCTGGGTGGGAAGTGGCACATCATTTTCCATAGAACTTAAACTTCCAGTTTCACCTCAGAAATGCAGCCATCTATTCAAACCCCGTGTCTCCTATCTGCTGTATTTTTTCACTCATCCACATGAAGTGATACCCAAGAAAAGCACTCTGGCTTTTCTCCATGTCCTCGCCTGAAGTCTTCTATAATCTGCATAATTCTACATTTGCCTAAATAATTTCCTCTATTGTTGATAACCACTGGTGGAAACCTGCCAGCTTTACAGTTTCATTTCATGTTTTTATGATAGGTAGACAGCTGACAGATTTCTTGCTGAATTCTCTATTCATTCGCCTAAACATAGCATTAATGGTGATAGTTGAATTTTAGGAGGGCTGAAAAAGCTTGTAGCAGCAGACTGATTCCTCACTCCTCAAAATGTAATCATTCAGGTATCCAGTGGCTCTCTCTTCTGTTCCACAAGCAGAAGTTCCTCCAATATTTTTTTTAATGGGTATCTGAAAAGGGTTTGATATCTCTAACTAGTTTGAATGTCTTCCGGTTTGTTTCCATCATCTGATCACATTTCTTTAATTTCTAATATTTCTTTTGTCCTTTTCACACATTCCTCCCATTAGGATCTCAACAGTATCTAGTTGTCCAAGTCTGCTTCTCTCAAATGCTGCATGTTGGTGGGATCCAAGCTTCTAAGACCATGTATGCTCTCCTTCATGATGATGATTAGCTTGTATTCATGTACTGGAAAATATCATGTCTTATCAAGAAAAGTCAGTCCAAAGTAGCTCCAAACTCTGGGTCTGACCAAAGGGCGACCGGGACCTCACTGCACAAACAGATCTTTCCAGGAGTCTCACAAGAACCTCATCCCGCTGGTCGCATGGAGAACAGTGAGCCCCATGCCATAGAGACAACTGAACAAAGAATAAGTCAAAGGCAGAAATACAGATATTTTGGCAAAACCCCAGACAGGCCTTTCCGCCTCTTCACCCTGAAAGCAGCTTGCAACTCCTGCCTTGCCCATATGAGCTCTCCTTAGTGCAACCACTGCCACATCCCTGTCTGTAGGGGTAGTATTTAACTATTCTCATTTTATAAACTGTATCACCCTGGGAGACCATGACTAGTTCATTTAGAATTGCCGCAGAATAAATGACACTTCAGTTAGGTTATTATCCAAAGATTTATACAGATTAGCACAGATTTGTCATTGTAATATATGTCTGGAGTTGTAAAACTTCAGCAGTCAAAAGGGAAAAAGCCATGAGGGGTCTAGGTACGGTTATGTATACGGGCTTAGAGACATCCCTCCTGACTTCAGAGACCTACTTGAGACCCCAAAATTAGAAGCACAGCCACCCTTGTCTCTGTACTTAGGCAAGGAAGAGTGATGGACAGATTGAGTTTCTCTTGAAAAGAGCCTGAAATCAAACTGCCTTCTGGAAAGTGCTTATTCCTCTCCCCTGACTGTATAGAGGGGGCCTCTACCACTTGATTTAGGTGGGCTGGTCCCTCACAAAGGTCAGCAGCTAGCAAATACCAGAGAAAATACTCAGTTAATGTTGGTCTCCTTTGAATTACAGTATTTTCCCAAAATAGACTGATCAGTTTCCTCCCAAAGAACTATTTTAGTTGTGCATTTTTCTAACAAGAGGCAGCTCTTGTGATCCTGTTCAGACACAACCAATGATTCAGTGCGTTAATAACACCTCGGTACTAAGGTAACCTAAGAATATAAAATGTTGAAGATGTGTGGCATTCCAGTCTTAATGTGCTTTTCCTGAGGAGCTCTGCAACGAGGCCAGTTGTTAAGTGTTGTTATGACACACTCCTGGGCTTTCACTTTGACTTCTTTTCACATCTTGTTGAGTCTTCCAATGTCTGAAAAGGCCATTTCGATGTGCTGAGGTCATATGTTAAAAAGCTGAAAGCAGGGGCCCTCGGTAATGGTGCTCTGAGAGCAATTGTTTGGCAGAAGTTCATCGCATAAATTGCTCTATACTTTTTTAAGATCATAAAAGGAAAAATTATACTTTGTCCTCTGAGGAGGCGATGTAAAGATGATGTCCAAGAGCCATTCTTCAGCCACCAAGAGCTGGAATGGGGACTGGAATAAGTGGGTGGGGAGAGAACAGGCCACTAGCATCAGTGGAACAGTGAGAAGAGCCCTGGCAGGCGAGAGGAGGGGAGAAGGGAGTCAGGGAAGTTGTAAATAACAACCAGGAGAAATAAAAATATTCCTAAATACAAGCACAGAAGCAGGCAAGTCCCTCATCTACAAAGCTGACATCAGACTTTTGTTACGTGATCAAGTTATAACATTTAAATTTAACACAGATTTTCATAACTTTCATGTCAAATTTGTGCTAATTCCTATTTGGAAATGCATATTTTGGCTTAAGGACAGTTTATTTCACTTTAGGTGGAACGCAGTGCTCAGCAGTTTTACCCAAGCAAAGTATTGTTAATTAAAACCAATGAAATAGACTTCCCACAGCCCGCTGTACCACTTGAGGCACTCTGCCTTAAAGACATAGTAAAAGTAAACAGATGCAATTTTTTTTTTTTTTTTTACCTTTCTGATCTGTGAGGAAAAGTGTGTGTGGGGGGGTGTGACACGGTGATTTGCAACCCCTGAATCAGACCATCACACTCATGCAACAGCGTTTGGCTCTGCAACCAGGGCTCATCCCATCCAAATGGACTGGACTACTCAAGGGAGCAGCTTCACAGGTGGGACATAAAAGACTGGGATCTGAACCAGGCATTACTATTTGATCATAACAATATTTACAGTACCTTAATACTCAAATATTCCGGAATCATATAAAATACAATTGCACGTATGCCTAGCGACATGCTATACAAATACTGGCCAGCAAGGCTTAGGGAAAAAATAAAAAAGATTAAATAAATAGTCTGTGCTTCAGATATGGTTGGAACACAAACGGAAACCATGAGGGAACTTGTACCAAAATTTACAGGAAAAGCACAAACAGTTCAATTTGTTTGTTTTTACAGTCATCATAGGCAAAATAGAAATGCTAGCAGCAGTAAGAGAGAGAAAACAGGGTATCTGGGATGCAGGGCCATTTCACTTGTGTTCTGTTTCCATTCTTCCATCTCTGTTTCATCTGCTTGCATTGCAGACTCAGGCTTGCAGAAAGGCTAGCAACGTGAGACCCAGATAGACTGGGTTTTTTAATGTGTGTGAGCCTGATTTTGCAAAGACATGCTTATCATTGTTCACTCAAGTAGTGCCACTGACAGCAGAACCAGTTGTGAAGGCAACGGGAAAGCACCATGAAGTTTCTCCTGGATCAGCAACTTGACAAACAAAATCTCTGCCAGTTCACAACCTCTGACACTTGGTGAGTAATGTATTCCACCCGTAATTAGAGTTGGAGTAGAGTACAAGTGCCCCTAAATTAGGGTATGAATTATTTTCATACACATGGCTATTCAGACCGTGCATCAATTGTAAAATATTTTAATGCCCTGTTCAGTTAAAGATGACATCAGTCCTTCTGAAATGTATACTGAACCTCCGGATCGCAATTCAAAGCATATGTTCTGCCTGGTCTGCTGAGGACATAATGGTACAAAACTAGGATGCCTTTAATGAATAAAACACTAGTCACTGATACCATGTGCATTATACATACTTTCCACTTCAGAGGCAAAGCAGTTACAGCTTTCACTGCCCGAAGCCACACTACATCGGACCGTGACTGTATCACATCTGAGAACATAAGTACATGGAGGCGGTGGGGTCTCTGAACGGGAAACGTTGACGTGAAACTGAAGGTGCTGCCCCAAAGCACTGCTGGTGGTTCCAGACCTGGCAACTCTGCCTCTGAGACAGCAGCAAACCCACACCGCAGCCTGTTCCTCGGGGTCGCCGTGCAGCCCTGCCTGGAGAATCAGACCACGTGTCAACCACCGCCTCTGCTCCAAAGAGATGCCACTCAACTTCTGGTTGTCTGGCCGGAATACAGCTTAAACAGTCACAGCCTGCCTACCCCTATTATAACCTCATTATTTTTCTGCCCTAAACTATCATTTTATGTCCCTCCGCACTGCTAAAATAACTACCATAATGCGTGCCAAAAGCGCATTCCAGCAATACTCAGAATCACATTAAAGCTTTATCCTAAGCTCGCACTCAGCTGGGTGAATTTAAAGTGCCTCAGGACAAGTCACACAAGAAGAGCCCTGCCACACATTAGGTGTGGGATTGACCTGTTTTGCACCTGGCCATGAGTGTCCCTTTTCTAATCCGGAAATGCTAAGGAAAGACAAGCTGGAAATACATGAGAAATTGGCCCAAATTCCATCAGCTGTAAGAGAATAAGGCTTCATCACTACTTGCATTGATTTAACTATAGTTATTCCAAATTGTTTTCAGGATTAATTAAATGCCATTTCGAAGCAGCTTATTTTGGTGCAGTATCATCAGGGACTGTGATGGCTTTGTGGGGTTCGTTATTGTTGGGTTTTTTTAGGATCCAGCTAAACCAAAATAAACTGCTCCTCTGGTAAAATATAAATGTTAATAGATAGACCTATGATGATCTAGATAAATCAGTATTTTAACCTGATGTACAGGTCTCTCAGATTCCTTCCTTCATGGTGTCAAGTCCTTTGTGCTGGTGTGTCTCTATGAGTCAGGTATGTAGGACCATATCATGGATATTGGCCTGATCACATGAGCCAAGGGGAGCTGGGGTGCACAAGCCATAGGACTCCAAGGACAGGCTCGCACCTCACCAGTGGGTCCATCTCTGGGACCTCTATGTGAGGTGCACCTGACCTGCAGACTACAGCTTAAACCAGTCAGCAATAGCTGGACACCACAAGAGCAGATGGGAACTGCAGATGTGTGAGATAAAGGTCCATTTCTGCGATGACTGAGTCTCATACTCCATTAACAAACAGTGCATAAGCTGTGTGCTGGGTTTAGTATAAATTCACTGAGTTTTTCTCGGTTCCACACACGTTTATTCCAAATTGAGAATGCCCATAAGCAACTTTTGCACAAAGGTAAGTCAGTTAGATTTGGGTTTTTTTCTATTTTTGTGTAAGAGTCCTTGAAGTTTACCCCCATTTGTGTATTGATGAATATAACAGTTGCTCTTGCATCCTTCCTGGTTCTGGTGGTGTATGTTTAAGAAGACAGAACGTGAGTGGTTCTGCTCTCACTTGCATCTGTGCAAATCAGGCATAACTTCATTAAGTCAATGTAATTGAACTGATCCAAGCAAAAGTTGCAACACCTTATTTCAAACTATTTTGGTAGAATACAGTTTTTGCAATTAGATTTAACCTCATGAAAATGTCCACTTTTTATGGAAAAAAAGCACGTTGACTTCCAGTTTTCAGTTAAGCGTTTCTCTTTCTCATAGTATCTTTTCAGCAGAGCAAATAACCAGTGTTTCCTACGAAAACGATGATGAAGACTATTTTCGAAGTATTCAGCTTTCCATTTCCTGATTCTGACATTTCATTCACTTTAGGGTAAACTCAGTGAGTCAGGAAAGGCCCTCGTTTTTTTCCAGTGTCCTAATAATCCTTTTTCCTGGACATAACGCATCCTACTTTACTTAATTTATAAGGCAGGACTTGTAAAATTCAAAGCAGAATGCTTCTTCCTCTCCTGTTCTCCAGCCTGTTCTTAGTTATTCATACTCGTCTCAATACATCCAGAAAAAGCTGCCTTATGCTTTTTGGCTTTGGGAAGTGGGAATTATTTCTGAAGAAGTTTATAAATATTTGCTCCGAATGCCTGAACAAATGAGTTATTTCCTGCGATTTGCCTTTTGATACCTTAAATCTGTTAGCATTTTGGCATCAGATCCTCCTCAGTGCCTCAGATCACAGCGTGAATTGATGGCTTATGAAAAAAAGGACAAAGTAATCTCTGGAAAGACTGAGAACCAAGAAAAAAAATAATTAAATAAAAATAGAAAGGAAAACAGCTTAAGCTCATCTGGAAACAGAGGATGGGCTGAAGAAATATTAGCAGTTTCTGGTAGCTCTGTTATTCTGGTAGTTTTACTGTTGTCCTTCCTACATCTCCAAAGGGCAGGTTTAGAAAGGCTTCATGTCAGCAGGTCCCTGCCGGCTCTCGGCTGCTACTGGGGATTTACGAGGGCCTCTCTGCAGAGAGGTCAAAACACACCCCGGGGGAGAACAAAGAATTTGGTGCCTTTACGGCAGCTCCTCCACCCTCCAGCCGGGGTTTTGCTCCAGCTTCACTCCCTTGGCTCCGGGGAGATGCGGGGACCAATCTGTGCCTGTTAGCCCGCACATCTCCCAGTAAGATGTGATAAATATATGTACTGGGCTCTGAAAATTTGCAGTGGGTGCATTTACTGTGTGTAAGAGCCAGGAGGATGTCTGCTACACAGCGCTGGGAGCATGGAGTGGCCGGTGGAGAAGTTGAATGAATTATTCTCTCATGTCAGGACTTAGTTGCCCTTCAAAACTAGATTCAAACCTCCCAGTAATTCAGGTAAAGATCTGACTGTGAATCGTAGGGACTGGATGTCCCTCAGACGACAGGAGTGCATGCAAATCCCAATTTCTGCATGTAGGGCTCTGAAGCAACCCTACAACTCTCCGGCACAAGATCATTTAAAGAGAGAGGAAATATATCTACATCAGCTTGTTTCAGTCTTTCCTAAAATGACTGCACTCCAGAAGCACTAACAAAGAAGCAGATGTAAGATTTTCTGTGACTTATCTCCGAGGCAATTATTTATAAATTTCCTTGATTCATTATGTGCCAAGCCTAAATTAATCCCCTGGTTTAACAGCAGAAATGTGTATGTAGCCTTGCACGTTGCAACCAATACTGCATGCTAGGCATTTTGCTTTATGGATTATTTTTGATAGCATGAAGAAATTTTGCCCTTTTTGAATATTTTAGGCAGAAGAATAATTTTCTCAAAGAAAAGACCTTGGCTAGGGACAGTTCCTGCTGCAAGATCTGATACCTAACTGCTTCTGGAGGCTTCTGGGGGCTCAGGGAAAGCCAGCATTGTATGTGGTTGAGAACTGTACAGAAAAAGCACACACACGGATACACATGTGCACACATACACGTGCACATACACATGCACAGAGTTATGCAGAAAACTGCAAAGTATGGATGGTGTTCTTCTCCCCTTTCTCCTCCCTCCGATAATAAAATAAAATTAAATGGCACGAGTCCCTAAAGATTAACATTCCCCAGGCTTAGCTATTTTGCTTATCCAAAAGACATCTTACTCCTGGTTGTCAGAGGCAGTGCAAACTGGGAACAACGGGGAAGCTGGTGTGCTACAGCATAGATCTGTCTGTGGCATAATCTCTGCTGCATCAGCTACAGATTTGAAGAAGGGGCGATGGTATTTACAACGTGTGTGTCACAACTTCTTGCTCAAAGTGCTGGAAAGTTCGTGTTTGGAGGCTGATATTTTTTCCCTCCTCCTCTCCACCCAAACACTAATTGTTCTTGCTTTTTAATGAAAGTCAGCAAAGTACAGGATTTTAATTTAAGCTGTCAGTCAAAGGTAATGGAAGAGCTAGAAAGCCTGACATTGCTTCTTTTCTGTGTGCTGAGTAAAGCTCTGTTAAGGGGTATGTTCCAGCAGGAATGAGGAAGGAAGGACCAAGGCCAGAGTAATTAGCAACCAGGCCTTATCTAGGACAAATATCATGAGACAATAAAGCCATTAAAATATGCCACTTATTTGCTGATGCTAGAGCAGATGTGGCTTCTTTTCATGGGAATTAAATAATAGTCAAGGCAATAGAAATTTTGTTTTGTGTTGTTACAACATCTGTCAGAAACCCACCAAGGACAGGAAAGTTAAACCGAAAACAGAAGGTGTCAAATAAATGTCCACAATCTTATACAGTGTGGCGCTGGCCGTAGCTGGGAGCCTGACCAACTGAATGGGGAAATGTAAAGCTGTGGGCACTCACAGCCTGGAGGCCAGCCTTGCAAACCATCTGTGTGTCTACACGGACCCATGACACTGAGTCCCTTGGGGCAGTAAGGACCTCCCCTTTAGGTTCCCCAGCGCCTGCACACCCAAACTGAGCAGGTGGAAGTAAACAAGGTGGCCTCAGCTCTGTCCCCCCAGGGAACCCACCAAGATCTCTAGAGGCAGGTTCTGGCTCAGGATGGGATGGCAAGTCCTGGGGTTGGGAGTTTCCCCAGCCACAGGGACCCTAATGCAGGGGGGTTTGTGTGTGCAGGAAAGGGAGGGGAGGCTGTTTCATGCCTCTTTTATTCCTCATTATGCTATTTTTGGAGAATCTTTCAGGCTATTCTCCAGCCTGTCCCTCCTTTTGTGATTTCAAGAGGAAGTCTGGTTTTATTGTCTGCTTTGACATTCATTTCCTATACAGCATAGTAAGGCGACATCTACAAAAAGCCATACATCTGTGTATCTATCTATCTGTCTGTCTATCTATCTCTCTCTCTCTCTATCTATATCTCATAGATGGAGAAATAACTCAGCCTTAAATGAGAGGCAACGCAACTCCTGATTAAATTGCCACATTAGTTATGTTTGACATGTTATAACCTTGAATACTAAGAAACTGAACAAAATTCATTTTAAAAGAAACCTATATGCAAATAGGCAGCATGATATTTATGTACCAGCTGGCATTAGGCTTCAATCATTTTGGTTGAGATGCTCAGTTTGACTCCTTCAGTTACTTTGTCAAAGGGCCACAAGTCCAACTTGCTTTTTTTTCACTTCCAGTGTTCTGGGACTCGTTATTTTCCATTCACAGTGTTATTAATTCTGGCTGCCTGAACATTTTCATTATCAGAGGGAAAGGAGGAAACCAAAGATAACTTATCGGGCATTGTTCCCGTTTAGGTGCTCCTCTGAGATTTCCTTTCGACTGGAATGTATTTCATTAATTCGAGGGACATTCTGGCATAGATGTCTAATTAGATCTGCTTAATGGATTTCATGTCACAGAGGCATGTAAATCTTTCCATGAAAGACAAGGTTTGTATTGAGAGACAGTATCTTTTAGTGGACCTCCGGACAGAATTGGAAGGGGCAGAGATTTTCAGTTTCTCTAAAAAAACCTGTAATACTTTGCTACAAACTTTTCCTTTCTTATCTCTTCAGATACTTAGAGCTACAAATACCTGACCACTGTGGTCTCTTCATGGTCTTTGTGTAGCAGCATTCACTTGTTTTTCATTAAGAGATTTTGCTACATCTGTATTTTTTTTTATTTCTTCCAAAATTTAGGTCTTCTGACATTCACCTGTTTTTTATAACCCACTGCACGTTATATTCTATGAATGCTTATATTCATTTTACCTGTTCGGAGGCTGAAGGGATCCCTGATGGGGTTTCTTCCAGGTTTATATGCCCAAACATCACCAACTCCCAGAGATTACAAAATGCTACGGTCATCACTGTGTGTTATCGCCTACTTGTCTTCAATGCACTTGTCATTTTCTATACCCGGTACTACATTTAAAATATCCATTCTTCCATCCTAAAACCTTTAGTAGAGTCCCAAAATCTTTAGAGAGAGAGGAGCTGTTGTGCCTGGCTTGGTGGCTCACCTGCTGTCATGACAGCAGCGCAGAACGTGTACCCACAGACCACTTCCATCCTTCAGTTTAAGCTTTTTTTAATTTTTCTGATGCTGGAGGTATTTAAAGTAACTGACAAAGCAGATTCTACTTAATGTATTAGACACTGCATAGGAATCTGTAGCTAATTTATGGTTATTTTATGCCTGATACTGGTATATTCTGCAAAACATGCAAGATGCATTACTACATTTTGGAGTACTTCAGTTCTTGTAATAACTAGTTTGGTATATTCCTTGAAGTCTTAGGATACTTACTGTTCAACACAAAAGTTAAATCCCCTGTAGATCTTCTGTTTGGGCAGATTAACACAAAAATTCTGGATCAATCTTGCAAGCTTTCTCATAAACTTGCAAGCCCTCTTTTAATGTTGCTAAATACATGGCTTCACCCACATCCCATGGCAAGTTGCGTGGGTTTATTCTTGGTGGCACTGGACCCCATATCATAACCTACTTGCGTAGGTCACAAAGACCTCTCTGGGTGTAAGTCATAAAATTCACTTCTTCTATAAGCAAAAAGCTTATAAAGCTTGAAAAAAACCCCCGAGCTTTCTGTTGTGAAAAACTTTCTTGGCTGTAGAGACTAGAAATTATCTCACATGTAGTTTTGTTTTGCAAAGAACAGGGGGAGGGATAAATCAGCTCCTCCTCTCTCAAAAGGTAGCTTTATTTTTTAAGCACATTCAGGTATGTGTCAAAACTGTTTTTAAAAAGCCTCAGAAAAGGATATCCCAAAGCTGATTTTCAAAGGTTAAGTAATAAGAAAACTCTAAAAACCAGACCATTTAAGATGTTTGGAACTTGGCACCTGAAAACAGAAACAGTAGAAGTCTTTTCCTTATGAACAAGCTAATTTTATTTTCGATTAGTTCATGCTTATTAAAACTTAAAACTTAAAATGAAGCACATCTGATACCCAATACAGTTCCATCTTAAAATAATATTGCCTTTTTATTTTGCAAAATTACATCCTTCTCCAGCTTCAAACAAGGAAATAAACTTCCCCTAGTGCACATCATTTTACATCCTTTCCAATATTGATAATAGTTATTCAAAATGATATCTTTTTGTGGCTCTTCACAGAGATGTATAGGAAAGTGGGTTTTGGTATACAGAAGCTCAACTGAGCAGATTTGTAAAAAGCAAGCACATGCTGATATAGCAAAATCTTTAAATTGGGTAAGCTGGAAACGGGTTGCCACGCTCATCCATTATCCCCAGACACAAAGCCCATAAAGGGTTCAACTTCAGCCCACAACAGTAATGACTAAAAGCCATTAGCGTATGTAATGGCTGCTCACTGGCCTATAGGAAATGAATGGATGGTCTCAGCTCAGTTCACACAGGACAGGCGGCCACATCACAGAAACCACTGAGCATCGCGTGGGGAGGGAGATGAGTTGCCCTCTCCTGCCCAGGAGCCCCTTCCTCCCGAGCGCATCCGTGTTGTACCCGACAAGCGGACAAACAGACATTTCCCACTAGCAATTAGCTACTTCTCCGAAGCCCACTTTTAGGAGAGAGGAAGAAAAAAAAGTCTGGAGCCTCATGATAAGCCCGAGGGGATTAATAAAGGCAGTTTGGTTTACAGGATAAAGTAGAGCCTTTATCACCTGCAGTTCAATCTACCAACTTAAAAATACATGAAATCACAGGACGGGCTTCAACACCACATGAAATAAAAAGCAAAAATAAAGTCTGTATTTGGGGAAGCATTTCTAAAAGATAAAGAAAGAAGGATGCCCAAGACTGAAGGTCACGCTAGGCATTTCTCCCACCCTGTAAAGCTTAAAGTACTGAACATAGTGCTGTAGTAACAGAGAGAATAATAGTTGTCAGAGATTTTCTTTAAGAACATAGAAGAGGGACAGGGATGGGTCCAGGAGAGAATCTCAGCTTTGCAGAAGTGAAGGGAGTTAACAAGCTTTCAAATTATCTTCAGTTTGCCTGCTGCTTTGGACACTTTAATTTTTCCCTAAAACTTAAAGCCTCCTTCTAAGCTTCCAATTTCTTCAGGGTGCAATTTATCACAATCTTATTTTATTTTGAAATGCACTAAAGCATCAAGGCCAAAAGGGAAGATGAGCTCCATTTAATCTTCCCCTTGGACTGCAGCAACAGCAAGAAGGCAGGGAGGTGTAAGTTTACAAGAAAGGCAGGGGAAGAAATGGGAACAGAGTAATCTCATTGCAACTGGGTCTGGAGAACCTGAAAAGGCAATAATAAGCTTCCAGAGCACAGCTGTCTGGTTGTAGAGCAGAAAAGCACTTCCAACCTCAACTTGACATCATTTGGCATCCCCTTAACTGGCAGGGCGAAGAACACGCTGTTATTTTACGCAGCTATGAAGTACACGCCACAAGAGATTTTAGCTGCAGTGAGGGCCAAGTGCAGACATCAAAGGCGAGCGTTTGGATGCGAAGAAGTGAGAAATGCACTCTATTTCTCATAATGAGAAACGCGACTTAGGCTTTATCAAACCCTAAGTTCTAATAGGAATTACATAACTAAAAGCTCTGCTCCTCTTCTCTCTGCTGACTGCCAAACAGCTATCAAATATTAACGAGACGAGCGAGAGCCCTGACAGGGGGTTTGCATGGTCACAGCGCGGCAGCCTCCACGTGCACGTGTGCCTGCATGTGCCTCTGCCTACGTGAGCAAGAGAGTCTTCACAACGGGGTGGATCTTGAAGGCCAGCAAATAAACCCATGACCCCCCCATCTCTGTTGCACTCCCATCATTCCCGGTTGCTCAAGGAGACAGGCATCCGGGAGAGGCCAGGCAGGAAGGAATGGGAAAGAACTGGGTTGGGTGCTGTTAGCAACCTCTCCACACGTGAGGCTAATGTGCTGCCAGTGATGGGCTGCTAATAAGCCCAAGCCCCTAAGTCCCACAAGCATTGTGGCCCATTGGAGATAGCAGCCGTACCAATCCTCTCAATAGCGGTTGAGATCCAGTCATGGAATAGCACAAAAATCTCAGCTATGATTAAAGTAAATCTTGCAGGTTTAAACTAAACCCTGTTTTGTTTTGTTTTTTTTTTTTTTTCCTAGAGAGGAGAAAGGAAAAAGGATGTTGCTGCTTGGATTCTCCATACTTGGAGTTGGCAGTATTGAGGCTGGGTCTAGAAGACCCAAATCAAGCATTGGGAAGAAGATGAAACACGGGGGAAAAACTCTGTTGGGCATCTTCAAGACTAACCTTTAGTTTAAATATACTTTCTTGTAGTGCTGAGTTAGCAGGGAGGTAAGCCCTCCTGACAGTGGATGAGGCTTTTCAAGTGGATCAAAGACCTGGAAGGCAAAGAGGAGTGGGATGTTTCCACTGACTTCCAGGTGGTTTTGTAATAAGATGAAGTATAATTTGATTCCTTTTGTACTCTCTGCTGACATAGTCATTTTCACAGAGGGAATAGAAACAACTTCAGGACTTGTGGGGAGCAAGACAGAACTGCTGACTGCTTGACTTCAAGTAGTTCACCAGTCAGTATAGCCTAGTCAAAAACCACACTGGACAGAAGAAGAAAGGCACTACAACCAGTTATACTTTTGATTTTTATTTTTTTTTGATCCTGGAGAAAAGGAAAAGAGAATAAATAAGGGGAAAAAAAGTGCAATTGAAGTGTGCAAAAATGTGACTCCAATATAAACAACGTAAAAAATCATTTTTAGGGAGTTAAATTCAGATCTGAAATTAAATTGAGATCTGAACTTGAACAATGTTACTGTTGGGTAAGCTGAGAACTGACAGTCATGAGATATGTTACTATAGACTCTATCTATAAGGCACTTATCCCAGAATTCAGGATGTAAGCATCTGAGATTATTGTACTCTCTGTGGAACTGAGAAAACTAGAAAGGATTTATCACAAAACTTACATTTAAATTGTACCTGCTTTGACAAAATAGAGACACATATTGAATAACCCAGGATTAGGTACATGTAAATGTTGAATTTTCTGTTTAATAAAGGTTGATAATATTATTGTGGAAGAACTTTATTTTGTTTATATACTGTGGAGTATCATATGTATGTGAAGTTCTTAGTTTATCCAGAAGCCTTTGCAACATTCAGAGTTGTGAGTGAATTTCTGAAACTCTGCCTAGTAAAAATATATTCAAACACTATAAAGAAAAAGAGATTCATCTATTACTGGTTAATGTCACCAACAATTTGGTGGGGAGCACTTCATGAACAAGAAATAGAAAGTAGTCCCATATTTACATTTTGAAGTTAATTGAAAATGAAACCTTAACCAGTTGCTTACATGACTTCCAGGAACCATGGGCAGTGAGAAAAAGTATGCTAATGTGTCCTCCTCTGGAAGGTAATTAATGAATTAAACAACTTCAGTCAATTGAAGGCAGCAATGTTTTTGATAAAAGGTGAAATTATCCCACGAGAGTCTCTCCCACACGCTTAGCAATGTCTTGTACAGGTTTTGGCCATTCAGCCAAAGCTTCTCTTTAACTGCCCATTTTTACCATAGTGTCTGAAACCCAAAGGCAGGTGTTGAAAACTGCCCATCATATGGTGTCCTTTTAAGGCAACCAGGTCCCAGAATATACTCTCCTTATGTAAAAACCAGTTTATTCCCAGTGTCTTTGCTATACCTGCACAACAGGACCTACCAAGAGGGACCTCAGCCTAGACTGCTGGGATGAGGGGACCCGGCTCCGCAGGGGCCACTGCCCCGCAGGACAGGGAGCAGCATGGCCCATGGCCAAGGCCATGCTAGGCATGATGGCTCCCACTTCCACAGCCTCCTCCTTGCAGATCCACACCTGATCCCAGCTGATATCCAGCATCCACTCCGGAGCAAACCACATAGTTTGTGCAGCGATACCTCTTCAGTGTATTAGTTCAACTTATATTAAACTAATACTCCAGAGGTGTATATTCACAGCCTTTTGCAGTGAATGAAAGCCCACCAACCTGCAGCTAGGTTTAATTTGTCAGTGCTTGCCATGAATAAATGCACTTTAATACTAACTGCTGGCATCACAGCTATGCTCACTCAGTTTTATAATTCAGCCAGTGTTAGTCCTTTCATCAAGCAGTTCAGTATACTAATGCTTTTTTTCCCAAAAAAAAATCATCTGTGTCTTTGGGATTTCTTTGGACTGGTTTTCAATAGAAATAAGCCGTACTATGAATGGGGTATTAAAGGCCAGACTGGTGACAGAGTGAACTCTCCCTTGTAGGTTTATAGTCAACAGGCACCAATAAAAAGAGTACAAAGAAAAGTGGGGTTTTTTTAACTATCACTTAAAAGAACCAACTATTCCCTGAAGCTCAGGTATTGGACTTAAATAAGCCAAATAAAAAGAAAACTCAAATGATAACAGTGCAGTGACTGACAGCAGGCAATTCCACATTAAGCGACACACCAGGGCTCTGATTTTCTGCAAAGGTCCACAGAGGATTCCCACATTGCTTTGACCTTCATGTGTTCAAGGGTGCCCTGCTCAACAGCAAGACATACTATTGCTGTAGTTTCTTATGCCTTCCTGGAATATGATCAAAGATCCAACAAGTCATTTTTGTAGTCCCACACAATCACAGTCTGAATATCAACTTTTCTTTCAAGCACAACTATTTGTACTTCATTGTTTTCAACAGTGCATTAAAAGCCAGCTGGAGGAGGAAGGAAGGACAGCGCAGATGATACACATATTTTTTACTCCAGACATGTTAAACCCACAGCCCTATTATGCCTAGCACTTCAGAGACATTAAGTAAACCTTTGTTGAACATCTATCTTAAAAACTGTCAGTTATGCTTCATTTGTACTATCCCTCTTTAGTTCCGTGTGGTAAGGTATGTCTTTTCCTGTAATAATGTTGCAAAAAATTAGTGGACCCCCTAATTACTCATCATGGCTGCAGGGCACAGAGCACAGGGCAAGCTGCAGCACTGGGGGTCACCATCCAATTGCTCTCCTGCCATTGGTACTCTGTCTCTAATTGTCCCCATTCCCTCCCTCTCTTTTTCGTTTCCTTTTTCTCCAGAAATATATATATTTTTTTTCCTAACTCATTGCTTCTCCTTTACCCCCACATAGCTGTTGTATAAGCTTGGGCTGATATCTGGGTTTAATTAACCATACTTGTAAAATGTAGCAATACAATTTCGATATGACTGCTATGTTAGGAATAGCAGAGTAATATAATGGTCTAGTGAAGCGTAGCATTGTCTGTTAAATTGAAGGTGCAGCATCTCCTAAAACACAGCAAGCAAAGCCACCCACATACTTCATGTACTATTAAAACACCCTTATTCAATTTCACTCTCAAATAGTTTTCTGAAAAGAAAAACTATATCTTGTAAAAACATAAGGTGGCCTGAAACTAAATGCATATTAGTTTATGATGAAAAAATGCCCTCCTGTCATCGTCTGGAAACATTATCCACTCAGCACAGAAAATGTATTGGAAGAAAGGACTGCAGCAAGGAAATCCATGTCATGAGATTGGTGTGAGAAATGTTGCAGCTCGTGTATGTGATCACCCGTTGCTTGATAACTCTGAATGCTTTCTCATTTTGCTCATTTTCATTGTTACTATTATGCTACACACACATAAAAAAAAAAGGGAGGGAAAAATACTTCAGATGTTTCAACTACTCTGTGTTGATCAACACATTTCCAAACATTTTTCTGTCCAAATACACAGGTGACATTTTTGCTGCCATAGCCAAGAGAAAAGTCACACCACTAAAGCATAATGCATAGATGAAGTCAGGATGACAAAGGAAAGATTATATTTAGGCAAATTTTGGTTAGACATAGTTAGGGATGTTTAAAATCTTCAGAGATATGAGTGCTGGAGCCAACTTGGAAACAAAAGTTCCGGCCCTTGCCTGCAGTAAGATCAGCACCGTGCCATTAGAAATACTCTGTCTTTTCATGAAAACAGGCAGCATCTACTTTTCAAAACCTTAGGGTTTGGTATTTTTCACAAGAGCTCAGTATTTAGGGTGTTTAGTCAGAACAAGAACAGCCAGGCACAGCTGCCTGCTCTGCCCAATTCAACCTCAGCATCAGTCCTTCTAGTCCAAGGAACGCGCTCTAAACATTACCTCCTGCCAGCAGCTTCCCAAACTGGTTCTGTCCAAGCCATCCTGTTTTCTATGAAACACAATATTGGCTGTGCCAAGGTGAGTCCAGCATTGTGGTGTCTAGACAGGACCCACGGAGGAGTCCGGGAGACCAAGGCTCATGGCCCAGGCCAGGAAAATACAATACTCCACAGAATGGTGTGGGAGAGCTGTAGCAGGAGACATCAAAAGACATACAAAGAGGAATAGCATGTTGATCATGGGGAGTGGATGGGAAAGGCTTGCATCTCTAGTCCAGATCAACACAGATCTCCTGATTGCAATAATCCAACATTCCTTTCCGATTCCCTCCATCATTTTCCCAAACGAGTCAAGTAAGTTGGCTCCTTTAACCGTGCTGTTACATCAGTGACAGGTCTCAGGACCCACCTGGCCATATCAGTCAGCAATGGTTGTACCAAGCATGCATGTGGTACCATGTCACACATACAAGCACTGATGGAGACCTTCAATACTCCACACATCCGCAAAGGGTTTTGATATCTAGCAGTGCACCATCTGGGAAGCCAACTGAAGGAGATCTGAATGCAGATTAAGGAACAAAGACCTTAAAAACGGGGTGGAAAGTGAGGTCTTTCTAATCTTATCCATCAGACTGTGGCACCTTGTTTTCACCTTCCAACTGGTGGTCCCGGACACTGTCGCCTTTCTCTGTGACTGCTCCCTTAGCATCATTTCTGTGAAGCTCCCTCTCTATATGCAGTAAGATCTTTCGGTGGCTGACAACGCTCTTCCAGCTACAGGACTTCAAACTGGGAAAATCAAAGACTTCACCGGCCATTCTGGACGCGGCCAGGGTGGACAACAAAGCCTCCCAGTACTCACCTCCCTGTTATATTCAGAAGCAGAACATGCCAGTCTGGCTGCAAGGCAATCCTAAAAAAAGTTTGATGCAGCACTGAGGGGCCAGGGGGGAAAATGTTCTGCTTTTCCCTTGCTCAACTGAGTAATGATAATGACGGAATATACAACTTTTAAGCCAGTTTCGTGGTCATCTGGTGGTCATCTGGATTACAGAATATTCCAGAAAGCACCTGGATGGCATGGGCCCGAGTGCTCCGACATGGACCATAAAGCACTTTGTGGAGCGCTTAACAAGGAGCAGGGCTGCAGTGCAGCTGGGCTGACATTCCCCTTTCAAACATCGAGCAACCCGTAAATGCCCTTCGATTTCATATCTGAAATATTTAAATTCAGGGATGCCTGGGCTTGCCACTGTTATGTTTTATGGCCCGTCAGCAGGTGTTCCACAGGCTCCTGTATGATCCAGCCCGAAAGAGAGGGAACACACTGTCAAGGCTGGCTGGCCACATGTCCTTCTTTTGGAAAGCTGGGACTTCTCCCAGTGCCAGGGTGGCTTACCCGGGATCATGCAGTAAGGACAAGACAGGAATGATCATGCAGTATAGTCAATCCAAAAGCACTTAATAAAGCCTAAGAGCCACCTAAATCCAGCCTGCTGCACTTTGCCACTTTAAAGTCAACATTCAAAGGCAAAACCTCTCTGAACACAGGACTCTCCACGTTGCAGATGAATGTCCCATTAGTTTCATTAGGGCAGCTGGCAGCCAGGATGGGATTTGCCAAGCCACAAACCCTGTAGTTGGCAGCACAGCTTTCTCCATTGAGGAAACAGGCACCTTTGCTCTGAGGTGTTACCAGAATATGATGGAAGAGCAAAATCAAGCATTGAAGTGCCCTGTAACTTCTCCTGTCATTGGAAAACTGTGCCTGCAAAACAGTTTCCCATTTTTTGCCCAGCATGGGTGCTGGGAAGATTTTAGAAAGACATAAGTAAAGTCTTTTGTCAGTCTCATGTTTTTCTGATTTGAGGTTTTGTCCGTCAAGCAAAATCCCTACTATTAAGAATCTGTGTTTCTTTAGTCTACTTCTCCACAAGCTACTACACAGAAGTAGCCTTTATTATAGATAAGAGGCCAAACCATGCCTAGAGTTAAACCAGTGCAGTAAGTATAAGTATAAGCATAAGTACAGAGTGGATTAATTCTGCTCAAGCAAATGAAGTGTTGCAGGAAATGGATTTACAGTGGTGTAGGAGAGCAGGCTCTTGTCTGCTTCTGCTCTTCCACTGAGGGAATTACATAGGGAAGCTTGACCATTAGGTGCCTGAGGAAAAAATATATGTTAGCACCCCATTCAGAAATAGTCATCATCATTGCAATATGGCTGCATAAAAGAGTAATTTGGGGAACATAAGACATTCCATTTTGTATTTTGTGGACAATAACACCCAGTTTTCCCTTTCGGATTTATGGGTTTGCTTCAAGGTATTCAGTACTAGCTCTACAGCCCAGTTAAACATGATTTATACTATTCTGGAAGCCCAGAAAGGATTCAAAATAGACAACTGAGGATTCTTTTCACACCAGGAAATTCTCATTTGGCACAGGACCAACACGGCCAGCTGTACGCAGTGTATGGGACCTGTCAGGGATACTGCTGAGCAAAAAAGGCATGATCAGACTGCAAATTACAGCAACCGCGTTGTTGTTTTTAAGGTTCCTGCCTCCATCTCGGATATCTTTGGGTCTTGCACTGGCTGGTGCCGGTGATGTCTAGTACAGGTGCCTTGGAAGGGAATATGATGAAGGAGGCAACCACAGCCCATGGTTTGATGTGATAAATTAAACACAGCAGAACATGCTTTCTGCAGAGGCGGGTGGAAAGCTGGGCTCAGAAGGCACTGCTCTACCAAGCTAATGAGCTTCTCCCTGGGATGCGGTCGGCAGCGGGGCCAAGCTGCCCTCGTGCCAGGCGAGCTTCCTCCAACAGCAGGTTTGGCAGGGCAGCCCTGCCCGCGCCGGGAGCCCTGGCTGGCACAGCCCTGCCAGCCACAAATCATACCTTCTCACGGCTCAGCTCAACGAAGTTACGCTGGCAAGAAGTCCCAAGCTAGGCTGGGGCCAAGCCTCATTAGAGAGCTGTGCTATTAGACTGTACATCGCAGTGATTAAAATCGTTAAAACTTGTCAACTGGCTGGACCTCGCGAGCTGCGAGCACCGAAATAAACCTCACGCTGCCACTGTCAACAGTGAGCTGAAACTTAGCCCATCCTTAAAAGAAGCGTAATCCTGGGCATCATGGCAAAGAGTTGTGCCACCTTATGGGAAATGCAGCCCCAGTGGGAGTAGGGCTCACCAAGGGGCTGGGGACGCAAAGCACCCAAACTACTGCTGCTCTGCATCAGCACAGGATGGCTTGGGAGCGACAGGCTCCCATTTTCAGGTATTTCTGTCTTCATTTTCTTGTGAAAGCAGATGTTTTCCACATAAATGCTTTGGCCAAAATCCCAGTGTTTTCACAAAAATTGCTCTGAAGGAAATTTTTCAGCATGTTTCATTAAGCGCACTCATTCAACTTGCAACACAAGACTGTAAAGTGATGCCCAACTGTCAGCCATGTGCTTCCTTAGATTAGAGATCATTTTGACCAGAGATAAAAGTGAAAGGATTAACTCAGCAATTTTGAACAGACATGTGGATAAAAGAAACCTAAATTAATTTAAACTGTTACACATTTACTCCAACCTTTCCACTACCTGAACATATAGATGTCAAACGTCTTCTGTTCCTTGCACTCTCCTGCTACTTACTTTGCAGTGAGCAGATCTTCTGTATGTTTGCTTTGCTGTAATTCAGCATCGCTTGGCTATACACTTAAATAAAAGCAGGCCAGGGAGTGAAGCCAACTGCCAGCTCCTGATGGCTCACCCCCCCTTTGCTGTTCACCCACTGCCTGCTCTGTTTTGGTGACCTCAAGACAGTCTCTGGACGTGGTCCTGGAATATGTCACTACATCTCCAAAGATGGCATGGTGAAGACTGCCCCAGGTTTGTCTGTCTTCCTTACAGCATTCTCCCTTTAACGTTATATCAGCACGTCATCGTGAGTGTCCTCAAATGCTACACGTGCTCTCCTCCCATGATCCCCAAGCACTAAACACAGGTTCTCCATTTCCTGCCGCCAAAACACC
The DNA here is from genome assembly GCA_033628505.1 of Tringa tobata. Taxonomy (NCBI): domain Eukaryota; kingdom Metazoa; phylum Chordata; class Aves; order Charadriiformes; family Scolopacidae; genus Tringa; species Tringa tobata. The sequence continues at coordinate 3,717,325 of JAHREE010000279.1, read as the reverse complement.
CACCCACTGGTGCTCCCAGAAACCTGGAACTAATAATTATGTCTTAGGACCACCAAAGACCACATGGGGCTCAAGGAGACTGGGCACTGACGGCTGTGTGGTGTGGATGTGGCCAGTCTGCTCCTGAAGGGCCTCTCAGGTTCGGGGCTGGGGGGCAGTGAGCACATTTTAAAATGGAGGCATTTATCATATACATTATGGTTACCTCTGGTCTGTACAGCTGAGCATCCCCAAGTCACTGAACACTTGCATACGGACAGACCTGCAAACCTTGCTTTTCCAAGCATGGGTTTTTAGACTTATTAAAGAGTATCTTATTAGAAGTCATGTATGAAAGGCAGCATGCGGTATCAAGAACAAATAATCAATGTTCTAGAACTTGTATTAGCTTTAACTCAGAAAGGTTCTGTAGGTAATGGTGTGTGTTCAGCAAAAATAACAACATCATATATAAATGACATTCTGAGAAACAAGACTGCATTAAGTAACTTAAGAAGCACTGTTCTACGGGAAATATATAGTTAGAGCCTGATATCTCCTAATTGTATTTTCAAAACAACCTTCTTTTTGAACAAACATGTTTAATTTTAATCTTGTGTTGTTGTTAGTGTTGTCTGCTATTCCCATAGCAATAAAAAACAATTGTAACCAGTGCATTTTGTGTTAAAAATAACCAGCTACTTCAGCAAGTTATTCTTGTTTCAGTTTTTTTTAAATCTCTGCATTAATGTCCATTAAGATACCAGCTAGCTCAAACAGATTGACATGGTCAAGAAACGTCCTTAAAATTAAATTTCTTATTGATCTCAAAGTTATTTTTAAAAAGCTGTATATTAATGGGTGACAGTTTAAAAGACAATTTAATACCCATGGTTCTGTAGTTTTTGTGCATGACTGAGGAATGGAAGAGACAACAAACACTCAATATTTTACTCTTCATAACTAAAAATAATCTCCATTAGACAATCTTAACATTTTGTCATATTAGGAGATTCAACTATTCAAAATAAACAGTTCAGCTAAAGGGCTGTCAAAATGCAGTCTTTTGGATGCAGGTTTTTTAAGTTTTTATGTTCTTAAAGCACTTGATTGTACAGAGTTCAAAAACTTTAAGAAGTCCAATTAATGCACTCTCTATTTGAAAAGACCAACTATGGTCTTTTCAAATGTTATGGTCTAACTATAAGCTTCAATATGGACACTGGGACACATATGACTCTTTGAAGACTTGCAGAAAACTTATCACATTTACAGCACATCCAACTTCATGCTTTATTTGTGTGACCTCAGTTTTCATAAAGTGTGAAAATGGACCTCCAACGTGAAATCTATTTGGCATTTCAGCCTTTCAGCTGCAATGCTTCTGCTGAATAAAGAATGTAAATTGCTTCCCCACTTCCATTCTCCTAATGATCAGTGTGCAGCTCAGTACTGCTAGCTTATTATTAATACCCATTTAAACTAATGTTTTTATCTATGCATAAATGCCAGCACGTATTATCATTTTTTTCCCCATCATGCAGAGGCATGGAAGTCATCTGCTGAGACTCTGATTCAAAATGCCTCCATGGAGGAGGATCCACACACAGACCATGACTGAAGGAGACACCTCCATGGGTGAAAACTACTCCTGTATGCTTTCGCCTTCCATCAGCACTTAGGTCTCTTTGAAAGAAGTTAAATAAAATGCCATAAGGAGACGAGAATTGGAGGTCAACAGCGGTGCTGATGGGAACCAAGAGCCAAAACCTATTTGGGGATGAGATTAGCATCTGCGAAAGTTTGTGCTGGAGAGGAGGCAGCAAGGAGGGAAGGACCTGGGCTCCTGCAGCATGGCTCAAAGCCTTGGGAACTTCACCTTCAGAGAGCTGTGAGCCAGTTCCTCATGAGGAAGCAGGGAGGACTGGTATGGCAGTGTTGTCACCGCTTAAAAAAAAGCACAACCTGTCTTCACCGCTTTTTAGTAGGGTCTGTAGTGATAGGACAAGGGATAATGGTTTTAAACTAAAGGAGACTAGCTATAAGGAAGAATTTTTTCACAATGCGGGTAGTGAAACACAGGCACAGGTTGCCCAGAGAAGTGGCAGATGCCCCATCCCTGTAAACATTCAAGGTCAGGTTGAACAGGGCTCTGAGCGACCTGATCTAGTTGAAGATGTCCCTGCTCATTGCAGGGAAGATTGGACTAGATGACCTTTAAATGTCCCTTCCAACCCAAACCATTCTATGATTCTATGAAAGGCCATTGTTGCTGAAAAAAGGTCACATGCAGCAAGCGGATCTGCGCTACGGTGTCACGTGAAGCAAGCTGCACTGTCCTCTCCACCCTGGCAAAGAGAGTATCCACCAAAGTGGGTTTCAAGCACAAAGTCCTCTCAGAAAACAGCTTTAATTGTGTGCATTCAGATAAGCAATTATACTTAAGGCTATTATGCCAGTTACCCAAAAACAATATAAATAGTCATCTCACTGACAGATAAAACACACGGTGCCAAACTTGTTATAACAACAGGACAGGCTATTAATTCCATTCAGTTTTGATGATATAATGCCATGGAATATATTTCTGTCCACATTACTGACAATTAGTGCAGCCTGCACACTGAGAAGGAAAGCTTTGTGTTCAAGGGGAGTAAAATTTCCATGTAAATGTGGGACAAAGGTTCCAAATGGATGCCAAGCCTGAAAAGGAAAGATTTACTACTCAACGTGCATTTTGCCAAGGAGAATGTTTTTTTTTAATAGTAGTAATAGCAGAGAAATGTCCTGCCTGTTAACTAATTGGATTTGTGCAATTCAAGCACCCTAATTTATACTGAAATGGTTTGCCTGCCTTCCCTCTTTTCAGCCTAGCAGATGGACTAGGCAAAAATGTGAAATTCATGCAGTCATTGCCACTCGTAGCCCACTTAATTCACAGGCCTTTGTCAAAACTTCTCTAGTCAAGATTAAATGAGAGGGTACCATATCTATCATAACCATCTGGACTGAAATTTGCCAATCTGGACTGATTGGACAGAAGCCTAAGCTGTGCTAAAGAGCAAAACCCTGTTTGGGCTCAGTGGAAGGAATTCAAGTACAACGGAGACGAGGTGCTCCAGGAGCTGGGTAGATTGAGCCCTGCTCTCCACTACTCGGCTCCTCCACCATTAATGCAGCTGGAGACAGGCAAGTGAAAAATCTTAATCAAGACGTTAGCATTTTTTGACAACTGGCAGTATTTATACAAAGTGGGAAGGAATTAAGAACATAGCCTGCGTGCTTTACTTTTAAAAATGAGAAATCGATTAGGCGATGCACTGTCAAACCCTCACGCTCGCAGCTAAGAAAAGTCCCTCTAATGAAAGCACACCGCCGGCTGCTGAACACAGTTAGTGTATTGACTCTGTATTTAGGATTCATCAAAGCTCTGATGCGCTCAAACTGCCTCTAGCACGGGGTAGAGGAGCCAGTCTGGAGAGAGGAGGGGCAGGAGATGAGCTCAGGTTGGCCGGTGGGCAAGCTTCTCTCTGATTTTACCTGCTGATAAGCAGGAGACTCCACGGATCCCCGGACTCCTCGTGAAAATGAGCAGCAACTGCTCAGAGGGCATTTGTTAACATCTGTATTTGCAACAAGCAGGCTTTTTTCACCTACATGTACCTCCCCACAGCTACCCTCAGCTTTTTAACCTCCAGGGTGAATTATCACGGCAGCCTCCACGGGGAGTGACGCTCACGGCATCTGCGAAGAGCACCAGGGAGAGTATCAGGTCTGCACTCTACTCATCTCCACGCCGTGCAGATGCTCCCCCCTTCGCTTTGCCCCTCTGCGACTCTGCGACTGAAGTGATCATCCTAAGCACCACAGCTGGTTGACAAATAAGACATGATACTTTCAGTCATGGGCTATGGATTTTACTCTCCAGCTTGGCTTCCCCCGGAGAGGGAAATGATGAGTCAGCTTTGGATTATACTCCAAATTTACCAGTTGTCCCAAGCTTTTTCTGAAGGTTTGGGTGGGAGCTGGAGGGTGGGTTTGTTGAAGACTATAATTAGGACTGTCCGTTTTAAATAAAAAAAAAAAATATATAAGGTGGTTGGTTTTTTTTTCATTACACAAAACATGTTTGGATTTTAGAGGGGCAAAAATAGAATACACGTAAATAAATAATGAAGTTCCTAGGGGTAAAAAAGCTATGAAAACTGTTCTTTTGTAATTCTTTGCTGAAAAGAAAAAGCGTACCAAGGTCAGACACCTGGTTGGAAAAGTGAGGGCAAGCGAAGCTGCCAGGGGAACACGCTTCCCTCGCAGATGCTCTGTTTTCAGTTGACCAGTGCTAAACTGTTGGCAGCACACCAAGAGGCAACACATCTACAGCAGCCCCTTCCCATAAGGTGTCCGGCTCCTGGGAACCCAGCTGAGCTGTAACGCTTCCCTTTCTGCCTGCACAGAGCTCACGGGAAAGCCGCACCAACACAGTTGTATGTAGCTTTATTACAAAATTTTTTCAGCCATGTTCCTCTTCCACCTCATAGCAATCTTAGATCCTGCTGCAATTCAAAATACAGTGAGCGACAGATGAAGAGAAGCAGTTTAAGTATCATTAAAAAGGCCACCCCATCTCTCACGGGCACATTCATCCACACAGGACTCGGTGAATAAGCAGCATCCAGCTTTCTACCCTGATAAATCTACACCATCTTCATTTTGAAGACCAGTGGGTAAGAAAGCAGTGAGGCAGGTAGGGACAACTTCTCTGGAGGATGTTTTATTTGCTGACTACAAGCAAACACTCCCCAGCTGGCTGGCCATGCCAAAGCCCTGACCCTTTCCGTGGATGACGATGCTACATCAAACATGGGGTCTGACATCCATGCACGCATCAGCGCAACGATGCCCTGACGTAGGGTCCTCATGACCAGATGGGCCAGAAACCACCTCTTCCCCATCCACTGCGAGTTGTGCAGCGGTGCTCCCTCTCACAGCTGAGCTCCCTGGCACCCAGGGTACCAGCAGGAGGTGCCACCGAAGGGCTTAGTTAAGAAGACGGCTCATTACTGAAATGGAAGATCAGACTTCTCCTCTGACATAGGTCTGACACAACACTGTTGGCAAAGAGGGGGGAATGACCACAAAACTGTTGAAACATTCTTTTTTCAGGTTTTTTTGAAGACTGTCCCAACTGCAGCCAAGTCATGAGGAAGGCAGTAGAGCTTATCTCACTTCTCAGTGAGTGAAACTCCTTCAGGTTCAACACTTCCAGCTTAGTCTCAGTGCCATCCTTCACTGCCAAACCAAATACTGAGCACGAAAGTCTTCTGCTGTGTAAGAGCCAGCCTTTGAGAAGTGAGCAGCATGGTGGTAAAGCAGCACAGGAGTAGGTATTATCTCTCTGAAAGTTGTATTTGTAAAAATACACTCTTCCAGTAAACAGATTTTAGTACAAAACATGATTTGCACTATGCACACATATTAAATATACATGCTTTTGAAAATTTGGGCTGTATATCTTATCAGATATTCAGGGTCAAATCTGTAGGTGGCTCCATTGACTTGAAGAAATCGACTTAAAGTTTCTGAAGATCTTAAGTCTGATTTTGGTGTATTTTACTTTAAACACAGTTGACTGAGAGCAGACTGACTCTGTTAAACTAATATGGTTTTATTTACTTAAGAGGACTGATAATAGCTTATTTTATGAACATTTATTTTTCACTCATCTGTCTTGATTCTGTTAAGAATTTTTTTTTTTAAAGATATCATTGTATACAGTTTGGATTGCATTAAATTAAATCTTTGTACAGAGTCTTTTTTTCTGTGAGTTTCAAAGGAACAGAAATAAAAAGTTCCATATTTAAACAATACTGTTTTTTCTTCCCTTAAAATACTTTGTAATAGTTATTTTTTTAACATCATCAAGATAGTGACGACAAATCAGAGGACAAAACACCTGAAGGTATAGATAAAACTGATAGTGTTAGAAGAAACAGAACTACCCTCATAATATTAACATGTAAATATTTTATTTTGGCTTATTTATACTAGCTGAAATGCTTATGAACTTTGTATATACTTTCACATTATCTGTAAATGAGATTAGCAACCATTGTTTTTTCCAGAGGGATTACAAAATGCGTATAAACACAAATCTAAGAAATAAGCCGTTGTGTTAAGTACATGTAAAAGAAAACATTGCAAAATATTTTTACTGGCGTAACATCTGGAACTCCAAAAGAGGGATTGAGTTCCTTTTAGCTATGGAGTCAGGGAAAGAAGCAAGATTAAAACATGTCAAGGAAAGCAGGAGAAAAATGGAGAGAGATGGGGATAACGATAAGGGGAAACAAAGTACCCGTATAGAGCTGCGGTCCAGGGAGCCAGAAGCAACCACCCATCCTGAAGGAGAAGCCAGCAGTAATGATTTGCAGGTCTCACTCCCCTAAAGGACTTACAAGGAAACAAGATGGTATCTTTCACAGGTTTTTTTTTGGTCTCCCCCCAACCCCGCCAAGTAAAAGGGGCTGCATGGATGGAAAGGGTTAGGTATTTGTATTTATGGGGAAAGTAGATAAGCAGTTATTAAGAGGAGTGCAAAGATAAGGTTAGACTTGGATGATATAATATGCTGATAACACTGGGGGAGATGTCTCCTACCCAGAGTGCTTTAAAGCCCTTGATCACTGTTGCAATACTAACCAGTTAATTAGGGTTGGGACACATGTAGCAATTTACCAGGAAATGAAGTTTCAAGGTGCCTTGAAGGAAAATGACAAAAAAACCCCAGCACTGTTTCCAGAAGGCTTTGATGTCCAGGTACATTTAATAAAAATGAAGAAAGCGATGGTACAGATTCCTGAAATGCTGTGGGAGAAGATGCTTTCTTTACAAGAGCTGGGTCTCTGGCCCAACTTTGTGCCCTTGAGTGGGGAACTGGTTGGGACCTGCCATCCCCTGGCTGAAGAACCCATGGCCAGGGAGCATCAGCTTGGGCAGAGAGATGACATCAGCCTCCTCCATCTGCCCAGCCAGCTGCAGGCAGCCACGGTGTACCTGCCCCTCTCCTCAGGAAACCAGGAGAATACATAGCCATCACTCTTACAGCATCCGTGGTCGCGTGGTATGGATCCCAAACTATCTCAGAAGAAACAGAGAAGCTTGTGGGCATGGGGAACTGCATTACCTCCAGTCCCCGAAGTGGGACAACTCGGGGTCTGGGTGATGCTACAGCCCCCGTGTAATCGTGGGGCTGATGAGCCGAGGACCACAGCTCCCCGGACACCCCTCTACATCCGGCACCGCTGCAGAGAGCTGGCTCTTTCTCCTCACTTAATGAATATTTAAGTAAGTTGTGCAAAGTGGGAACACCGCGTGCAAAGCAAAAAGGGTATTCTGGGATCAGCCGCTCCCATTCACATTTATAGGAACTGTTCCTGGAAATGGGTTCAAGTCCCCCCAGGCAGTAAAGGGAATTGAGCCTCTCGCATCTTGGGTTAGCGGTGTAATTATCTGTAACTGAGTAAAAAGGCAATGGGTTCACCCTTCGTCTTTGGTTTTCTAACCCGGGCTTTTATCTCATTTGCTTTTATTGCAGAGCTTGAAGATGAAATGTGGCGCAGAGAAAGACATAACACTGCAACAAGATGCATGGTGGTTTTTTCTTTCTTTTTGGGCAAGAAAGAATTGCTTTGGGTTGATTTAAACCATTTTTTCCCAATTGCTTGCTCTTGGTTAGAGAACTAAAGAATGACTAAGTGCACTATTAATTGCAGTTGGGGATTTTATATCAAACTCTCCTTGCTTTTTTCTATGAAACAAGCAATGTACGCACGCACACACAAACACAAAGCTTTTAATACATGAACAAAAAAATGCCACATAAAATAATTAAGTTCTATTAAAGGCAAAAGTTTAAAAATCCTCAATATCTTCTTTTTAATGTAACTGTTTTTAAAGTAGAAGCCATATATCTGTATATTGAGATATCCATATATCACAGTTCAAATTGTATTTAAGGATACTACATTTCTTTTGGGGATCAAATAAACAGTTCTAGGTGACTTTAAGTTGTTCTTGAAATTCGTTTAAGTTAAAGCATAAAGGGGAAAAGAACCCCTAAGAAAGAAATTTCTGCTTCTCCCTGGGCATCCTTCTCTCTTGCCAAGTAGTATTTGGCAAATGTCATTAAAGAGAGTTAATATGGCCTTATCTGTCTCAGCGAGACCTGGCAAACTTCACTACCAGAAAGCTGAAAGCACTGCTTCTAATTTGTCTTTGTATTACAGTCACGTTCCTGGTCTTGGCTAGTTACACCAGACTATTAAAATAAAGTAGCAGATAGGAAAGAGGAGGAAAAAAAAAAGAGGAGGAGGAGGGAGCGAAGGAGAGGGTCAGATGCAGCAGCCACCTGAGAGGCAGAAAGGGAGGAGAGTGGCTGCACAGCCCCACAACTGCCAGCCAAAGTAAAATCCCTCTTCACCCTCCAGGAAATCTTTCCCTGAGAAAAAAAGGGACTAAAACAAACAGCAAGCAAGAAAATTTGGCAACTCACAACATTTTCACTGTTTGGTTGTCCAAACATGGAAATGGCTTGATGATGGTTAAATGTGTCACAAATGAGCAGCTCTTCAGTGTATTTGACCCAGGTGAACAGTCTCCACCTTGCTAGCACTGATGTGAAACTGAAACAATGGTAATATTGGAAGAGCAACTGCAGGAAAAAGGTTTCTACAGACAAAGCCTTGGATAGCTTGGAAGGAACGAAGCACCCTGCACACACAGCAAGTCTGCCCACACACATATTAGTCATTTCAAAGTCTGAAATCTCCAGTTCTCGCTACCTCTCCCGTAAACAATGCGGGAATGAAAGATGTACATTGAGGTCTAAAATGCATCTCTTCCCTTACCTCCCTCACTCTGGGGGCTGACAACAACAGCGTGCAAAAACAGTGGCAGGAAAACAATCTCTCCTTGATTAGTAATAGCCATATCTTGGCTTATTCTTACCAGTCCTCCAAAACATGTAAATTTCCCAAACGTCCCATCCTTTTAATTATCTTTGTCAGAGGACAATGGAATTATACTTCACAGGTCAGGCTACTGTAACTATTCCTATAAAACAACCGTTGCCACACAGCTGATGGCTGGGATAGCACAGGATGGCCAATAAGCACCAGATTACTTTGCACCGTGGGAATTTTCATTTCTTTGCCTATTTCAGTGTTATTTCCAAAAATACATGGCTCGAATATCTTCAAAACCACTATACAAGCATGGCTGGGAAGGGCTTGCTTTTTAAAACAGTGGTCATTTTGCAGGGTGTCTGTAATCTGAGGACCTAAAAATTGTGAGACACAAACGTCACAACATCTCTGTAAAGCAAACATTTCATGCATTTTGCAGAGGGGTAAATTTCAGACCAGACATGCCCACATCAGATTGCAAATCACTGGCAAAAATTCTTGATCCTACTGTACTAGCAGTTAAGCAGAAAGGCAAGGCACTGATGCTGTGGCGCATCTTCAACGGTTCAAACATTTCACCCTAACTCTTTCCATACATGCCCTGCTCAACATCCTAAACTAAAATGTTTAGGTGACAGAGGAGCTAAGTCAGGAGACTCTGCAAGATACCTTGAAAGAGACTTTTTTTTTGTCATCATACAGTGCTAGCATTGAACTCTGTGTTGTCATGGAAATCCTCTCTTTCCCCAGGATGTTTAAAGTAAACAGCCATCCCTCTGCCTTTCCTCAGTTTTCATGAATGACAGCTTAACTACCACGCCACCACTTATCCACAGGTGGTATTGGCAGTTTAGTGGGTATTTCTCATATTTTTTCACTTAAGTCTGGAAGAGAGGTCAAGACATTCCTTTCTAATCACTGACCTTCCTTCCCCTCCCTTTCTTTTCTATCCCAGCTGCTAGAAAAAAAAATGCAGTGCTATCCATTCATTGATATCCACAGATGAAAAGATATCAGTTTGAAATCTCCCACCTTTTAAAACCCAGTGAAAGTTTGCTTTTAAACTCTCCCAACTGGTATTTTATGCTCTTCTAGTGAAGGGGAGGGGAGGAGAGGAGAATCATCCCTGCGTAAATGAGTACTATCAGCTTCTTCCTTCATCAAGACTGGTATTAATAACATTGCTGTATTTGCAGAAAACATGAAAAACGCTGAAATCACTTAGAAAAACACCATCCTGAACAGAAAAATGATCTTCTCTTCAGGGTGTCCACTAAGACAGGCAGCAATGCAGATGACACTGCAAGCCATCTCCTCTTTGGGAACGCTTTCATCAGTATTGTCCAGGACAAAATATCTTGAAATTTTGCCTGGAATTGATGAGTTACTTGATTTTAAGGGGAAATCATATTTTTTTCTGTGCTTTTAATGTTTTAAAAAGGAGATCTGCTCAGGAGGATTTTCTGTTGACACAAATCTACCTCATGCTTTTCTTATTTTAGAATGAGAGGAAATAACCTCCACGGAAACTAGTGTCACCATACTTGCTGTTTTCCCTCTTTTGCAGTAGCAAAGAAGAATTTGGACAAGTAAACTAGTCAGCACTGCATGTTCAGAGAAAATCCTTCCCACCTTCCTGTGCTATCTGCTAATTACCACCATGTTCAAAACCAAGGGTGTCCTTAAGGTACTGCAAAATGCTTCCAGCAAGCACCCCCGAGGAGGATGCTTCTGCGGGGAGAAAGGGCATGCAGCCACAGACGTAGAAAAACAAAACCTTAGAGCTCAGTTAGGAAAGGTGTAGAGCTGGCAAAAATACTTCTGTGCTTATACCAGAGCTACATTTCTCACATCACAGGCCTCTTCCTCCTGTTTCTGGGCCAGGTTGAGGAACAAGAGAGAGACGGTGAAACTTTGCGCAGAGATTGAGTCTCGGCAGCGTTGGCTGGAGGAACACACCAGTGCTTCACCATACAGAATGATAGAATGGTTTAGGTTGGAAGAGACCTTCATCAAGTTCCAACCCGCCTGCCACAGGCAGGGTCATCTCCCACTAGACCAGTCCTGGCACAAGTCATGCCGCCCAAATACCTCCTCCCCAGTTAAGCCAGAAGCTTTGAAGGAAACTCACTCATTGCGAGCATATAGCACCCAAAAAATTAGCTTTTAGGTTGTTTTGCACTGCCAAATGACATTCCCAAAAGCCAGCCTTCATCTCAAGCACAAAGCACCACATTGCCTATCAGGCTCATAGTTTCATTTCAGAGGACTAAATCACAACATTCGAGTCCCAGGCTGGTGGAGTGCTTTGCTACCGTAAGTTCAGCAAAAATGTGCAACTATTTAATCGCTTCATTATTCAGGTCCTTTGCTGTCACCTGAATTTATGCTGTCATAGTCTTCTCTGCTAAATGTCCCTGACTGCCCCTCCCAGCGTGCTCTTGCCCACGCAGTCCATTTCCCACAACAGTCCGTGCAAACTCAGGGAGAGAAGGGTGGATGCCTTCTTAATGCGCCCACAGCTTTCTTTGTCAAATCCTCTGTTCTTCAAACTCCATGATTACAAACTTAGAACATTTCAAATATAAAATTGCTCTTTTTATTGTATTTTACTCTTTACAAAAACACATCACTCAACAACTAAAACACCATTTTAGCCTGCAGCAATCTCCTTGATTCATTTTGGCCTAGGGATTTATTCCTTCAGGTTGAAATACATGGCAGTGGACTTCAAGCCACAGAAATTCCAACTGTTTAAAACTTTGCTGTGCCAAAAAAAAAATTAAAAAAAATACATTAGCTGACATGAGAGTGATGCAAGTTGTCCAATGACACAGAAAAGGCCCATTCTCACCAGCTCCCCAATGACCTCCTCACCCATCCTCTAATCTTTGGCGGATGCTGATAACAATTCCTGGGGGCTGCTTGATGTGTGAATTCCAAATCACTGGGCATGAGCGAGGAAGGGTCTCAAGTCTGATTTAACAGCTGGACTGTACAGCTTTTTGGTACTCAAGGCTCCCAGTGAGATAAGCAGACTGTGCATCACAACTTTCTGATGAGACCGAAGCCTTTGGAAACCCTGGACCTGCAAGCTGGTGATGGTTTTGTTTCTTCAGCTCTCCTCCTATGCTCACGAATCGATGGCTTTTGGTAGTGCTCTGGCTTGGTCCCAGACTTGGACAGTAAGGTAAATGTAAGGATAATGAACCACGTTCCTCTGCTGCTGAGTCCCATACCTATCCTCTCTGTGGCTAATTTTCACCTTTGCTAGGATCAGAATAACAATGCCTCCTCCGTCCTCAGGGAATGTCAGGAAAGTACTTCCAGATCAATGGATGGCAAGTGCCACAGAAATGCATTTTATTAGTCTGTTAAACAGAATATGTCATTCGTAACCATGTAACTAGACAAAGAAATGGAAATAATAAATGTCTCAATCGATAAAATAAAATAGTGTGGAGCAGTATCAAACCCAGAGCTGCTTATCGTCACCACGTAAATTTTGTTTTCATTCAAGGTTTAATACAGCATAAAGAAGATAATAAAAATGGAAATTGTAAGGAATGGAATGGCATCCTCAATTGTTTATGAATTATAACACTAACAGAAAAAAAAAAAAGAAAAGAAAAACCAAGTGTGTTGGAAAACAACTGTTGAGTACATTATACATCAAAACCAATTTTACTTCTGGGTTCTCAGAATGGAGTGTTTCAATTTTCACAATCTAAAACAAACCATACGAGAGCTTTAGATGCTCCAGATGGGACGCCTTTTGTAAAAGCTTTTGAAATCAGCACTATAGTTGTGTTTCATGGATGAATTTTGGTTGGTGTGTTATTGCAATCAGTAATCCTAAAAGAGTCTGCCAAGCTCTCTAGTAGAGAGAAGACAGAAGAGAGAACTAAGGGGAAAGAACACACACAAACACCCCTTAAAAACCCATAATAAGTCATGGCATATATTTTTTTTTTTGAGGATGGGAATTGAGAAATAAAGACAGACACTCAGGAATGGCTCAGCTGGTAAATCGCAGGTCATCATTCCACACACTCCTGAATTTATGGATGAAAGCTTGTGGGAAACAAAGAAATCGTATTTTCTACGTGTTATAAACTGCAGTCTGGACTCAACCTAAATATTATGTAAACTAAATGAAATAGATTCCCCTTAATTTCTAAACACAGTAGTCCAGTTTATGTTCTTAATGAAAAGATGATATCATAATTGAGACTAATCAACATGGTTTTACATGGTCACGCAAACTTGTTGCTGTTTTCTGATGGAACTGTGAGCTTGATGGGTTGAAGCCATCTACTGCTCCAGGACAGACCTCCGTACAGCACCCAGACGCACACCGCTAGCAACACTGACTTTTTAAAAGCACTTACATAAAATCAATGCAGCCGATGCTAAATCGACTAAAAAGCAGCAGACAGCAACTTCACACACGTGAATGAAAACACTCTAATCATAAATGGGATTCATCATCCGACAGCATCTTTTTTTAATGGGGCCTACAGGGATCTGGTTTCTGACACAAAACTGTTCTATATTTTCATCAATGATCTGAAACAAAACACCGATCAATTTTTGGTAACAGTTGGAGAAGGGCAAAAATTGGGGGATAAACACAACTGTGGATGTGTCAATTATTTAAGTCGGCTTGAGTCGCCAGATAAGGAGGGCTCCTCTGAATTACATTAAACCTATGCAGCCAGAGGAAAAATCTCTGGCGTACCAGAAAAGTCTAAGGAAAACCAGGATGAGGATCTATGGCAGAGGCGAAGCTGTTGTGGGAGCACTTGGCCCTGTCCTGACAGCTGCCTGTCCATCAGGGGAAAATACGGACAGATTGGAGCAGAACTGGATTCAAGAAAATGCTACAAACTTTATCTGAGATTGAGGAAATGAAGCAACACCAAAAGACTTTCTTATTTACCCAAGAGAGCTCAGAGGTGACTCATTAGCAACACTCAGGTTGTTACAGAGGGAAGAGGTTTCCAGTCATAAAGCGTGCTTTAACCCAGCGGGAAAAGACGTAGAAGTATCTAATGGCAAGTCTAAATTCAGACTAAAAAGCCGTATTCAACACTAAAAAGCCATATTTAACATATCAAGACCTTTTCCTAGGTAAAAGAGTTTCTTGTTTGCTTTGCTCTTTTGAACAAAAATGAGGGGCCGCACCAACGCATGGGGCATGTATCTGTTAGACGTGGAAACAACTGATTTTGAAATTAAAAAAACCAACAACCCCTTCCACACAAACTTCTTCAAGGCTTCACTGAAGAGGCAATGTTGACGGCATCATGCTAAAATATCGATTTCCTAAGAAAAAGCAACCACCATCTAATAAAGCATTGAAGGGGCACAGCAGGGATAAAGGTGTGGGGGAAGACTCACCTACTGCTCCCTCCGCACGGGGAAGTCTCATCAGGCAAAGCACAAATATTTTAGGTGGATTAAGTGCTATTTTTTTTTTTCCTTGATTAGTTGCACCGTGACCATCTAAGGATATGGGACAGGCAGCATATGTATGTACAGAGCCGTAATACTTTTCATTAGTGTCTTTGGGAAAATAGCATGCATGCTTTTGGGGCACAGAACCCCCTTTTTCCAGCTGCAAGGTAAAGCGTGGAGCAGAGCGGGGCTGTAACCGGAGGAACCACGATGATGGAAAAGGAGGTGGTTGCGGAGGGAAGGGTGATGGATGCTGAGGAACGGTCCTTCCTTGGCCTCAGCGTGCCACCCCTGTGCCCCACACCTGCCCCTGCAGCCCTGGCACCGGCTCCCCCTGCCCCTCGCAGGGGCCGAGGCCGGCAGGGCGGCTGCAAGGCTCTCTGCAACGCCAGCGCTCTGCAGCTGCTTTAATAAGTAACTGCACTTAACTCATTAACTCTCCAAGATTAGCAGAAGACGCGCACCGCAGCCAAGACCAACAGAGCCAAACGAATGCGGAGTTTTCGGGCCAAGTCACAGAGCAACGACAAGCCAAAAATATTTTCTAAATGAGGAAAACATTCACTAAGTACTTTTCATTTTTTCGGGCCTGTGCAAAACCCATTGTAGGATTTGCTTCAAACAAGGCTGCTCCTAGAGCAAGTGCCCACACAAACTTCAGGAAGACTTTTTATTTTGGTGCTGTTATTTTCAAGTACATAAAAAAAAAAAAAGTGGATTCACAGCAAAAGGTCAGCTTCAAACTCACCTATGAAAAAGAGCAGCGTACATCTGAAACAGATCACGGCAAAGAACCTAGTGAAAAACTGTCAGGGTGGATGTGGGTGGAAAGGAGATTCTCCAGGAAAACAGCCTGAGGAGAGCGAGGTCATTTTTGCTGCCTCTGATAGGAGCAGCCCTGGCCTGATGGACCTGCCCCACGTGCATGGGGCACTGCACCCATCCAAAAATGCCACGCCAGCGAGCGCTTGCAAGCCAACAACCTCTTTACATCCGTTAACATGGTGGTCACTGCAAGCCCTCGCAGTTATACCACGAGTCCCAACAAATCATTAACACGGTCCTGCGTTAACGACTCCATGCTCACTTAACTTGACGGCCAGGCATTAGGCAGGTGACGAGCCTTCTGCGTTTCCACGCACACACTTCGCATTAATGCCATGCCGCCTGAGGAAATAATAAGTTAGAGAGTTTCTGTAAAGCTAGTCTGGCCTTTAGACATGGATGTACACAAACCCCTGAGGAGATAACACGCACACAAGTTGTAGGAGGACTTGCAAAGAGATTCCACCCATTCGAAGCAACGGGAGGTGTCCAGCAGGCGCCTTCCCCTCGGGATCCCCCTTCCCCTCCAGATCCTTCACCAAGTGGCTCCACCAGCTTATCCCAGCACCAGTCCCAGCACCGGGTTAAATGGGAGGTGGGATCTCAGTGAGGCCTTTGATGTCCCCCACGTGTCCCAGGGCTGGGACTGGCACCCAGTCAAAAGGGACGAGTGCTCTGGGGGGGACCCCGCATCTTGGAGCACTGGGTCCAGGCGCACACTTGAGGCACACCACCTATGCACATAGCATCCCTGATGCTGAAACAAAAAAAGCCTGTACCTTTGATGGGAATAAGAATAATAGGCAAATCCCCAAAACTCAATATTGTAATTGCTCATTAAGAAAACTCCCTCAAAGTCTGTGCTTTCCAAGCAACACCATTTACATATTATTTACCCATAAAAACGTTATTATCGTTACATACCCAATACACTTTGACATAAGCTTTGTATGAAATTTGTATGAATGCATTCCTATACCTGAGCTTTGAAATTAAGATGTCAATACTTCCTTCAAATAAAAAGGCAGAGGTATGGAGGCTGACAGCAGGCTCATCTTTTAAATACTCCCAAAGTCCCCAGGGAGCCATAAAACTCAGGAACTACTGTGCGTTATTTCACAAAAATGTAAGAAAAAGTAGAATTTCTTATAAAAGGTGACACATAGTAAAGTGTAATCCACACAGTATAAGAACATAAAAGCATGAATAATAACCTAGTATTAAGTATATATAGAAGTTATTATTAAGGGAAATCGCACATTTTCTTTTTATTATGAATTTGGAGAATTCTAAAAAGAATTTGAAAAGTGACAGGACTTTATTCAGAGAAGTTTCTCCCAAGTGGACCTTCTTTTAAAAGTCCTTGAGAACAAAAGTTTATCTACACTTTCTATTGCTCGAAAAATTTCAGAAGAAAGGCTCTGGGAGGTGATCTCTGGCAATGCTTGGTGAGGGGAGCTAGGATGGCAGCAGCCTTCTGCAGGCTGTGTGGCCGTGCTTTGGCCACCTCAGTTCCTGGCCCGATGTCTTAACATCAAACCCACGTCCCCCGGTAGCTTGATCTCCCACGCCGGGATGGAGGCGTACAGAGCCAGTATAAACCAGTGCCGCTGCTGAAAAGGATGCTCTGCCTCCCTTTGCCACCTGCAGCTGCTCTTTCCTCTCCCGCCTCCTCCTGCCAGAATAAATATTTGGATGCTGTGCAGCGAGGGAACTAACCCAGCTGAAAATGAACCCGACATGAAATATAATTAATTTGCTTTTGGTTTCGCTCCCTCGTGCAGCTGGGCAAACCCCAGCAGTGGCAGGAAGGGGAAAGGAAAGGGAGAAACAGCCATGGGGGCAACACGCCGGGGGTTGATCCGGACCCCCTGCCTAGCAGCAGTCTGGCAGGATGAGCATGAAAATGTTTATGTCTCTGAGGCAGAACAAGCTTCAGGTCCTCTGCCTCTAAAACCTTAGATGGAAAAAATTTGGGTGGGAAGTTTATATTTAAACTCAGTGAAACTCTCAGCAACTTCTGAGAGGTGGCAGGAGGGGAGGAGGAAGGCTGGTGGTGAGTGGGACCAGACCAGCCGTCCCTGAGGGTCCAACACCCACTGGCACAGAGGGCACAGCAGCACACTGCCACAGCACGGGGGACAGCCAGCGGCACGTGGCAACACTCAGAGGTACCCCAGAATCATGGAATCATGGAATTGTCAGAGTTGGAAGGGACCTTCTAGAGATCTTCTAGTCCAACTACCCTGCTAAAGCAGGATTGCCTAGAGCACATCACTCAGGACTGCATCCAGGCGGGTCTTGAAAATCTCCAAAGAAGGAGACTCCACCATCTCTCTGGGCAGCCTGTTCCAGGGCTCTGTCACCCTCACTGTAAAGAAGTTCTTCCTCATATTTGAGTGGAACTTCCTATGTTCCAGCTTGTGCCCGTTGCCCCTCGTCCTGTCACTGGGAACCACTGAAAAGAGTCCAGCTCCATCCTCCCTCAAACTGCCCTTTAGACACTTATAAGAATTACTAAGGTCTCCCCTCAGCCTTCTCTTCTCCAGGCTAAAGAGTCCCAGCTCTCTCAGCCTTTCTTCATAAGGGAGATGCTCCAATCCCTGAATCACCTTCTTTGCCCTTCGCTGGACTCTTTCCAGTAGTTCCCTGTCCCTCTTGAACTGGGGAGCCCAGAACTGGATGCAGTACTCCAGTTGTGGCCTCACCAGTGCAGAGTAGAGGGGGAGAATGACCTCCCTCAACCTACTGGCCACACTCTTCCCTATGCAGCCCAGGATTCCATTGGCCCTCTTGGTGAGGCCTTGGATACCACCCTCTTGGCTGGCTCATGGATAGTTTACTACCCACCAGGACCCCCAGATCCTTTTCCTCAGAAGTGCTTTCCAGCAGCTGAACTTTCCAGAAGTTCAGCTGCAATTCTTCATCCCAAATGATCCCAAATGCTCAGCCCACACCTGCTCAATGTTGCTTGGGTGATGCTGAATTCATGGCAAGATGGCCCATCCTGTAACAAGGACCACCAAAACCCAAATATTACCACTGGCTTAAGTACCCCAGAACACTGCACGTCAAGCCTTTTTTCTTCTGTCTTTTTTGCTTTTCAGTCACTTTCCACCATGCACCTTTTCCAACCATCTCCCTTGTGTGACAACATGATGGTTTGGTTTGTCAGCTTTTAGGTGTAAAAGTATATTGACACCTTGGCAAACAAGACACTCCTGCAAGCTGACAAGCATGACTTCTCAGAAATGACAGCTCTGCACCCTCTGCCACCTATGCCTGACGTACGACTCTGAAAGCAAACTTTACAGCAAGCCTTAAAAACTGAATCCTTCCATTTATGTTACTTCCTAAAATATATGGAGACCATTTGCTAGCTTTTAGGAAAACATATGCTAAAATCCACGTCTATCCCTTTCTTTCTTTGGTTGCTCAAAACTATTATTCCTTGCTTCTTAAAACCTCTGCATAAAAGCTCTCTAATGTTTGCAACCCATAATGTTTGTGTTATCTGTAAAGAAAGGGTAGTGATAGAGCACCAATACATTTGGGATGGAATTAGAGGTGGATTTTCATAACCAGTTTCCACATCGCAGAGAATACAGCTCCCTGACTTTGTGTTTGGCACCGAGCTACACAGGCTGCTGTCAGGTGTGCAGACGGACGAGGATTACAGTATTGGAGTGGAGGCTCATTAGAAACATACTAATTAGTACCATGAAGGTGACAAATGCATCACTTTAGACGATGTGAGTATTAGGTCGCAAAAGTCAGGGAGCCATACTTTAGAGTCTGTAATTAATAACATTGCTTACGATGGTCAAACCAGTGAAGTAGAAAAAAGATTAAATTTTTTCACTGGATCACTGAACGCTTGCCAGAAAGATCGCACTAAAATCCAGGCAGTTAAGTTTCTAATTCACAGCCATGAAGTTTGACCCTAGTTCGTAAACCAATACAATATAAAACAGCAGCATTATATCAAATAGGCTATTTCATGTTCAGAAAGCCCTTTCACTAACAGAAGTATTTTCCCAAAATTCACTAACCCCTTTTCTCCTTTTCCACAGTTAACTTAGAGTTACTCTAAGGAGAGAAAGTTGTGATTCAGACCCAGAAAAAACTGCATCTTAGGAACTGGCTACAAACCAGTGAGCAGCTACATTCATCCAGAAACATTTTCTAATGTCTCCAGCATGCAAAGAAGCCTTTTGTGCATTTGCTTCTCCTACAGGAGACAGGAAAAAGGAAGAAATGAAAGAGCTGGACTCTGGAGGGTCAAATTTTGTAGGAGGTACTAGACAGTCTCTGAGTTTGCAGACCCTACAATTGTGCAAAAATCCTATTTCATGAATATTTTTAAGATTCTGTGGTTACATAAATTAGTTGAAAAACCCTTCACACCAACAGCAAAACACAAAATAAGATTATGTCTTCAGTTTGATATTGGATCTTAAAAGGAAGAAAGTCACTCTTCTTTAACTGACTTTCAGTCCAGTCTACAATATAATACAGATAAAGAATGGAAAAACCGTGTGCAGAGGTCCACATACAAATAGGGAGCCAAAAATTAATCTGAACCCAAGGTGAAATTCAGAGAATTGAGAATATCTTCTGCTTTCAGCTGCAATTAGCTGTTCCGCCTTTACAGTGATGACCGTGGAGAATTTGGCCTATATTTTCTAAGAGAAAGTTGTGCTGTTAATAAAACGTATGTATTTTTAGATTTCATTCAATCTCTTTGAGCAGTCTAATAGTTTTGAGATAAAAATACTATAGAGGAACCCCCCCGCTGCCCATATCAATGAAAAGCCCTCAGGGAACGACAGAGCGTTAACCTGCCCAATAACTGCATTAACCTTTCCCCCAAGGACTTTCTCTCTGAAACCCTGGAAACCTGCCAAGAATATTAGGATGCATCTTCCACCATATTGCCCCATGCCCTTCTGTTGTAAAAAAGGCACTAATTACTGGAAAAGAACAGTTTAAGGCAGAGACCGCAACACTGACGATTTAATCACGGAATTTCCTCACAGGCTCTCCCATTAAAAAAGACTTAAAAACATTGCTATCCAGAGTCTTTTCAAAGTCAGGAATAACAAATATTATCTTCCATGAACTATTTTCATTGCTGCCTCCGTAAACTGACATTCAGGAACCTTGAGGATTAATTACAAGTAATGAAGCTCACTTCTGCGTCGCACAGTTAAACACAACTCCCTGCAAATGAGTTTGACCTTTCCTGCACCGCGTGCTCTGGAATTTCTTACCCAGAAGGGGATTACCTACAGTCAGCATCTTCACATGAGCACCAGTATCATGTATGAGCCATGCTAAGGATCTTGCTCAATATTCAGGCCTTAAAAATGAAATAGGTATTTGACAGAGAAACCGTGTTTTAGTAGGCGACACCGTGGGAGCCGCTGACAATTAAACAGGCTTCCTGCGGAAAACACTTGACAACACTTGTGCAGCCTTGTGAATGCACATGGAAGGTGTATCTGCACAAAGACACAGCTCAGGACAGAGAGGCCTGGGCTGTGAAGCACGAAGCTGCCCCAAAATCGGAGTGCTACAAGGTCAAGATTACCGCGAGACTGAGCTAAAGAGCTGATACGTTATCGGCAAACCGTTCCGTCCGAGTAGCACACTGAGAAACATTCCCATGCTCTCCAGTGACATCATTAAACAGAATGACATTTTATCATGCATTCCGTGTTGAGACTTCTTGGAAAAGAAGCAAGATAATAAGATTATATAGCAATGTTTTAAAAAACGAACATGAACATTTGTATCTAATGTAATTGTTAGATGCAACAGGACTTCTGTTAATCGTGTCAAAACACATCTTCTGCGCTTCTGCTTGAATCTCAGAATTCAAGCAGGAGCCAGGAGGTCAGGAGTTATGGACACACAGAAGACAAATAAAAGAGTTCATCAAAAGATCTCATTGACTTCAAACACATTATGTTGTGTCACTGTTTGGAAAAGAAAAATAAATTATTAGTAGTGATATGAAAGAAAACGAGAAAAAACTCATTCTCCAAAGTTTCTCTGCAGACATACAGACTCAAGAAGTCATGTCTTAAAAGTCACATTTGACATCATAAGTTACTGACCCTGATGGACTCGATCCTCACAAGGGATGATCCTCACAGGGAGAGCAGTGTCCTTGACCTGGATAAAGGGGGATACCTCCTGCTCTAACGTGCTCGTTTCTAAGGCTGGGAACTGCCTGGTGGCTGATGAGTGTTCGCATTTTCTAGTTGCTGCCTTCAGTCATCCCTCCCAGTGGAGAAGAAACAGTTTTGAAATGCCAGAAAATTGACAATCTCCACTCTTGCAGAGGAAAGCCACTAAATCTAACATCACTTCTCATCACCTACCCTTTATAGGTCAGACGTGTCCAACTGCAAGTTAAGATTAAAAACGGCTTGCTACTAATCTTAGCACAAACATTAGTGCTGCTCTAATACACGGCGCTGTGCAGTGGGGAGGGAGGTGGAACAATCAGCTGTCTGGCTGCCCTCCGACCTTGGCTTTGAAATACCTGGGGGCAGAGGCAACGTTAAAAGGTGTTTAATGATCTCTGCCCATCTGGGTCAAGTTCAGTGATAATTATCACAAGAAATACGAGTCGTCTCACTTCAAGATCCTTCAGAAGATGCTGACAACAACTCTGACTTAGGTTATTCTCAGTCAAATAAACACCATTTAGATGGTACCTCTCAAAACGATGGTGTCTCCGGCTTTCTCTTGCAGCTGCTAGCATGACTTGGGATTCAAAGCTCATGGCAGCTTGTAACAATTTTTAATGAATAATTACACCAGCCAATTTTCCATATGACTTTAACTTCATCAATATGATTATCTTTGGAGATATTAACGTACAGATCCCACTGGAGCATTTCAAGCAAGGCCAAGGATAACATGTTTGGATCTATAAATTCAACATGCAACTGTTTCCGGTGATTTCCCTAAGGATCTGTTCCCTGGGTGCTTTTTTTTTTTTTTTTTTTGAACAAAAGCATAACAAGATGAAATCGGCTTTTTCCTTCTGTGCATCTAAATGAATCTAGATGTCTGCAAATTATTAAGATTTCTTGGAAAATCAGTGACCGTAACAGGAACCTTCTGCAGCCCTCAATGAACAAAAAAAATATCACTGAGTTCTGAACGACACTTACAGAGCAGAAATACTTGTCAACTTCATTTGAGGGAAAACGTCTGACGTGTAAGAAAAGACTGAAGATAATGATTTACATCATACGGAACCTCTCGGCCTCGTTCTCTTTTAATTACCTTCATCACTACAAAGACAATGGGGTTTTTGTTTCAACTTCTTGGATTGAGTGCTGCTGCCCTATTAACCACAGTGCCGCCAATAACAGCGAAGGGATAACTAGCCTTATAAAAAATTACCTCCTCTCACTTACGATTTCTCTGCCCAAACCACCAAACCCTAAACATCCTACTAAGCTGCCAGCTGATAATAAACATGGAAAGTCGTGTTAGTGGTAAAAGAGAAAGCATCTGACGTGTTTCTGCCATCCCAAGCAACCGTGGGAGAGGTACGGGGCGCTC